>CM058043.1:26781475-27381475 GCA_030169165.1 Centaurea solstitialis | reverse complement strand
CAGTTTACTCGACAGTTTGCAAGCAGTCGCAAGATGGAGAAACAAACAAGCGATCTCCACTATGTCGTGCAAAAAACAGGTGAAACCATTCGTGAATATTTTAATAGGTTCAATGCAGAGATGATCGAAGTTAAAAACTGCGACGTGCGGACGACGATCGAAGCATACAAACGTGGGTTAGATACATCCTCGGAGTTATACACAGATCTAACGAAGTATCCACCAGAAAACTTCGATGATGTACGAGCTCGTACGTTGGCACACATGAGGATCGAAGATGACGCCATTTTCCGACGTAAACACTCGAACGATAAGAAAAATCTTGGAGCGCAGAAACATGATTTCAAACCTAAACGAGTAAACAAGATTGATAATTCCCGACGCGATCAGAATAAACGTTCGAACCAAGGTAAAGATAAAGTAAGATATCCAGATTTGTCAACTTACCATTTTGCAGGTACAACGAAAGATTTGGTGGATTCTCTACGGAACTTGGAAGTTAACGTACGATGGCCCAAAAAACCAGAGAATCCTAGCAAAGACAAAGACCAAACAAAATGGTGCGACTTCCACAGCGACCACGGACACAATACAGATGATTGTATTAGCTTGAAGAAGGAGATCGCGTACCTCAAATCGAACGGACATCTTAAAAACCTTCTAGGCGATGATTCGAAAAGACCAACGTCACCCGTTCCAACGAAGGTTGTAAACTGCATTACAGGTGGATCAGAAGGTGTGGCCTCACCTATTCTGCGGCAAAAAGGCACGTACGAGAAGGGCCTGAAGGACATCCCATCCCAAATGAATCCAGGACTACGGAAGAAAAAGAGCTCGATGCAACGAAGATATCGTTCGATATCGAAGATATGTCAGATGCTCATCAAAAACACCATGATGCACTGGTTATTCAGTTGACAATTGGTAACTGTCTAACCAAGAGAGTACTAATCGACGGAGGCAGCTCAGCCAACGTGATATTCGCAGAAACACTCAAGATCATGGGTATTGATCGATCCAACATCGTACGACGAACAACAACACTAATTGGATTCAACGGAGATGCAACTAGTACTCTTGGAGAGATCATACTACCAGTCTTCGCTAAAGGCATAAATAAGCAAACAAAGTTCAACGTCATTGGTTGTCCTTCCGCTTATAACGCTATACTCGGAAGACCTTGGATCCACGATATGAAGGCCGTACCATCAACGTATCATCAGAAGATCAAATTCCCATCTCCATGGGGCGTGCAAGAGATAGTCAGTGAAAAGAAAATCGCAAGGGAGTGCTACAAGATTACGATGAAGGCCAAACCACACGATATCTAGCAATTACAGAGCCAGGATGGAGTACGATCGTACGATGATCTTCAATTGGAAGAAGTCGTGTTGGATCACAAACATCCTGATCGTAAGGTCTTCGTAGGTGCAACTCTAACCCCCGATATAAAAAATAGTATAATTTCTTTTTTGCAGGAACATTCGGATTGTTTTGCATGGTCACACGAGGATATGGTGGGTATAGACCCTAACATCATATCGCACAAGTTGAACGTGGATCCTACGTTTAAACCCGTTAAGCAAAAAAGACGCAAGTTTGCACCAGAACGCAACAAGGTAATCAACGAAGAGGTGGACAATCTACTCAAAACTGGGAAGATTCGAGAAGTAAAGTATCCAGATTGGCTCGCCAACGTGGTGGTAGTACAAAAGAAGAATGGAAAGTGGCGAGTATGCATCGACTTCACGGACCTAAACAAAGCTTGTCCAAAGGATCCCTTTCCTTTGCCACACATCGATGCGATGGTCGATGCAACAGCGGGACACGAGTTACTGACATTCATGGACGCTTATTCCGGATACAACCAGATTCTAATGCACAAGGACGATCAAGAGAAGACCGCCTTTATGACTGATAAAGGCATTTACTGCTATAAAGTAATGCCATTTGGTCTCAAGAATGCTGGATCAACGTACCAAAGGCTCGTAAACAGGATGTTCAAAGATCACCTCGGACGTACGATGGAAGTATATATCGACGATATGCTCGTGAAATCGGAACGATCGCAAGATCACATCAAGCATCTAAAGCAATCATTCGATATATTACGAGAATATAAGATGAAACTCAACCCAACCAAATGCTCTTTCGGAGTACGTGCGGGCAAGTTCCTTGGATACATGGTTACACGACGAGGGATCGAAGCGAGCCCAGAGCAGATCAAAGCAATCTTGGAAATCCAGTCACCAAGGAATATAAAAGAGGTACAAAAGCTGACTGGACGAGTAGCAGCCTTGAACAGATTCATATCACGATCGTCCGATAAATGTCACTTGTTCTACAACGTGCTTCGAAAGAACAAAGGCTTCGATTGGACAAAGGCACACGAGGAAGCACTACAAAGCTTAAAGAAGTACATGTCCAATCCTCCACTGTTGACGAAACCAATCGAAGGAGAGAGCTTGCAATTGTACCTCGCTGTAAGCAACAACGCTGTTAGCGCAGTGCTCGTACGAGAAGGTGACCAACATCAGCAACCTATCTATTATATAAGTAAGTCTTTCCTCGATGCTGAAACAAGGTACACATTTATGGAAAAACTCTTACTTGGCCTCGTAACTGCAGCTAAAAAGTTAAGACATTATTTCGAATCGCATCATATAATCGTTGTTACTAACTATCCTCTTAAGATCGTACTTCGTAAGCCTGAACTTACAGGACGACTAGCAAAATGGAGCATTTATCTTAGCAGCTTCGATCTAACGTATCAACCAAGGACAGTGTTTATGTAAAAAATTACACAACTCGATGTCGTAAGAAACTTGTGTGAGGCTTAACCGTCGAGAAAAAGAAATTACAATCAATGATAAGTGCGGAAAAATAAAATGAGACAAATAATTTGATGACGCAGGAAAAACCTCACGACGGAGGAAAAAAACCTGCGGTCGACCTAAAAGATAAGTCGACAGAGCACTATGTTCACCAATCAGGGGTGATGTCCTTCAACTATACAGCTTTGATCGTACGATTACAATTGAGAGAAGTATGAAATCGAATGTAAATTACAGATGATTCTCAAGAATAATGATTATAGAACTTGTGAGCTTCGGATAGACTTCGTGTGTTGCAATGCTGGCTTGATTCTTCTTTTATAGTGGCTTGAGAATAACGGTCCAACGGTATTGTGGCTCATCAATGATTGAATTGTAACCGTCCAACGTTATTGTCTTCAATTAATGCTCGGAGAGTAACTGTCCAACGGTATTGCTGAGAGTTAATGTCCAGATTGTAACTGCTGCGAGAATCTTGCTTGTAACGGTCGATCTTGATGCTGTCGAACGATACATAACTTACGACTTGCTCATTATAATGATGGACTTCAACGAGCATAGCATAGTACTCAATTTCCGATTTCCTCAAAGGTGGACAATTGTTAGATATGATAATCAGCTTATCTGCATCAAACATATAAACTTTGTATGTTATTCGTTAGTATCATCGTACGACAATATAGTCATCGTGCGTCTTATTTATTGTATACGTTCGATGCTTATTGATCTTTGTTCGATAGTCCTCTTAGGTTTTATCTCAGGACCTTATCTTAATACAGGACTATTGTCCTAACATTTACCTTACGATTATAGTCGGTTGTCGTGCGATTGTAGATTTTTACCCTAACAATTTGCCCCCAAGATTTAGAAAATAATTCTAATTTTATCTAAATCTTTAATTCGCTGGACAAAGAGTAAAAATACGTTGGTAAACGGTCGAATTAACGTTGAGAAAATAGCCGTTATCTAGCCGTTATCTTGGACGCGTGTCTTTCTAACGGCTAACTGTTGATGCGTGGCGCGATTATCTTGGATTACTCGTATGATTTAGTTGCTATAAATATAAGTATTTAGAGGAAGAAAAGATTTTACAAAATCTTCTCTAATTTTCGTTTCGATTCACAAGATCGTAATCCGACTATTTTTGGCAAAGATTTCGTGCGACTTAGGCTTTATAAGGTACTCCTTCTTCTCTGTTTCATGCGTCTGAAATCGATAGCATATAAGAGTAATAGAGGTTTAGATAATCTTAGGTTCAACCGTTTGAGAAATAGTTTAGGTCGATCGGAGTTCATTATGTCGAGTGAAGTTAGGAGTTCTATTACAGAAAGTCTAGAAGTAGGAGAGTTGAGGGAACTGGCAGGGCTTCCTGAGAATGCTCTGGTGAGGGTGGCCGGAGAGATCCGTCCGGCGGATGCTCCGAAGGGCTTTTTTGCTCTTTTCGAGTATCCGTTTAAAGTCGGATTTCGATGGCCATACTCTCCTTTAGCGAGGGCGTTCATGACTCGCTTCGATGTGTCTCCGGGACAATTGATGCCCCAGTTTTGGCGCGTCGTTCATGTAATCGAACGAGTGACCAGAAATTGGGATCGTCCACCGTTCTCAGTCGACGATCTTCTCTCGGCGTACAATGTGATCCGTTCTCCCTACAACCGTTTTGGGTTGTTTCCAAGGGGAAGAAGCGATGCCATGTTGGTCCATGGTACCCAAGTAAACGATCGAGGATGGAAGGCTAGATACGTCTTTGTCCAAACATCCTCGGTCATAGGCGAGGAATCGTGGGTCGTTCCTGAATGGAACAAAGGCGGTAATATAGCTTGCTTTTCTTGTCTTCTTTGATCCTTGAATTATTTTCTCTTATTAATCATTTGTTTCCTTTTTTGCAGCGATCGACTTCTCGTTCGAGGAGACTACTGAAGCGATCGAACGCTTCTTGAGCTACAGTGTGACCGATCGAAAGTATCGAACGTCGAAAGGAGGTGACGAGAGCGACGTCGAGCCTGAAGTACAAATAATCGAGGAAACAGATATGGAAGGTAGATATCGTACATCAGTATTTTTGTTTATAGTAATTTATTTTGATTCTAACTTCTCTTTTCTGTATAGGCTCAGCTTCCAAGAAGGCGTCAACGATGGAAGCAGCTGCTCGTGCTGCTAAAAGGAAGGCTGCCGCCCAGGAAGGTTTGGTGGCTAAACGTACGAGGTCGTCGTACGTTTCTGTGGATACCCCACCTAAGGATGCCGCACGCAAGGCTGAAGGTGGGATAGAGGCTATTCCTCTTAGCTTTGCTCCTCCTGCAAAGGGAGCAGGTGCGTCGAAGGCCGACAAGGGGAAGGAGAAAGAGGGATCTGGTCTTACGACCATGACAATCCAGATCCCTTCTGACTTCATGGTGGATGATGTGATCAGGACGGCGGCCACTTTTCCAGTCCTTGAGCAGTTTCACGTCCCTGCTCAGAAGGCGCGCATGGAGGAGGCCGACATCGAAGACCTTGATGCCTCCATCGCGGGTATCTCCTTCTTGGTAAGTCCCTGTCGTACTTTTGCTTTCACTTTACTTTATTTGTACAGCTTCTTCTAATCTTTTTCTTTTTCCTTTGTATAGGCCTTGCAAACTAGTCTTAGCCTCCATACACGGATGGCTAAGATTAAAGAAGAATTAGCGTTGAATCAGAATGACGCTAAGCTAGCCAAGAAGGAGGCCGACAAGGCCAAAAAGAAGCTGACCCAACTGACTGACGAGGTTAATGCTAAGTCGGTCCAGATTGGGGACTTGGAATCCAAGCTGGAACTCAGCGAAGGGTTTCAGGTCCAACAGCGGGAACGGCTGAAATTGGCCTTGGACCATGTGAAGGAGCTGGAGAAGGAGCTGCTGGCCGTTCGACGGGAGAAGGCTGAGAGAGAAGAAACTCTATCGTCCAAGATCCAGGAACTGGAAGATGACGCCGCCTTAGTCCGTGTGGTCGCACGTACTGCGGTCATGCGACGCGTAGCTGCTGGGACCGTGACTTCTCAGATGGCGAAGGACGAGGTGGCATCTTTTGTTCAGGTGATGGGTTCTGAAGACCTTCTCGACGAGGAGGATCTGAAGAACTTGGACGAAGAGGTAGCATCTGAGGTCAAGGATGCGGGTGTCGAGGAGGAGGTTCCTGAAACCTCTGGATCCGTTCCTGCGCATCCTCAAGAGACTGAAGAGGCCCCTGTCGTAGATCCATCTTCCTCTGTCGCTCCTTTAGAATAGTTTTAATCTTTGTAATCGTAGAACTTCTTTCTTTTCTTGTATTCTGCCATTTTAAGGCAGAAAAAATATTTAATGAAAGAAATTTTGATTGAATATCGTGCGTTATCACTATTGTGTTATTATAACTTATATCATGCGTTTTAGCTCGTATCATGCGTTTTAGCCTGTATCGTGCGTTTTAGCCTGTATCGTGCGTTTTAGCCTGTATCATGCGTTATAGCTTTTATTTTTGCATGCATTTGTTTTAAAGTCCTTAGACTTATTATAGAAACGTTTCTTTTGTACTCATGAGAGTATTCGTGCGACTGGCGAGTTGACTTGCGCTCTTGCGATATAATCGTGCGTTATAGCGGTTTTCTTGCGATCCATGCGATTTTTGTCGTGCGATTCCTGCGATAAGCATGCATTTAAGTCGTGCGATACTTGCGATAATCGTGCGATCCATGCGATTTATCGTGCGATACCTGTGAAAAAGGATGACTAAGGGGTGGCCGTTGGCTTAGCCAACGGCGCTCCGATGCTTAAGTCAGTAATGGATAAGGAATAAATCGTATGTAAATAGGTTTAGAAATAATACCTTTTGAGGTGATGAGCGTTCCAGCTTCGTGGGATTTCCATACCTTCCATAGTCGTAAGTCTGTATGCTCCATTTCCAATGACTTTGGAAATTATGTAAGGTCCTTCCCATTTGATGGAAAGTTTTCCAGCGTTTGGCTCTTGTGTGTTTTGAAACACATGTCGTAAGACATAATCTCCAACTTGAAAAATTTTTGCCTTTACCTTTTTGTTGAAGTGTCTTTCGACAATTCCTTTCTGTGCAGCCATCGTTCGTAGTGCTTTTTCTCGGATTTCTTCTAAGGCGTCAAGATCGTAGGATAAATTTATTGCATTTTGATCATACGTGCGACTTCTGGCAGTTGGTATTTGAGCTTCGATTGGCAAAACTGCTTCGCATCCATATACCAGAGAATACGGAGTTTGTCCAGTTGATGCTCTAGGTGTCGTACGATTTGCCCATAAGACAGATGGCAATTCATCTACCCATTTTCCTTTTGCTCCTTTCAACCTCTTTCGGATTGAATTGATGATGACTTTGTTGCTCGACTCTGCTAACCCGTTAGATTGTGGATATCTCGGAGTTGAAGTGATTAATTTGATTCCTCGCTTTTCACAGAACGTACGAGTCTTATCACTTATAAATTGTGAGCCGTTGTCGCACATGATTTCAGCTGGTACCCCGAATCTATAAATGATGTTTTTCTGAATGAAAGATATGACTTCTTTATCTCGGACCTGTGAGAAAGCACCAGCTTCTATCCATTTCGAGAAGTAATCGGTGAGCACGAGTAGATAGACTTTTTGTCCAGGGGCTGGAGGTAATTTTCCCACGATGTCCATTCCCCATCGCATGAAGGGCCATGGAACTAGAACAGAATGTAAAGGTTCAGATGGTCGATGGACCATACTCGAATGTTTTTGACATGCGTCGCATCGTTGGACGTACGTTATGGCATCTTCTCGTAGAGTAGGCCAATAGTAACCTTGTCGTGAGATTCGACTAGCAAGACTTCTGCCCCCTGCGTGATTTCCACATTCTCCGTCGTGCATCTCTTGGAGAATTTGATTGATTCGTACCTTACTTGTGATGCATCGTAGGAGAAGTCCTGTCGTGGATCTTCGATAAAGTTGATCTTCAAAAATTGTATATCTTGAAGCTTTCGACCTTGTCTTTCGAGCTTCCATTTTATCTTCGGGTAGTTGGTCGTGCTTGAGGTAGTTCCATATGTCGAGCGACCAATTGTAAATTTCTTCGTTCATCTGTACTTCATCGTTTGCCGCAATTGTTGGCGTTGTGAGATGAAGTATTGGGATATTTTCCATGAACGGATCATGAAATGCAGATCCCAGATTGGCCAGTGCGTCCGCTTGCATATTTAGATCTCTTGGTATTTGCTCGATCAGGAACTGTTCAAATCGTGCGATTCGATCTTTAACGGCTTTGAGATAACTCATCATTTTTGAGTCTTTTGCTTGAAAATCTCCATTTACTTGGTTTACGACCAGTAAAGAATCGCTTCGAACGTGCAATTGTTTTGCCCCAGTCTAAGAGCAATATCTAGTCCTGCGATCAAAGCTTCATATTCTGCTTCATTGTTTGTGGCTTTGAATTCGCATCGTATGGAGTATACTATATTTCCCCCTTGTGATGATTTTAAGACAATACCTAATCCACATCCTCGTACGTTCGAGGAACCATCAACGTAGAGTATCCAAGGCTGGTTGTCTGAAATCATCACAACTTCGTCGCACGTCGTGGGTTCCAATCCTGGAGAAAATTCTGCCACAAAATCTGCTAGTACTTGCGATTTGATGGCCGTCTTAGGTTTAAACTCAATGTCGAACCCACTGAGATAAATGCTCCATTTGGCTAGTCGTCCTGTTAGTTCTGGTTTTCGAAGCACCGTCTTGAGTGGATAATTGGTCACAACAATGATATGATGTGACTCGAAGTAATGCCTTAGCTTCTTTGCTGCCGTCATAAGACCTAGTAGCAATTTTTCCATTGATGTGTACCTGGTTTCTGCGTCGAGGAAAGATTTGCTGACATAATAGATTGGTTGTTGTCGTTGATCTTCTTCTCGCACAAGTACTGCACTTGTCGCATTTTTGCTCACTGCCAAGTACAATTGTAGACTTTCTCCTTCGACTGGTTTTGTCAGCAGTGGAGGTGATGTCATATATTGCTTCAGTTCTTGCAAAGCTTTCTCATGTTCGTCTGTCCACAAGAAGCCTTGATTCTTTCGTAGGACATTATAGAACAAATGGCATTTATCCGATGATCGTGAAATAAATCGGGTTAAAGCTGCCACTCGTCCTGTTAATTTTTGGACTTCTTTGACATTCCTTGGAGATTGTATCTCGACGATAGCTTTGACTTGTTCTGGACTTGTTCTGGACTTGCTTCGATTCCGCGTTGACTTGTTTTGAAAATCGCAAGGGAGTGCTACAAGATTACGATGAAGGCCAAACCACACGATATCTAGCAATTACAGAGCCAGGATGGAGTACGATCGTACGATGATCTTCAATTGGAAGAAGTCGTGTTGGATCACAAACATCCTGATCGTAAGGTCTTCGTAGGTGCAACTCTAACCCCCGATATAAAAAATAGTATAATTTCTTTTTTGCAGGAACATTCGGATTGTTTTGCATGGTCACACGAGGATATGGTGGGTATAGACCCTAACATCATATCGCACAAGTTGAACGTGGATCCTACGTTTAAACCCGTTAAGCAAAAAAGACGCAAGTTTGCACCAGAACGCAACAAGGTAATCAACGAAGAGGTGGACAATCTACTCAAAACTGGGAAGATTCGAGAAGTAAAGTATCCAGATTGGCTCGCCAACGTGGTGGTAGTACAAAAGAAGAATGGAAAGTGGCGAGTATGCATCGACTTCACGGACCTAAACAAAGCTTGTCCAAAGGATCCCTTTCCTTTGCCACACATCGATGCGATGGTCGATGCAACAGCGGGACACGAGTTACTGACATTCATGGACGCTTATTCCGGATACAACCAGATTCTAATGCACAAGGACGATCAAGAGAAGACCGCCTTTATGACTGATAAAGGCATTTACTGCTATAAAGTAATGCCATTTGGTCTCAAGAATGCTGGATCAACGTACCAAAGGCTCGTAAACAGGATGTTCAAAGATCACCTCGGACGTACGATGGAAGTATATATCGACGATATGCTCGTGAAATCGGAACGATCGCAAGATCACATCAAGCATCTAAAGCAATCATTCGATATATTACGAGAATATAAGATGAAACTCAACCCAACCAAATGCTCTTTCGGAGTACGTGCGGGCAAGTTCCTTGGATACATGGTTACACGACGAGGGATCGAAGCGAGCCCAGAGCAGATCAAAGCAATCTTGGAAATCCAGTCACCAAGGAATATAAAAGAGGTACAAAAGCTGACTGGACGAGTAGCAGCCTTGAACAGATTCATATCACGATCGTCCGATAAATGTCACTTGTTCTACAACGTGCTTCGAAAGAACAAAGGCTTCGATTGGACAAAGGCACACGAGGAAGCACTACAAAGCTTAAAGAAGTACATGTCCAATCCTCCACTGTTGACGAAACCAATCGAAGGAGAGAGCTTGCAATTGTACCTCGCTGTAAGCAACAACGCTGTTAGCGCAGTGCTCGTACGAGAAGGTGACCAACATCAGCAACCTATCTATTATATAAGTAAGTCTTTCCTCGATGCTGAAACAAGGTACACATTTATGGAAAAACTCTTACTTGGCCTCGTAACTGCAGCTAAAAAGTTAAGACATTATTTCGAATCGCATCATATAATCGTTGTTACTAACTATCCTCTTAAGATCGTACTTCGTAAGCCTGAACTTACAGGACGACTAGCAAAATGGAGCATTTATCTTAGCAGCTTCGATCTAACGTATCAACCAAGGACAGTGTTTATGTAAAAAATTACACAACTCGATGTCGTAAGAAACTTGTGTGAGGCTTAACCGTCGAGAAAAAGAAATTACAATCAATGATAAGTGCGGAAAAATAAAATGAGACAAATAATTTGATGACGCAGGAAAAACCTCACGACGGAGGAAAAAACCTGCGGTCGACCTAAAAGATAAGTCGACAGAGCACTATGTTCACCAATCAGGGGTGATGTCCTTCAACTATACAGCTTTGATCGTACGATTACAATTGAGAGAAGTATGAAATCGAATGTAAATTACAGATGATTCTCAAGAATAATGATTATAGAACTTGTGAGCTTCGGATAGACTTCGTGTGTTGCAATGCTGGCTTGATTCTTCTTTTATAGTGGCTTGAGAATAACGGTCCAACGGTATTGTGGCTCATCAATGATTGAATTGTAACCGTCCAACGTTATTGTCTTCAATTAATGCTCGGAGAGTAACTGTCCAACGGTATTGCTGAGAGTTAATGTCCAGATTGTAACTGCTGCGAGAATCTTGCTTGTAACGGTCGATCTTGATGCTGTCGAACGATACATAACTTACGACTTGCTCATTATAATGATGGACTTCAACGAGCATAGCATAGTACTCAATTTCCGATTTCCTCAAAGGTGGACAATTGTTAGATATGATAATCAGCTTATCTGCATCAAACATATAAACTTTGTATGTTATTCGTTAGTATCATCGTACGACAATATAGTCATCGTGCGTCTTATTTATTGTATACGTTCGATGCTTATTGATCTTTGTTCGATAGTCCTCTTAGGTTTTATCTCAGGACCTTATCTTAATACAGGACTATTGTCCTAACATTTACCTTACGATTATAGTCGGTTGTCGTGCGATTGTAGATTTTTACCCTAACAATTTGCCCCCAAGATTTAGAAAATAATTCTAATTTTATCTAAATCTTTAATTCGCTGGACAAAGAGTAAAAATACGTTGGTAAACGGTCGAATTAACGTTGAGAAAATAGCCGTTATCTAGCCGTTATCTTGGACGCGTGTCTTTCTAACGGCTAACTGTTGATGCGTGGCGCGATTATCTTGGATTACTCGTATGATTTAGTTGCTATAAATATAAGTATTTAGAGGAAGAAAAGATTTTACAAAATCTTCTCTAATTTTCGTTTCGATTCACAAGATCGTAATCCGACTATTTTTGGCAAAGATTTCGTGCGACTTAGGCTTTATAAGGTACTCCTTCTTCTCTGTTTCATGCGTCTGAAATCGATAGCATATAAGAGTAATAGAGGTTTAGATAATCTTAGGTTCAACCGTTTGAGAAATAGTTTAGGTCGATCGGAGTTCATTATGTCGAGTGAAGTTAGGAGTTCTATTACAGAAAGTCTAGAAGTAGGAGAGTTGAGGGAACTGGCAGGGCTTCCTGAGAATGCTCTGGTGAGGGTGGCCGGAGAGATCCGTCCGGCGGATGCTCCGAAGGGCTTTTTTGCTCTTTTCGAGTATCCGTTTAAAGTCGGATTTCGATGGCCATACTCTCCTTTAGCGAGGGCGTTCATGACTCGCTTCGATGTGTCTCCGGGACAATTGATGCCCCAGTTTTGGCGCGTCGTTCATGTAATCGAACGAGTGACCAGAAATTGGGATCGTCCACCGTTCTCAGTCGACGATCTTCTCTCGGCGTACAATGTGATCCGTTCTCCCTACAACCGTTTTGGGTTGTTTCCAAGGGGAAGAAGCGATGCCATGTTGGTCCATGGTACCCAAGTAAACGATCGAGGATGGAAGGCTAGATACGTCTTTGTCCAAACATCCTCGGTCATAGGCGAGGAATCATGGGTCGTTCCTGAATGGAACAAAGGCGGTAATATAGCTTGCTTTTCTTGTCTTCTTTGATCCTTGAATTATTTTCTCTTATTAATCATTTGTTTCCTTTTTTGCAGCGATCGACTTCTCGTTCGAGGAGACTACTGAAGCGATCGAACGCTTCTTGAGCTACAGTGTGACCGATCGAAAGTATCGAACGTCGAAAGGAGGTGACGAGAGCGACGTCGAGCCTGAAGTACAAATAATCGAGGAAACAGATATGGAAGGTAGATATCGTACATCAGTATTTTTGTTTATAGTAATTTATTTTGATTCTAACTTCTCTTTTCTGTATAGGCTCAGCTTCCAAGAAGGCGTCAACGATGGAAGCAGCTGCTCGTGCTGCTAAAAGGAAGGCTGCCGCCCAGGAAGGTTTGGTGGCTAAACGTACGAGGTCGTCGTACGTTTCTGTGGATACCCCACCTAAGGATGCCGCACGCAAGGCTGAAGGTGGGATAGAGGCTATTCCTCTTAGCTTTGCTCCTCCTGCAAAGGGAGCAGGTGCGTCGAAGGCCGACAAGGGGAAGGAGAAAGAGGGATCTGGTCTTACGACCATGACAATCCAGATCCCTTCTGACTTCATGGTGGATGATGTGATCAGGACGGCGGCCACTTTTCCAGTCCTTGAGCAGTTTCACGTCCCTGCTCAGAAGGCGCGCATGGAGGAGGCCGACATCGAAGACCTTGATGCCTCCATCGCGGGTATCTCCTTCTTGGTAAGTCCCTGTCGTACTTTTGCTTTCACTTTACTTTATTTGTACAGCTTCTTCTAATCTTTTTCTTTTTCCTTTGTATAGGCCTTGCAAACTAGTCTTAGCCTCCATACACGGATGGCTAAGATTAAAGAAGAATTAGCGTTGAATCAGAATGACGCTAAGCTAGCCAAGAAGGAGGCCGACAAGGCCAAAAAGAAGCTGACCCAACTGACTGACGAGGTTAATGCTAAGTCGGTCCAGATTGGGGACTTGGAATCCAAGCTGGAACTCAGCGAAGGGTTTCAGGTCCAACAGCGGGAACGGCTGAAATTGGCCTTGGACCATGTGAAGGAGCTGGAGAAGGAGCTGCTGGCCGTTCGACGGGAGAAGGCTGAGAGAGAAGAAACTCTATCGTCCAAGATCCAGGAACTGGAAGATGACGCCGCCTTAGTCCGTGTGGTCGCACGTACTGCGGTCATGCGACGCGTAGCTGCTGGGACCGTGACTTCTCAGATGGCGAAGGACGAGGTGGCATCTTTTGTTCAGGTGATGGGTTCTGAAGACCTTCTCGACGAGGAGGATCTGAAGAACTTGGACGAAGAGGTAGCATCTGAGGTCAAGGATGCGGGTGTCGAGGAGGAGGTTCCTGAAACCTCTGGATCCGTTCCTGCGCATCCTCAAGAGACTGAAGAGGCCCTGTCGTAGATCCATCTTCCTCTGTCGCTCCTTTAGAATAGTTTTAATCTTTGTAATCGTAGAACTTCTTTCTTTTCTTGTATTCTGCCATTTTAAGGCAGAAAAAATATTTAATGAAAGAAATTTTGATTGAATATCGTGCGTTATCACTATTGTGTTATTATAACTTATATCATGCGTTTTAGCTCGTATCATGCGTTTTAGCCTGTATCGTGCGTTTTAGCCTGTATCGTGCGTTTTAGCCTGTATCATGCGTTATAGCTTTTATTTTTGCATGCATTTGTTTTAAAGTCCTTAGACTTATTATAGAAACGTTTCTTTTGTACTCATGAGAGTATTCGTGCGACTGGCGAGTTGACTTGCGCTCTTGCGATATAATCGTGCGTTATAGCGGTTTTCTTGCGATCCATGCGATTTTTGTCGTGCGATTCCTGCGATAAGCATGCATTTAAGTCGTGCGATACTTGCGATAATCGTGCGATCCATGCGATTTATCGTGCGATACCTGTGAAAAAGGATGACTAAGGGGTGGCCGTTGGCTTAGCCAACGGCGCTCCGATGCTTAAGTCAGTAATGGATAAGGAATAAATCGTATGTAAATAGGTTTAGAAATAATACCTTTTGAGGTGATGAGCGTTCCAGCTTCGTGGGATTTCCATACCTTCCATAGTCGTAAGTCTGTATGCTCCATTTCCAATGACTTTGGAAATTATGTAAGGTCCTTCCCATTTGATGGAAAGTTTTCCAGCGTTTGGCTCTTGTGTGTTTTGAAACACATGTCGTAAGACATAATCTCCAACTTGAAAAATTTTTGCCTTTACCTTTTTGTTGAAGTGTCTTTCGACAATTCCTTTCTGTGCAGCCATCGTTCGTAGTGCTTTTTCTCGGATTTCTTCTAAGGCGTCAAGATCGTAGGATAAATTTATTGCATTTTGATCATACGTGCGACTTCTGGCAGTTGGTATTTGAGCTTCGATTGGCAAAACTGCTTCGCATCCATATACCAGAGAATACGGAGTTTGTCCAGTTGATGCTCTAGGTGTCGTACGATTTGCCCATAAGACAGATGGCAATTCATCTACCCATTTTCCTTTTGCTCCTTTCAACCTCTTTCGGATTGAATTGATGATGACTTTGTTGCTCGACTCTGCTAACCCGTTAGATTGTGGATATCTCGGAGTTGAAGTGATTAATTTGATTCCTCGCTTTTCACAGAACGTACGAGTCTTATCACTTATAAATTGTGAGCCGTTGTCGCACATGATTTCAGCTGGTACCCCGAATCTATAAATGATGTTTTTCTGAATGAAAGATATGACTTCTTTATCTCGGACCTGTGAGAAAGCACCAGCTTCTATCCATTTCGAGAAGTAATCGGTGAGCACGAGTAGATAGACTTTTTGTCCAGGGGCTGGAGGTAATTTTCCCACGATGTCCATTCCCCATCGCATGAAGGGCCATGGAACTAGAACAGAATGTAAAGGTTCAGATGGTCGATGGACCATACTCGAATGTTTTTGACATGCGTCGCATCGTTGGACGTACGTTATGGCATCTTCTCGTAGAGTAGGCCAATAGTAACCTTGTCGTGAGATTCGACTAGCAAGACTTCTGCCCCCTGCGTGATTTCCACATTCTCCGTCGTGCATCTCTTGGAGAATTTGATTGATTCGTACCTTACTTGTGATGCATCGTAGGAGAAGTCCTGTCGTGGATCTTCGATAAAGTTGATCTTCAAAAATTGTATATCTTGAAGCTTTCGACCTTGTCTTTCGAGCTTCCATTTTATCTTCGGGTAGTTGGTCGTGCTTGAGGTAGTTCCATATGTCGAGCGACCAATTGTAAATTTCTTCGTTCATCTGTACTTCATCGTTTGCCGCAATTGTTGGCGTTGTGAGATGAAGTATTGGGATATTTTCCATGAACGGATCATGAAATGCAGATCCCAGATTGGCCAGTGCGTCCGCTTGCATATTTAGATCTCTTGGTATTTGCTCGATCAGGAACTGTTCAAATCGTGCGATTCGATCTTTAACGGCTTTGAGATAACTCATCATTTTTGAGTCTTTTGCTTGAAAATCTCCATTTACTTGGTTTACGACCAGTAAAGAATCGCTTCGAACGTGCAATTGTTTTGCCCCCAGTCTAAGAGCAATATCTAGTCCTGCGATCAAAGCTTCATATTCTGCTTCATTGTTTGTGGCTTTGAATTCGCATCGTATGGAGTATACTATATTTCCCCCTTGTGATGATTTTAAGACAATACCTAATCCACATCCTCGTACGTTCGAGGAACCATCAACGTAGAGTATCCAAGGCTGGTTGTCTGAAATCATCACAACTTCGTCGCACGTCGTGGGTTCCAATCCTGGAGAAAATTCTGCCACAAAATCTGCTAGTACTTGCGATTTGATGGCCGTCTTAGGTTTAAACTCAATGTCGAACCCACTGAGATAAATGCTCCATTTGGCTAGTCGTCCTGTTAGTTCTGGTTTTCGAAGCACCGTCTTGAGTGGATAATTGGTCACAACAATGATATGATGTGACTCGAAGTAATGCCTTAGCTTCTTTGCTGCCGTCATAAGACCTAGTAGCAATTTTTCCATTGATGTGTACCTGGTTTCTGCGTCGAGGAAAGATTTGCTGACATAATAGATTGGTTGTTGTCGTTGATCTTCTTCTCGCACAAGTACTGCACTTGTCGCATTTTTGCTCACTGCCAAGTACAATTGTAGACTTTCTCCTTCGACTGGTTTTGTCAGCAGTGGAGGTGATGTCATATATTGCTTCAGTTCTTGCAAAGCTTTCTCATGTTCGTCTGTCCACAAGAAGCCTTGATTCTTTCGTAGGACATTATAGAACAAATGGCATTTATCCGATGATCGTGAAATAAATCGGGTTAAAGCTGCCACTCGTCCTGTTAATTTTTGGACTTCTTTGACATTCCTTGGAGATTGTATCTCGACGATAGCTTTGACTTGTTCTGGACTTGTTCTGGACTTGCTTCGATTCCGCGTTGACTTGTTTTGAAAATCGCAAGGGAGTGCTACAAGATTACGATGAAGGCCAAACCACACGATATCTAGCAATTACAGAGCCAGGATGGAGTACGATCGTACGATGATCTTCAATTGGAAGAAGTCGTGTTGGATCACAAACATCCTGATCGTAAGGTCTTCGTAGGTGCAACTCTAACCCCCGATATAAAAAATAGTATAATTTCTTTTTTGCAGGAACATTCGGATTGTTTTGCATGGTCACACGAGGATATGGTGGGTATAGACCCTAACATCATATCGCACAAGTTGAACGTGGATCCTACGTTTAAACCCGTTAAGCAAAAAAGACGCAAGTTTGCACCAGAACGCAACAAGGTAATCAACGAAGAGGTGGACAATCTACTCAAAACTGGGAAGATTCGAGAAGTAAAGTATCCAGATTGGCTCGCCAACGTGGTGGTAGTACAAAAGAAGAATGGAAAGTGGCGAGTATGCATCGACTTCACGGACCTAAACAAAGCTTGTCCAAAGGATCCCTTTCCTTTGCCACACATCGATGCGATGGTCGATGCAACAGCGGGACACGAGTTACTGACATTCATGGACGCTTATTCCGGATACAACCAGATTCTAATGCACAAGGACGATCAAGAGAAGACCGCCTTTATGACTGATAAAGGCATTTACTGCTATAAAGTAATGCCATTTGGTCTCAAGAATGCTGGATCAACGTACCAAAGGCTCGTAAACAGGATGTTCAAAGATCACCTCGGACGTACGATGGAAGTATATATCGACGATATGCTCGTGAAATCGGAACGATCGCAAGATCACATCAAGCATCTAAAGCAATCATTCGATATATTACGAGAATATAAGATGAAACTCAACCCAACCAAATGCTCTTTCGGAGTACGTGCGGGCAAGTTCCTTGGATACATGGTTACACGACGAGGGATCGAAGCGAGCCCAGAGCAGATCAAAGCAATCTTGGAAATCCAGTCACCAAGGAATATAAAAGAGGTACAAAAGCTGACTGGACGAGTAGCAGCCTTGAACAGATTCATATCACGATCGTCCGATAAATGTCACTTGTTCTACAACGTGCTTCGAAAGAACAAAGGCTTCGATTGGACAAAGGCACACGAGGAAGCACTACAAAGCTTAAAGAAGTACATGTCCAATCCTCCACTGTTGACGAAACCAATCGAAGGAGAGAGCTTGCAATTGTACCTCGCTGTAAGCAACAACGCTGTTAGCGCAGTGCTCGTACGAGAAGGTGACCAACATCAGCAACCTATCTATTATATAAGTAAGTCTTTCCTCGATGCTGAAACAAGGTACACATTTATGGAAAAACTCTTACTTGGCCTCGTAACTGCAGCTAAAAAGTTAAGACATTATTTCGAATCGCATCATATAATCGTTGTTACTAACTATCCTCTTAAGATCGTACTTCGTAAGCCTGAACTTACAGGACGACTAGCAAAATGGAGCATTTATCTTAGCAGCTTCGATCTAACGTATCAACCAAGGACAGTGTTTATGTAAAAAATTACACAACTCGATGTCGTAAGAAACTTGTGTGAGGCTTAACCGTCGAGAAAAAGAAATTACAATCAATGATAAGTGCGGAAAAATAAAATGAGACAAATAATTTGATGACGCAGGAAAAACCTCACGACGGAGGAAAAAACCTGCGGTCGACCTAAAAGATAAGTCGACAGAGCACTATGTTCACCAATCAGGGGTGATGTCCTTCAACTATACAGCTTTGATCGTACGATTACAATTGAGAGAAGTATGAAATCGAATGTAAATTACAGATGATTCTCAAGAATAATGATTATAGAACTTGTGAGCTTCGGATAGACTTCGTGTGTTGCAATGCTGGCTTGATTCTTCTTTTATAGTGGCTTGAGAATAACGGTCCAACGGTATTGTGGCTCATCAATGATTGAATTGTAACCGTCCAACGTTATTGTCTTCAATTAATGCTCGGAGAGTAACTGTCCAACGGTATTGCTGAGAGTTAATGTCCAGATTGTAACTGCTGCGAGAATCTTGCTTGTAACGGTCGATCTTGATGCTGTCGAACGATACATAACTTACGACTTGCTCATTATAATGATGGACTTCAACGAGCATAGCATAGTACTCAATTTCCGATTTCCTCAAAGGTGGACAATTGTTAGATATGATAATCAGCTTATCTGGATCAAACATATAAACTTTGTATGTTATTCGTTAGTATCATCGTACGACAATATAGTCATCGTGCGTCTTATTTATGGTATACGTTCGATGCTTATTGATCTTTGTTCGATAGTCCTCTTAGGTTTTATCTCAGGACCTTATCTTAATACAGGACTATTGTCCTAACATTTACCTTACGATTATAGTCGGTTGTCGTGCCATTGTAGATTTTTACCCTAACAGACAGCGATAAAATCTCAAGCGTTAGCAGATTTCGTAGCTGAATTCAGTCCTGGGATCGAAGAACCATCGTACGATGAAATCAGTAATGTGATGATTCACGACAACGAACCATGGACCATGCATGTTGACGGAGCTTCTAACGCACGAGGATCAAGATTGGGAATAGTCCTGAAATCATCACATGGGGGCAATATGGTGTATTCGGTACGATGTGAGTTCAAAACCACCAACAACGAAGCAGAATATGAAGCCTTGATCGCTGGATTGGATATGGCATATAACTTAGGAGCACGATGGCTACATGTACGAAGTGATTCGCTACTAGTTGTGAACCAAATCAATGGCGAATTCCAGGCAAAAGATTCAAAGATGATATCGTACCTCAAGATTGCAAAAGATAAGATCGCACGATTCGATAAGTTCTTGATAGAACAAATCCCAAGAGATCTGAACATGCAAGCCGATGCTTTAGCTAACCTGGGATCCGCATTCAACGAACCAACTCTAGAAAGCGTTCCAATAATACATCTTATGTCACCAACAACCGAAGAAGTTCAAATGATCGAAGAAAACCACGATTGGTCGAACGATATATGGAACTACCTCAAGAATGACCAACTCCCTGAAGACAAGTTAGAGGCCCGGAAAATCAGACTTAAAAGCTCTCGATACACGATTTTCAATGATCAACTGTATTGAAGATCCACAACGGGTCTAATCTTACGATGCGTGGTAAATAAGCAACAAGTCGATCAAATCCTTCAAGAGATGCACGATGGAGAATGTGGAAACCATTCTGGGGGCAGAAGCCTTGCTAACAGAATCTCGAGGCAAGGGTATTATTGGCCTACTCTTCGAGAGGACTCGATAAGGTATGTTCAAAGGTGCGATGCTTGTCAAAGACACTCAGGTACGTCACATCTACCTTCTGAACCCCTACACTCTGTCTTAATCCCATGGCCATTCATGCGATGGGGGATGGACATCGTAGGAAAATTACCACCTGCTCCAGGTCAAAAAGTGTTTTTACTTGTTCTTACCGATTATTTCTCTAAATGGATTGAAGTCGCAGCTTTCTCGCAGGTTAGGGATAAAGAAGTTATCTCCTTTATCCAAACTAACATTATTTACAGGTTTGGAGTGCCATCAGAAATAACGTGCGATAATGGGTCCCAATTTATAAGTGAAAGAACTCGAAAGTTCTGCGATGAACGTGGGATAAAACTCATTACATCGACCCCAAGATATCCACAATCCAATGGCTTGGCTGAATCCAGCAACATGACCATTATTAATTCCATTCGAAAGAGGTTGAAAGCTGCAAAGGGTCGATGGGTCGAAGAGTTACCATCTGTTTTGTGGGCAAATCGCACGACACCAAGAACCTCAACTGGACAAACTCCCTTTTCTCTAGTATATGGATGTGAAGCAGTCCTTCCAATCGAATCACAAATTCCTGTTGCTCGACATCGTACGATTGAACAAAACTCGATAGACTTGTGTTATGATATCGATGCTTTGGAAGAACTAAGAGAAAAAGCCTTTCAAAAAATGGCACCGCAAAAAGCCATGGTCGAACGTTACTTCAATAAAAAGGTAAAGATCAAGGTATTTCAAGTTGGAGATCATGTCCTACGACGTGTCTTTCCAAATACACAGGAATCGAACGCTGGAAAACTTTCCATCAAATGGGAAGGACCTTACATCATTACTAAGATCGTTGGGAAAAGTGCTTATAAGATTTCAACCATCGAAGGTAATGAAATCCCACGTAGTTGGAATGCAACTCATCTAAAGAGGTACTACTTCTAAAACCCTTTTCATTTTCTTAATTATTATTTTATCAAACGATTACTGACTTAGGCATCGGAGCGCCGTTGGTCAATCCAACGGCCACCCCTTAGCCAATTTTATTCGCAGGTAACGCACGATTATCGCAAGACATCGCACGATTATCGCAGATATCGCATGATCTATGGCAAACATCGCCCGATAAAACAACATGCTCAAAACGCATAGAATTTAAAAGATGCATCAATTTCAAATCGCAAGAGCGCAAGTCAAAACGCCAGACGCACGATTAACAGAAACGTTTCTAAAAAAAATTTCAAGTGCCTTAGACTCATGATAAACATCGCAAATCAAAACGCACGATTAATTAAGGCCTTAAACACAGAATCAACTAAAACGCACGATTATCTATTAAAAGTACTTAGAACAAAAAATAAAAAAGTACTGAGACATCGCACGATTGCAAAAATAGATAATTTCATTAAAAAAGTACTTAAAGTACTATGATTACATCGATTGGTAATTTAAACTTCAGGGGTGGCCTCTACGCCAGCACCCTCTTCTACACTAACTTCTACGATAGGAGGAGTGACTTCAACAGCCTTGTCCACGATGCCGGATCCAGAGGCATCTTCATTTTTATCCTCCTCCTCGATCATCGTGACTTCAGCCTCTTTGCTTTTTTCAGCATCCTCCTCCTCCTCATCGGCATCCTTTGCATCATCAGCATCCAGGAGCTCATCAGATCCCATCGCATCACGGAAGGCCCCCAGCAGGCCCCCAGCTCACCCTTAGCAGCCTCGATGGTGTACGTGCCACCAATAAATTGGCGTATTACGGCTGCACGGGCCACCATCCTGGATAACACCATCTCATCTTTGAGATCCTGGATCTCAGATGATAAGGCCTTCTCACGATCTGCCATCTCCACACGCGATGCAGCAAGATCCTCCTCCAGCTTAGCAATACGATTGTTGGCCGCTGTGAGCCTTGCACGTTGGTCCGATTGAACGTGCTCAGCCTCATCCAACTTAGCCATCAGATCATCCGCCTCAACCCGTTTGGCCTCCAGATCAGCAGCCATCTTTGATGCCTTCTCCTTAGCCTTCTTAGCCTCGTTCACCGCAGCCCTTTCACTGGACATCTTCATCTTCATGTCCCTTTGAACGGTCTCCAATCTTTGATGAAGACCGAGACACGCCTGGAAGGCCTACATAAACGTAAGATGGTTAGAACAGCACAATTAAAACATCGTAAGATAAAACATCGTAAGATAAAGAAAAACTTACCATGAAGGAGTATCCAACTGCACCAGCATCAAGCTCGCTGATCCGGCGTGTATCCATGTGAGCCTTCTGCGATGGAAGCAAGTATTGTTCGATGGCAGGGAAAAGGTCATCCTGGTTGATGACATCACCATCAAGGAAGTTTGAAGGCAAGGATATGTTGATCGATGTCTCACCCTCCTTCCCCTTTGAAGACTTGACTGGAGCTCTCTTCTCCTTCAGCATCGTGGGAGACATCGTAGGAGGTGGAACACTGTGGATCGGGGTTGCGTCTGTTGGGTTTTTGTGGGTATCCTCGAATCAAACTGACTAGAGGATTATCTCAGATCTATCGAACCTCACTGGTTTGATATATCTCATAGGTTAATCAAACTGATAAAACCTACGCGATCAGAAACATACTATTTCTGATCTTGATCTTTAATCGTTTCTAGTTTTAAAGTAATAGTTCAGATTAGGTCAATTTACCTGGATTGCTTGATGATAGTCCACCGGTGATCGACCAACGAACGTCCTTCTAGTTGAACTATATGAAACCCGAACAACAAACTGGAATCCGACCTGGGGGGGGTCGGTCGCCGATTGGAGAGGGAGGGAGAGAGAGGAAACTGAAAACTGTTTTCTTGGCTAAAAAACTTCTACTTTGCCTTAAGCCTATAAGGCTTATTTATATGGAGAAATTATACAGTTTGTATAAGATTCAGTTTCCTTTTTATAATTATCTCTAATCCCTTTCCTTTTTTTAATTAGCTGGAAAAGAATTTGCATACGATAATTATAATTATATATATTTATCTAATTATATAAAACCTTATTAATTAACTATTATATATTTATTTATCTAATAAATATATAATATCCTAATTAATTAATAACCCTCCAACTTTGGTAATTCTGACTGTAATCACCCAATTGATTTATAATACACTATTATAAATCCTAACTTTCATTTCGTGGTTTCATTTAACTTGTTCGACTTATAGGTCCTCACAGGTGTGACCCTCAAGTGTCTTGTAACATTGGATGTGTAACCACTTGGTTTGTCAACTCTGCACATTATTCCTAACAGACTCCCACTTGTGCAAGTTGGCAATACCGCCTATGATTATACTGACCTAAGGAGGCCCCTAGACAGGCACTTAGGCTGACCAGGTTACAAGAACTCTTATACCCAGACTGGTGATATAAACATTCCGTGAGGAATTGGTATCTATGAAACTACTGTTCATTGATTGGGTATATCTTGGCTTTTCCCTTTGCATCGCGATATTTCATCTTTGAGTATGAGCTTGGAAAGTGTCAACTCTAAATACTCAAGATTCTATTCTCTTGATTATCTGACTTTCACTGAAAGGTAAACGACAAAGAACTAATCAGTTCGTTTGGGCATGGCCATGCACTTCATCAGTATACTTAGTCAGTCAAGATGGGCCCAGAAATATCTCTCTTCTGAGAAGAGGTGCAAATCCCATCTTGCATATCTGCCTTTGACACCACGGCTTCCGCTGAATCTAGTTACACCCTTTATAGCCACCCTGTTACGGCGTAGCGGTTGAATGCACTAAGAATTCAGTAGTCCTCATGATATCAAATCAGATACCTCAGGTGATAGGGACAACCACTGTGAGATTCACTTATGACTTTACTCCAAGAAGCAATCTCAACCGCGGATCACGTCCGATATTTGCTACTCTATCAAATATCTGTGCAACTTTTAGTCTACAACACTTGTAGCTGTTATTCAGCAACTGATCATAACTACCTAAAAGTTCACAATGACTTTAACACCTTATCATGCTCCCACATTGATAAGTTGTCACGGACAGATTTTGAATGAAAACTGGAAACTAGTTTCATTCCTGGATTAATTAAAACATGCAAAAAAAAACATGGTGAAAGTAATAAAGAAATTAATTTTGTATAGTCCATACTACACGCTGTAATAATAACAAAATTAAATGTCTTTTCTTTAATAACTTTCATATTATCTATTTAACATTTGTTAAATACTGGTCTAAAATGAAGTATCACCTACCTTCAGTTTATACCCTTTGATTAAAGTTTACCATTTTAATCAAAGTGATAACCAAAAATACAAGTCTGTTTATAGGATCTACTTGTATCTGCTAATTATTGTTTTGCAAACACCTCTTAAAAACAATAACTAGTCTTTTATCATATTCCATGAACTTGGAGACCTGGACTAACTTCCAGTTCCTGAATATGTAAGACTGCAACTTTCCTTAGTTGCTGTGTAGATGAATGATTTCTACCTGAAATCTGATTCCATTTGCAATACTGGAAAATCTGCTGGAATCCTATATTTTAATCCAACACTTTAATTATTGATTTCTAAAGTCAGTCACGACCTTTGTTTCAAGGATCTTGAAACTTTTATCCTTTTTGACTAAAATGATAAATTATATCTTATAAATTCTTATCCTATCTGGATTTATGAATCCCGAGATATATCAATAATTATATCATTTATTCTTTATCTGAGACTAGATAGAGAATAAATTGGGCTCCCACTTGCTTATAAAAACTAATTGTTACTCAGAATTTTACTATTGACTTAGTCAAAACTTTGATTAGTCAATTCTAATTTTAAGTAATGAGCTTTGAGAATTTCCTTTTATGAAACTTAACTGGATTTGGTCGAATCCTAATTCCCGATCTTGGAATCTTTCTAGTTTCATAAATACTGTTATTAACGCTATCTGAGTTAATATCCGGAATTCTCTTTTTAGAACATTTGAATAATAAAACTTGATCAAATTTGATTAGTTAATTCTGAGAATTTCTTTTATAAAACTTAACTGGATTTGTTAAAATCCTAATTCCAGAATTTGGAATCTTTCTAGTTTTATAAATACTGTTATTAACGCTATCTGAGTTAATATCTTAAATTCTCCTTTAAAATTTGATCATAAAACTATTATTCATAAATGTTTTATTCTCAAAACACATTCCTATGGAGTCTCGTGTGTTTTTGATAGTTTTTATACAAAATACTTCAATCTAATAGATTTTATTGAAGTAGGCAACATCTAGGATCATACAAACACTAAGCACAATCAGATATTTCAATGTCAAGATAATAATTTTTGAAAAATAAAACCATAGAATTATAAATCCAAAAATTACAATCATCCAAAAAATTGTTTAAAACATGAAAAAATAGAAATAACTGTCTTAAATCCATAAATATCTTGACTCAAATTGAAATAAACTTGTGCTTCAGATCCTCAGCAACCTCTGGGCATTTCACTTCTGACCTCCTGCAATAATCATTTGCTCTAGGTATCAGAATACTTGTAAGCTAACAAGTAAGAAGTGACAAAAATAAAGCAATCATAAATTTCTGAGGTTTATCTACCTGCTTCATGACGCTTAGGGCAGTTTTGCCTCCAGTGACCGATCTCATTGCATATAAAGCAGCGGTTTTCGGTCCTAGCTTTGTTTGGCTTAACCTTCTTGCCCTTGCCCTTGCCCTTGCCTTTCTTGGGTGCACTCTGGATGGCCTGGACTGGTCCTTTTCCTTTACTGGTGCTAGCTTGCCCATTCTTCTTTTTAACCCCTCCGTCTTTCACCATCAAGACATCCTTAGTCTTGTTCTTGTTCCCCATATTCAGTTCAGCTGTCTTTAGCATGGAGTGCAATTCTGCTATTGTTTTCTCCATGTTATTCATATTGTAGTTGACTACAAAGGGCCTGTAGTCTTCTGACAGTGAATTGAGTATGGTGTCGGTTGCCAACTGCAACGGAACAGGATGACCAAGCCTCTCCAGATGATCTAAGTGCCGTTTCATTTTCATGACATGGTCACTTACTGATGTCCCTTTTACCATCTTGCACTCATTGAATGCTTTGGTGGCATCGTAGCGTTCTGTACGAGCCTGAGTCTGGAACATGTCCCTCAGCTGGCGGATCATGTCATAAGCATTTGTATTTATGAGCCCTGCTTGCAAATCTGGGCTCATAGTTGCTAGCATCAGACAGGCGACATCAAGGAGATCATCCGAGTGCTTCTTGTGGGCATTTCTGGCAGCAGCCGGAGCGTTTGCCGGAGGTGCCTCCCCAAGTGGCTCTTCTAGCACATACCACTTTCTCTCATGTCTGAGCACAATCATCAGATTGCGCTCCCAGTCGAGAAAGTTAGAGCCGGTCAGCTTATCCTTCTCTAGGATAGAGCGGAGGGAAAGATTGTTAGTGTTGGTAACAGTGCTTGCCATCTACACAAAATAAAACTTTTGGTCTTAGCAACTGTAAATAGACTAATTTCCAATAAAATATCAATAAACCCTTAAATGATCAATTTATTGGACTAGGATCCTTATTTCATACATCCTGATGTGCGTAATGTTCTTGCTCCACCAGACCCGTATTTATTTCGGTAGGTAAGGACTTTTACCAATCATGTCTAACTGACATGACTCCTAGATCTTTTCGGGACTTATGGCAACTACTTGTGCATGTTTTAGTCCCTCTTAGTGCTTTTTGGCCCGGTACCACCCGGTTGAACATTATCGTACCAAAACAGATCTCACCATTTTGGGGACCTGATCACTATACTCTGGCCGGTACCACCCGGAGATAATTCGCAGAGTTATGTAACCCCTCCAGCTTCAGTTTGAACACGGACGTTGAATGTGTGATCACTTACAACGCCTATGTACTTTACGCCGAAGGTGCCCCTAGATGGGTTGCACTACTGATCTATGATTTTCGGGGTTTTTTAAAAAAAAACTTTACTTCCAGGCTTTTGAAAAACTGATTGTTATAAAGGCTACTTATGTTTTAAACTAACTGTTTCAAACATACATGTAATTTTAAAACCAACTGTTTTAAAATCACTTGCTAATTAAAACTAACTGTTTTAATGGTAAACCTAGTTGATTAAAACTAACTGTTTTTGTCAACTTTGCCTTTTATAAAACAATCATCTATAGGTTTTAAAACAAAAACTATTGTTTTGAAAAGTTTTAACGAAACTAAAACCTATACTCCTTTTGTGATATAAACTAGTTTTAAAGTAACAACTCTATTTAAAAACTATTAACATGTAAGATATCACAAATAATAAATCAACCATGCAATTAAACAATAATTAATCACGTGGTAGCTAATTATAGTTTTTGCCAACGTTTCCTAGGGACCAATAATGACCTATTCTACTAAAAGCTTCAAAACTCGCGTAGCTCCCACTGGCCTCGCCATGTTTTGTTAGTATTCCGGTAGGATGAAGAATCTTAGTAGCTCCCACTGGCCTCGTCATCCCGAAAAAAAAATTCTATCCTAAGGTCATTATTACATAAGGGGTTGTAAATGGCACGCAGGCCTCCCCGCAAATATGTCAAGGGTCTAGGTTGGCAAAACACTATAATAGATAAATATATATGTAAAATCAAACTGAAATCCATATATCGAGCTCAAGCAATTACGTAAATATATATGCAATATAATAAAAGCAATATTATAATTACGAGAAATAAACCTGGATCCGTTAAAATTATCTTGTCTCAATTATTGCAAAACATGGTTTTAAACTGATTTATAAAAACAATAGTCTTATAAATTGAGACTAAAATTAGTTTTATAAATATACACTTTTATAAATAAAAAAGATTTGCAAGAGGAAAAAACCTTTTATCCAAAGTTACATCAAACTGGGTTTTACTAAACAAATTGATTGTCTAAAAAGAGTGAACTTTAAACCATGTCGTGTTTGACTTAGCTGGTCAAGACACGACACAAAACCTATTTGACCATGCTGGTCAAAATAACTGTTTTGATAAAACAACTAAGAACTGATAAAACCCCTCTTGGGCCATAACTTGGTCCAAAGGACTGGGCCTTAGGCCTAATAAGGGAATTTGGCCCAAAACGAAAAACCCCTAGGTCTGACCTATGATCAAGAACCAACGTTTTACCACCACGCTGGTGGTTTGTTCGTCGAACGGTTGTTGCGTAATCATTATCATTGATCGGCAACGATAGTAACGCTACTACCGCCACCAATCGACCCAATTGATCACCACCATTTGTCGCAACCACCATCCACCACCGCGTGAGCGGCTTCTGGTGGTTGTGGTTTGGCCGCGCTCCAACCACGGCCCATTATCAGAACCGCCGGCCACCACCATGCTGGTGGTTTGGCCTTGGCGTCAACCGTGGTTCGATATGGGTTCGGCCACCACCACCGATTGGGTGGCGTGACCTACGGTCATCGTTTAGCACCACCATACACCACCGCGTGAGCGGCTTCTGGTGGTGGTGTGGATTTGTTTCCGGCCGGCGATCAAAATATCACCGCCGTTACTCGGCGATTGCCACCGCTTCGGCGTGGCCTTAGGGCAGCCGGCGGTTGGCCTTAGTGGTTTGATCTGATGACAACGGCCAAAGCCGTTGTTATCAAGGTCGTTGATTTCGGCGAGGATACAGCCGCTACTACCACCACTTACCGCCTGCCACCACGACCACCTCCCTGGTGGTTCGGCTAGGCGTCCGCCGCCACCACGACCATGTGGTTTGGCCGGCGATCGTGCCTGGTGGCTTCCGGTTGTAGCGATACTCGGCACCGCTGAGCCGTCGTTCTCGCCTGAAATTGCCGATCACCGCCACCCACCTGGTGGCGTGAGATTTTGTATGGCAGCCAGGGGCCGCTACCACATACTGTGGTGCGGTCCAGCAACCGTTCACGGCAACCAGCCGCAACCACCACGCTGGTGGTGCGGTGGTGGTGTCACAATCCGCAGCCATCACTAATCGGGTGATGGTTTTTCCGGGTTTTCGTACGAAAAAAATCTAAAATTATAAATAATTAAACTCAATAAAGATCAGATTTTTTATAAAGATTGATACGCAAGAAACAATTTAATTTTAACGGATCACGCATATACAGATAAACTGATAAAAAACTAAAACGATTTTAACAATGGCTCTGATACCACTGTTGGGTTTTTGTGGGTATCCTCGAATCAAACTGACTAGAGGATTATCTCAGATCTATCGAACCTCACTGGTTTGATATATCTCATAGGTTAATCAAACTGATAAAACCTACGCGATCAGAAACATACTGTTTCTGATCTAATCGTGCGGAAGCGATGAAAACTAAAAACCCATTATTAGCCTAATGATCTTTAATCGTTTCTAGTTTTAAAGTAATAGTTCAGATTAGGTCAATTTACCTGGATTGCTTGATGATAGTCCACCGGTGATCGACCAACGAACGTCCTTCTAGTTGAACTATACGAAACCCGAACAACAAACTGGAATCCGACCTGGGGGGGGTCGGTCGCCGATTGGGAGAGGGAGGGAGAGAGAGGAAACTGAAAACTGTTTTCTTGGCTAAAAAACTTCTACTTTGCCTTAAGCCTATAAGGCTTATTTATATGGAGAAATTATACAGTTTGTATAAGATTCAGTTTCCTTTTTATAATTATCTCTAATCCCTTTCCTTTTTTTAATTAGCTGGAAAAGAATTTGCATACGATAATTATAATTATATATATTTATCTAATATATATAAAACCTTATTAATTAACTATTATATATTTATTTATCTAATAAATATATAATATCCTAATTAATTAATAACCCTCCAACTTTGGTAATTCTGACTGTAATCACCCAATTGATTTATAATACACTATTATAAATCCTAACTTTCATTTCGTGGTTTCATTTAACTTGTTCGACTTATAGGTCCTCACATGTGTGACCCTCAAGTGTCTTGTAACATTGGATGTGTAACCACTTGGTTTGTCAACTCTGCACATTATTCCTAACAGCGTCAACCACATCGTCCGCCTGTCATGTGGCATCCTTCGATGAGATCGAAGCACCCGAAGAAGACCTCGTCTTCTTGAGTTGTGGCTCCATGCCACTTACTCCCTTCTTCTTCTCCAAAGCTCTCTTGGCCGCCGCCATGTTTGCCAACTTCTTTGAAGGTTTCTTTTGGCTTGAAATAAGTGGAAAACGTACGTTAATATCGCACGATAAAATTAAGAAAACTTAAGAAGATAAAAATCATCGTACGATTTACCTTCCATTTCTTCTTCTTCTTCTTCTTCTTCTTCTTCTTCTTCTTCTTCTTCTTCACTCAACACTTGAACTTCAAGCTCTTCGTCGCTATCCTCCCTTGGACTTTTTCCCTTCGATCTGGCGTACGATCTTTCTTGAACACCGTACTCTAAGAAACGATTAACAGCCTCGGTGGATTCCTCGAAAGAAAACTCGATCTCTGCAAGAAGAAACACACGATAAGAAATTATATGATAAAATCGAACAAAGCAGAATACGAAAAACGACCTATACCTAGTGGGTTCCATTCTGGGGCCACCCATCCACCTTCCTCCAAAACGGACGAGGATCGTACGAATGCATATCGAGCCTTCCACCCTCGATCGAACGCTTGAGTACCATGTACTAACATGGCATCACCCCTACCCTTGGGATAAATCCCATACCTATCATAATCAGAGACCTTCACGGTATACGCCGTGAGAAGGTCATCGACGGTGAAAGGGGCTCTACCTCAGTTTCAGTTACACGTTCGATAACGCTCACGACCCTCCAGAATTGGGGCATGAGCTGTCCAGGAGAGAGACTAAATCGTGTCATAAATGCACGAGATAGAGGACTGTAAGGCCAGGTGAATCCGATCTTAAAAGGGTATTCAAACAGGGCAAAGAAACCTGCCGGAGCATCGGCGGGTCTAACCTCACCAGGTGATTTGATTACGGCCTCCTTAGGCATCCTAGCAAGTTTCCTAAGGTGGATCAAGTCGATTTCTCCCTGGATTGTACTCCTAACCTCCATAATTTCTCTAAAACTAAGACGATCTAAACTCCTATGTAATCTATCGAAACGCATCAAGTCGAAATTCCTAGGATTCTTCTCAGCCCTAACTTTCAAACGCATGAACTGAATTGAAACAAGGAAAAGAAAGATACCTTATAGGCGAATTGGATCTAAATCTTCTTAAGGATTAGAAGGATTCGGTGTGAGTGGAATTTGAATTCGAAATTGGAAAAGATTTTGTGATAATTATGGATGAAATCTTATCTTTATATGAAATTAAACTCTTTCCCAAGAAATTGAGGTCGAATCGAGCATCGACACCTGTCCCATATAACCGTTGCATTGACAGCTAGCAAAATAACCAAGTTGTAACGCCGTTAACGTGAAAACCGGTTCATATTCGACAAATTAATCACGATAGAATTGATGTACTAACGATTTGATTTTACAGGTATAAGATTCAGAAAATCTATAACTTATTTTCTAAATCTTGGGGGCAAACTGTTTGGGTGAAATTTTATCATCGAACGATCGAACGAATAGAATCGTAAGATATCTTCCAGGATAATATTCCTGTATTAAGATAAGGTCCTGAAGTAAAGATATAATTACCATCAAACAAAGACAAATGGTCATCGAAGATAACCGTGCGATATCATCATATGATCGTACGATTAAACTAACAATATACATGTATAAGTTTGCTCTTATTGCAGGAAAGCTTATCCAAGATAACCACGAAGCACAGCCATCGTCCATCGAGCTTAAACAAGATACGCTTCTCATTAAAAACTCAGACGTTACGATCGAGAATTCAGCTTCAGTTATGACCGTTGCATTTATAGCTCAATTATGGGATGACAGTTACGATCCAAGCAGCTATAAAAGAGATTCAAGATCCTACACTCGAGACAACTGATTCTGAGAGAAAAATAGCAATAACAACATTATTCTCTGTATTCACATTCGATAGCATTCTTTTCTTTATTGTAATCGTACGATACAACTGTAACATCGAGGATATCACCCCTTGTTGGTGATCAATAGTGCAACGTCGGCTACCCTATTTAGTCGGCCGCAGGTTTTTTTTCCTCGATTCAGAGGTTTTTCCTGCGTCATCAATCTTTCTGTCAACTTATTTTCATTTATCGCACGTTTTATCGAACGAGACTTCTTTCTTTTGACGATTCTGCCTCACGACATCTTACGATAATAACTTAAGTAAATTTTTACACAAACATTATGTGAGTATCCAATAAAGATAGACTCATCCGACTTAGCATCAAACTTTCCCAGATCATCTCTGTTGTTCAGTAGATAGCATACACAACCGAAAACTCTAAAGAATTTAATATTCGGCTTACGCTTGTTGACCATTTCGTACGCGGTTTTACCAGTCCGCTTGACGATGAGAGTCCTGTTCTGAGTGTAACCTGCAGTAGATACAGCTTCAGCCCAAAGATATGGTGGTACACCAGAATGTGCTATCATGGATCTCGCTGCTTCGACCAACGTACGGTTCTTCCTTTCTACGACTCCGTTTTGCTGGGGAGTACGTACAACAGAGAAGTTGTGAGAGATGCCCACTTCTTCAAGGAAAGACTGGAGTTTCACATTCCGAAACTCTGTACCTTTGTCGCTTCTCAGCTTCTTCACCTGACGTCCCAAGAGGACTTGGATACGTTTGATGAAGGCGATGATTAGATCTGCAGCATCAGATTTGGCTCTAAGGAATTCGAGCCATGTGTACCGAGAGTATTCATCGACAAGTACAAGCATATATTTCTTGCGTGCAAGACTTTCAACTCTCATCGGTCCACAGAGATCCATATGCAACATGTCAAGGGGATGGTGACAGTTTGTCTCCATCTTTGGAGGATGCGAACTCTTCTTCATTTTCCCTTTCTCACAAGCTGAGCATAGGGTGTCTTTAGATAGTCGCGTCTCCGGTAGACCATTGACAAGGTGTTTAGATACGAGCTTGTTCATATCCCTGAAGTTCTGATGAGACAAACGCTGATGCCACAGCCAGCTTTCTTCCTTCGTTGCTTTTGCGAGAAATACCACTGTTTCCATTTGTTGAGGAACAGCATAAAACATTGTGGTATATAGGTGACCGTTCCTTCGAGCGCGTAGAATCATGTTCCCATCCTCGTCTTCAATGTTGCTCCCGAGAATGAATGTCTTCACGAGATATCCTCCATCACAGAATTGGCTTGAACTGAGTAGGTTGAACGGCAGTCCTTCAACGTACCGTACATTCTTGATGACGTGTTCTCCATTCGTCATGCTTCCATATCCTATGATCGGTAGACGTCTCTTGTCTACAAGTTTGACAAAGCCTTCAGCTCTAACGACGTAGTCGAAGAGGAAGTTGCGATGCCCAGTCACATGCCTGAAGGCTCCTGAGTCAAAGTACCACATGTGACTGCCCTGCAAAACGCAAGATCAAATTTGTTTAGGAACCCATTGCCACATGGGTGTCCTACCGTTAGAAATAGATAAAGCAACCGGTGAAGTATCCTTTTCAGATTTCTCCTTAGGCTTAGGAGACTTCACAGGAGGCAAAGCACTTTGCTTTGTCATTTTCTCTTTTCTTTCCCGGTGAGGACTACCTGACTTACGATAAGCATTTGCATTACCAGGCATATCATGTAACAACTCAACTCATTTTTCGCAAAATTTAACGAACAAGAAAACGGAAATTAAGTAAAGTAACCATTACAGCGGAAATTGTCCAAAAACATAGTTATATTAAAATCGAAGGTTTAAGTTTTCAACCAAAGATAAAAAGACAAAATCCTCAAAAAACGAGGTTCACCACATATAACCGTATTAACACAAAACCAAAACCATAATTTAAAGTTTGACAATCTTATAATCCAAAATGAACTGAGCCTTGAGTAAGATCGAAACTTCAAGCTTTCCCCTTCCCCTTGTCTTTCCCAGACGGACCTGCATCTAAAAGAAAAACCACAACGGGGTAAGCTTTCGCTTAGTGAGCACAAACCACGAATACATGAACAGTATAACACAAACCACAACGCATATGAGAACTAAGCATGTCATCACCAATGTCCTTACGGTACACGCCGGTAAGAACCACACACATACTGATATCAGTTAACACATAGACAATACCCACGGTGGCCACCACCACTACAATGGATACGCCTTCACATAACATGCTAGTCTCATAACCACATACGTATTACATGCAATTTGTACATAAAGCCACGTATAAGGGTTAATGTACTCACCTTGATTATCGTCACGAAAATCAGTGTCAAACACACCACAGAAGGTTTATCAATCACCTAAATCAAAGCAACACATGTACACATAAACATTTGCACAAAATGACACTTTAAACTTCCAAACCGAAATGTGTGTCTTAGCCATAGCTAGACCACCCCAATTGTCCTCAAATTCCACCAATCATTATCTTAGAACATCCCTAAGATAAGCCCTAAACCAAATCTTGAAAACGACCGCACACGAAAAAAATTAAAATCCAAACAGAGAGTTACGCGACCTACTCCCGCGACCTCAGGTCGCGGGGTCAAGTCGCGCAACTTCTCTGACCTGACGAAACTCACGACTTGGCTACGGGAAACACCCCAAAACTCACCCTTACGACCATATAACTCAACAATGGTGTTAGTGAACACCCCCATACCAAAATAGCACATACTAAACCATTCTAAACACGACACTAACACCATACGACCCATTTCGATCATCGTTTGACTGAATTTCCAACTATTAGAACCCTAACCCTTACTCATTCTAATTAAGCCAACAACTAATGAAAGAATACAATAAACACATACCTTGGGTTAGAAACGTGATAACGATCGATTCCCGACAATCAATTGCACTCCACACCACAATTTCACCACCAATACACTCTAATCACCACAAGCTCTCAAACCCTTCTCCCCAAATGCTCCCAAAATCGACTAAGGCACAAGAAGGTTATTTGAGGCTTCTAAGTCTATACACAAGTGTCAATTGTCACCCCCTACAAATAGAATTTACATCCAAGCCCTTACACCTGAAAATTACGTAAACAACCACTTAAGCCACAGTTAACAAACCGTTAAATAAATAACTTGGGAAATGGGTGTTACATATCAACACGCATGTAATTATCAAACAAAGAACATATATGATTTTTGAAAGCTGTAAGATTATCAGAATTCGCTGAGCGATTAAAGTGTACAGACTTTGAGTTCATGTTTGAATTACAACTAGGTGGGTTGTAGCCAAGACCAGTATGATCATGACCACCCCATTTAGGGAAAGCATTAAAAGAGTTCTTCTTCTTCCGATATCTCCTTCTTCGTGGCTTCACATTCGCAGTTCCATCACCTGTCCTCGCATCTACATGAAAAGCAAGTTGTGAGTTGGGTGACGGCTTAACCAGAATGGATTGACCACCTTTGAAATTAGCGGCGTTTTGACAAACTGATTTTAACATTTTCAAAGGTTGTTTGGGTTTGGAGTTCTCACCCACATCAAATGAACTAGAATGAAAGTCTAGTCCCTTAATGGGTTTCACCAAGCTACTTGTGTCTGTAGATTTGGAATTCTGTGTCTGTGTTACTGTGGGTGTGTGCGGCTTAACTGACTTCCCTTTGTCAGTACCAGCACATGTTCTACCTTCAGTGTTTATCACAGACACTGATGCAAGTGGCTTAGGAGAACTTATTTGCTTTACAGCAGGTGCCTTTGGCAAAACAGGTTTTCTTGGAATATATCCTGAAGGAGGATCATCAGCGTCCAAAAACACCTTCACATCATACACAATGTTTGGATCCAACACGAGTTTTGGGAGGGTTGATCTAAGGTCTGGTGAGAGAGGAGTTCTTATGGTGTTCAAGTCCCAAGAATCAGATTCTTCAAACAAGGATAATCGATCTTTCAATCGATTGATTTGACAATCCTGATTTGCAAAAGTTTGACCGTACAACAATTCTTTTTCATAAAATAAGTCTCTTTCAATAGAATTATTTATAAGTTGCACAACAAGTCTTTCTTGGAGATCCGCAAACTTGGTTTTAAAAGTTGTGATAGTGTTCTTTGCGGTCTCACATTGGATCGACATACTTATCCTTTCGGCATTTGCCTCAAGATAACTCTGTTCCAATGAACAAATCAGGTTATCCTTTTCGGAAAGAATTGATTCGAAGTTCTTTATCTTATGGTGACAGGCATCAAGTGCTACGGCTTTGGACCTAAGATGGAACATCTCTTTTTCTATACACACTGGGGCAGGAGGCTGAGTTGCGGAAACATCCAAAGGTTGGATAACATCAGCATCCTCGGATGTATCTATCTCCCTAGTGTCATAGCTAAAGTTTAGATCCTCATAGTTGATGGGTGGCATTGCTACCTTAGGTGTCCTAGCTTTGATGCCTTCCCAGCTAGTGAAAGTGTTCTCTGGATTACTAGCAGGGGTAAAGATGGGACCATTAGCAACAGGACTGGAAGGTGGACTACTGGTTGAACTATTGGCAGGACTGGTGGTAAAAGACACGGCTTTTCCATCTATTATCTCAGTAAAAGTCACAGTCTGCATCACATAGTTGTCATTGTCTTGTCCTTTGACTGACCTAGGTTCAGGTTTGGAAGCACTCATATTGTCAAAATTGTATAGATGTGCAGGTGCTTTTTCAAGAATGCTTTTCTCTGAATGTCCCAACCCAGGTTTGGCTTGATAAAAGGGATGTTGAGTGGTTTGCTTGGTAAGCAGACTCAAGGTATGTTCAGATTGTCCTCTCTTTAGATTATTTTCTTCAAGCTCTTCTATTTTTATAAACAGTTTTGTTCTTTCCTCAGAAAGAATGTGAAATTTGAGCTTGAGTTCTTCACGACTGCTTTCAATTTCGTCGTGAGATCTTTGAAGATCAAGGAGCTTGGTTTCGAGGATAGATTCTCTAATCCCAGACTCAAGCTCCATTCTATTAAAGTTCTCGGTGAGGTCCTCTAAACTACTTTTATACACAGCACTCTCTATTCTAAATCTCGCGACGAGAGCTCTTTCCATTTGGAGTTGGCTCTCAAGTCTTAGAGTTTCAGACTTAGACAGATCATTAGGTTTTGACAAAAATGAACAAGAATGTACCTCAGCTTCTTCATCTGTTGAGTCATTCGGGGAACCGGATATACAAGGTTCCTCAAAGTCAGCCATGAGGCAGAGTCCTTGCACGGCTGATGGGCCTTCATCATCTGAGTCTTCTGGCTCCATGATCCAGTCTTCCTCATCAGCTAACAGCACTTTTCCTTGTTCTTTCTTCTTCATCACGGCAGCCTTCTTCTCAAAGTAAGCAGAGTCTTTGAGCTTCTTTTGCAATCAGATGCATAGTGACCCGGGTCACCACAGTTGTAGCAGGTGGGAACCTGAGCAGGGTTTCTGTTCTGATTGGCTGCGGGTGGAGCTTCTAGAGCTGGTAGTTTGTTCTGTTGTGGAGGTTCAGTTCCACCGGTGTTGTTGTACTGACGACCTTCATCATTTGTCTTCTGGTTCTGGTTGTTATGGTTAGAACCAGATTGGTCGTTCCACCTTTGGTTGTAACTACCTCCCTGATAACCTCTGTTTCCGTGGTAGTTGTTGGAGTTGTAATCCTGATCCCTTTGCTGTTGCTGGTTGTTGTTGTTGTAGCCTTGTCTTCGATCTTGATAAGATCCTTGATTGTTGTACCCAGAACTATCACGATGTTGATAGTTGTTTGTTCTCCCTTGATCGTTTCTTTGAAAGCTTTCTCTGGACTGGTACCCGCCTTGGCTAGACTGACCTCCCACAAACTGAGGTCCTTGTCTGAATCTGTTGAAGCGTTGGGGATTTCCCCTAAATTTAGCCATCAAGGCGAATGAGTTCTCCAGCTGAAACATCTCCTCTTCGGTAAGTCCATCATCAAGAACTACAGGTTCTTCAACGGTGAAGTTTTCATGAGAGGACGATCCTCTGTTTGACATCAAGGCGAGAGTAGGAGGATCAATTTTCTTTTCAGTTTTACCGAATAAGGTTTCTTCATGAGGTAGCATCATGCTATACAGATCATGAAGTCCAAGTTGGCCAAGATTCTGGCTCACTTGGATGCTGATTGTGACAGATTGCCAGAGTTTGTTCAGTCTTTTGAGGAATTTTACATTCACCTCGTACTTGTTCTTCTCTAAGCCAAGTCTCCGCAAATCGTTTACACAGATATTTAAACGATTATAGGTTTCAGTCAGCGTTTCTCCCTCACAAGCATAGAAGCTTTCATACGCATTCATAGCGTTCTCCTTTTGGCCTTCAAGTGCCTTGTCACCACCCTGCATTTGCTGTTCAATGCCCAGCCACATTGCTCTAGCATCTTTACAGCTGTCCACTCTTGCGAACATGTCATTTGGTAGAGCCATAGTGAGTAACGTGAGAGCACGTTTATCAATGGCTGCCCGGGCACGTTGTTCATGAGAGAACATGTCATATGGTTTTTCAACCTCATATGCAGGTAGATAGGGAGTGACATCAGTTCTGGCTACTTCAGCTACAGTAACCGTCGGTCTGATTGGTCCCTCAGTGATAGAGACCATCAGTTTGTCATCCAGTAGATCAAGAAAGTTAATCATTCGGCGTTTCCATTGCTGGTATTCGCCGACGACTAATACTGGAGGTCGGGTTTCAGAACCGATACTGATTATTTCTTTTGACATCGCGTCCTCGGAAATAGGATTTGTTTTGAGTAGTTGGTGTTTTTCGTTTGGACAGAGCTTCCGCGCTTAAAGCACTTTCCTTTATAGAAATTCGAAAATTTCAAAAAGAAAGGCCAAGGCGGGAAAAACAGCAAGTCCCGATTCGGGGAATTGCAAGTCCCGATTCGGGGGTCTGAGCCAAGTTCCCGATTCGGGAAATGAGAGTCCCAATTCGGGATTTCAAATTTCCAATACGAGAAAAGGCAAAAGATCCGATTCGGGAGAGGCTCAAAAGTTTAATTCGGGAATTTAAGATTTCCAATTCGGGAAATCAATTGTTCCGAATCGGGACACTTGTGTCCAATTCGGGAATTGATGATCCGATTCGGGAAATCAGAAACAGCCTCAATTTTTTGTCCAAAACTACCAAAACAGAAGCTCTGATACCAATTGTGAGTCCGATAATCTCTAAGGATGCGATAATAGGACCACTACAAGCAATCACAAGACATAATGATGCTCAAATAGCGGTAATCAAGCAATAAATGTACAGATAAAGAACACGACAAAACATATAACAAAAGTTGTCAGTTACTTGATTCTTATAAAACGTTAACTAACGACCCATATTTATAGAGTCGAAGTTACATAAAGCACCCCTAGAGTCTATGACTCTTTTGAGAGGCGCACAAAAGTATTGTTCAAACTAGTTATTACAAAATGTTCAAAATACGCCCCTGACTTCTTTACAACTAAACTAGTCAGGTTCTAACATGGACTAATCCTACGATGCATAACAAGTAAGGAGCACATGAATCAGATCCTACAAGAGATGCACGATGGAGAATGCGGAAACCATTCCGGAGGACGAAGTCTTGCGAATAGAATCTCACGACAAGGCTATTATTGGCCTACTCTTCGAGAAGATGCTATGAGGTACGTACAAAGATGCGACGCCTGTCAGAGACATTCAGGTACGTCTCACTTACCTTCCGAACCCCTACATTCTGTCCTAATCCCATGGCCATTTATGCGATGAGGAATGGACATCGTAGGAAAGTTACCTCCTGCTCCAGGACATAAAGTATTCTTACTTGTTCTTACTGATTATTTTTCCAAATGGATCGAAGCCGCTGCTTTCTCCCAGGTAAGAGACAAAGAAGTTATTTCTTTTATTCAAACTAACATTATATATAGATTTGGAGTACCATCGGAGATCATGTGCGATAATGGTTCGCAATTCATAAGTGAAAAGACTCGTAAGTTCTGCGATGAACGTGGAATCAGGTTAATTACTTCGACGCCAAGATACCCTCAATCTAATGGTCTCGCAGAATCGAGTAATAAAATCATCATCAATTCGATTCGAAAAAGACTAAAGGAGGCAAAGGGGAAATGGGTCGAAGAATTACCTTCGGTCTTATGGGTAAATCGTACGACTCCAAGGACTTCAACAGGACAAACACCCTTCTCTCTCGTTTATGGATGCGAAGCAGTACTACCGATCGAATCCCAACTTCCAATTGCAAGGCATCGTACGATGGAGCAAAACGTAATAGACCTATATTACGATCTAGATGCATTGGAAGAACTTAGAGAAAAGGCATTCCAGAAAATGGCATTACAAAAAGCCATGGTCGAACAATATTTCAACAAAAAAGTAAAGGCAAAAATCTTTCAAGTAGGCGATTACGTCCTACGACAGGTATTTCAGAATACTCAAGAGCTAAACGCTGGAAAACTTTCCATCAAATGGGAAGGACCTTATATAATCTCTAAGATTATTGGGAATGGTGCATATAAACTTACGACCATCGAAGGTAAAGAAATCCCACGTAGCTGGAATGCAACACATCTTAAGAGGTACTATTTCTAAACCCTTTTCATTTTTTATTATCTTATTACAAACGATTACTAACTTGGGCGTCGGAGCGCCGTTGGTCAAACCAACGGCCACCCCTTAGCCATTCTTTTCTTATCGCAGGAATCGCACGATTATCGCAAGTATCGCATGAATATTGCAGATATCGCACGAATATTGCAAGTATCGCACGAATAACTAAAGCTTATAACGCACGATCATTTCTTTGAAAACTATACGCACGCACGCAAGACAAAACGCCAGTCGCACGAATACTCTAAATGAGTAAAAACAGAAACGTTTCTAAATAGAACTAAGTTCTAAAAGCGCAAGTTAATGTGTACAATAAACTAAAACCATTCATTTCAAAATAAAAAGTACTCAAAACATCGTACGATTACAAAATAAAGCTAAATGCTAGGAGGAGCATCTGATCCTACAACCTCAGACCCTCCTACTCCTACAACATCTGTGGATCCCACGATATTGGGAGGAGTTTCTTCAGTAGCCAAGATCGCAGGGTTGGATCCAGAAACCGTTTCATTTGGGGTCTCCTCCCCAACCACAGTAACCTCAGCAGGCTTCTCTCCACCTTCCTCGTCCAAGTCCTTAAGATCATCAGCATCAAGGAGGTCCTCAGATCCCATCAACTCTCGGAACGCCTCCACTTCCTTTTTGGCGATCCCAACGGTGAGAGTGCCAGCGATCACACGACGCATCAGGGCCGCACGTGCGACTACCCTCACCAACGATGCCTCATCCTTCAGATCCTGGATCTCAGACAACAAAGCCTCCTCCCTAGTTGCCTTTTCCAGTTGCACTGCCTTCACCTCCTCCTCCAGTTTGGACGCACGATTAAGGACAGTCTTCATACGAGCCCGTTGCTCAGTCCTCATGTGCTCCGCAGCCTCGAGCTTAGCCTCCAAATCATCGATTTTCACTTGTTTGGCTTCCAAGTTAGAGGCAAGCTTGAAAACCTTCTCCTAGGCCTTGCCTGCTTCCTTCAAAGCAGCCCTTTCACTGGCCATCTTGGCCCGCATATCACCTTTTATGGTCTCCATACGAGAATGGAGACCAAGGCTCGCTTGAAAACCCTGAGAAAAGAAAACGATGTTTAAAAAAAATTAAAAACGTACGATAATCATAAAATCGTACGACAAAAGGAGACTTACCAGGAAGGAGAGGCCTACAGCAGCAGCGTCAATCTCCTCGAACCTCAATCTCGCAAATTGTTCTTTTTGTGAAGGCAACAGGAATTGTTCAATGGCTGGGAAGATATCCTTCTTCTTCATGACATCGCCTTCCAAGAAACCCTTTGGCAGGGTTATGTTCAGAGTTGACGATCCCGGCTTATCGACCGTCTTCTTCAACGATTTGACAGGAGTCTTCGTTGCTTTGACTCCTTTAGATGGATCCTCAGGAGGAGCAGACCTGAGTGGAGAAGCGTCGACCACATCATCCGCCTTTCGAGCGACTTCATGCGATGGGTCGATGGTCTCAGATGCAGACCTCGTACGTTTAGCCGGAGGCTCACCTCCAGCCATCTCCTTCTTCTTCAAAGCTGCTCTCCTAGCAGCTTCCATTTGTTGTTCCCTCTTCGACAGTTTCTTCGATGACCCTACAAAAGTAAAATACATATAAGAAATAGCAGAAAATTATATCGTACGATAAGTTTATCCAATGCATCGTACGACTTACCTTCCATATCTTCTTCTGAAATCACCTGGACTTCTGGATCCGTCTGTGTAACTTCGTCGTCACTCTCGATCGAGATTTCCTTCGCCTTTTGCGTGGAATACAACCGCTCGCCGATACTGTACGACAAGAATCGTTTGACTGAAGCCTTTGATTCCTCAGTAGCTTCAAAAGAAAAATCAATCTCTGCAAAAGCAATCAAACATAAGATAGACAAAACAAAAATAACAAAGAAAACATTCTCCAAAGATACACCTATACCTAAGGAATTCCACTCTGGAGCGATCCATCCACCCTCATCCAGAACTGAAGATGATCGTACGAACACATATCGAGACTTCCACCCGCGATCATGTACTTGAGTACCATGTACTAACATAGAATCCCCCCTACCCTTTGGAAACAAACCATATCGGTCATAATCCGTTGGCTTCACGGAATACGCCGTAAGAAGGTCGTTGACAGTGAACGCAGGACGACCCCAGTCCTTCGTCACACGTTCGATAACTTGAATAACCCTCCAAAATTGGGGCATCAATTGACCAGGGGAAAGGTTGAATCGACTCATGAATGCTCGAGAGAGAGGACTATAGGGCCACTTAAAACCTATTTTAAACGGGTACTCAAAAAGTGCAAAAAATCCAGCAGGAGCATCGGCAGGCCTAACCTCACCTGCAACCTTCAGAATCGCACTATCAGGCATCCCAGATAACCTTCTAAGGGCCAAAACCTCTACAGAATTCTTAATGGTACTCTTAACCTCCATCGACTCGAAAAACTCCAACCGACTTAAACTATTCCTAAGTTGATTAAAACGAAGCAAATCGAAATTCTTAGGGTTCTTATCAGCCTTAATCTTTAAACGCATGAAAATCAGAAAGAGAAGAGAATACCTTATATTGAAAATCGACTAAATCCTTGCCGAAAATAAAGGATTGATTTCGGGACAGATTGCGCAAATAATTTGGAAGATATGTATCTGATTTGAATTGAAATCATCTATTATATGGTAACTAAATTTCTTTTCCAAGTAATGCAGGTTCAATCACATGATGACACGCATCCAATTCAAACCGTTGCGACGACAGTTGTCATAACCACGTCACCACGACGACGTCACTAAAACCGTTCCTATTCGGTTCAATTTGAACGAAATTCGTTCATTAACAATTGATTACTTAAGAACCAAACTAACGATTGATTTTGCAGGATAAGAGATTCAGAAATATTTAGAATAAATTTTTCTAAATCTCGGGGGCAAACTGTTTGGGTGAAAATTTATGATCGCACGATGTACGATGCCTGACTTAAAATCATAAGATATCTTTCAGGATGATAATCCTGTATTAAGATAAGGTCCTAAGATAAGATACGAGTACCTTCGAACGTTAGCAATTAACCATCGAACGATCTTTATACAGAATATCGTACGAGATAACCTAAGAACGCACGATGTCATGCGATATTATACTAACGGCTAAAATCTGTCTTAATTATGATCTTTATAACAGATAAACAACAGGTATTGAAGATCAAATGACCGTTCAAAGACAGAGATACGCTCCTCATTGAATATACGGCAGTTACAACCAAGATCCAAGCTTCGGTTATGACCGTTGCATTTAAACGCACAATTATGAGCATCGGTTACGTTTCAGCAACTATAAAAGGAAGCCGAAGCCATCATTAGAGGACACTTGATTCTTCTGGAATTGACAAATATTCTCTACAACATCTAAATCATTCTTTGTAATTCATATTTTATTCCATTGTAATCGTACGATCAACATTGTAATTCTCGAGGATATCACTCCTTATTGGTGATACTTAGTGCAACGTCGACTATATCCTTTTAGTCGGCCGCAGGTTTTTTCCTCGACCTCAAGGTTTTTCCTGCGTCATCAACTGCCTTGTCTCTTTATTTATTTTATCGCACGATTTATCGAACTAGATTCTTTTCTCTCGACGGATTTGTCTCACAACATCTTACGATATTTAATTGTGTAATTTTTTTACCAAAACAATGCATGCATACACACACTACACACGTATATATACATATATATATATATACTAGTTACCTTTTAGGGGTTGTACTAGAAATGGAGGTAGAATATTATAATTTGATGTATTATTGAAAAGTTAATACTTAAAAGTCTAATAAAAAGATAAACAGGTTGCCGACTTGACTCGCAAACCCATATACCAACCCAAACACGGCCCGCGAAATAAACGGGTTGACGGGTCAGAAAACTCAACCCAAACCCGTTTCTCTTTGTGTTGAATTCGTGTTGTGTTATGTCGTGTCGAGAATTGTCATTCCATATGTGATTTTTTACGTTGCCAAAAATAATTTGACAATTTTCTTTTACATAATTAGATACTATAAATAAAATTTGGAGAAACACATAAATAAAAAATAAAAAGTAAAGATAATAGAAAAAATGATGAAAATTTGATAAAAGTTCAACAAAAAATTTCTAAATGGTAAGGGGATTATATTAAGAAGAGAGGGAAATGAAGTTACGGAAAAAAGGGACATGGGTGTGAAGGTAAAAACACAACCTTGCTTGCGAAAACAATATATGAAATTAAACCATAAAAATAATAAGAATATTGAACAAATTCCGAGAAAATTCTAACAAAAAATTCTATAGGGGATGAGGTGATTATATATATTATATATATATATATAGGGGTGGGTTCAAATGTGAACCACTTTTTGGTGGTGAACGTGAGGACAGCCGAGAGCGCGACACGTGGCGGATGACTAGGCGCCACGTCAGATCCACGGCGGATGACTAGGCGCGATTCATGGGAGGGCATTGAATTAAAGAGGGGGACCATACTCAATGCCGTCACGTGTCGCGTTCTCGGTTGTCCTCACGTTCACAACCAAAAAGTGGTTCACATTGGTTCACATTTGAGACCAATATATATACTAAGTGCAAGAACTATTCAAGTCACATTGCTACATTGACACGGATACCCACTCATCTAATCCTAAATTAAAAAAAAAAAAAAAAAAAAAAAAAAAAAAAAAAAAAAACTGTACCATAAAAATACTTGAAGATGACGAAGGTCGACCAATGCAACTTTTCATGTATCCGTACGATGAAAGTGAAATGTTAGCAACGGCAATGTCGTAGCCATTGTAGGTCTTAGCACAAAACCTGGTGAGATTTCTTAGTTAATCTTTGAGCCTTTCCTAGTTAGAATGTATTTAGCATTCTCTAGTTTATTAGACCTACAAGTTTTTTTCCATATAACCCTAAATATTCATATTTTTTATTTCATAAATTGATATTAAGAGTTATTTTCAGGTTTCTCACAAATCTCGAGTTCCTCTCATTTCAAATGGTCTTGTCCCATTTTTCCTATCCGTCACACGGTCTAGTCTTTTACAAGATATCTAAAGGTTGATTTCATTAACTTATAATCTTCAATTTGTTGACACTTGTTTGTTAAAGATTTGTAACGTTTAAAAGTCGATGAAAGAAATATAATATTTTGATTGTAATTTACATTTCTTCCAAATATAAATTCACATTTTCTTTTTTCAATAAATAAGGAAAAATCTTCTAATTCATGCCCGAACTAGTACTTATACATCTTAAATAATTAATTCAGTTTTAAATATAGAAAGACTACATAAAGGCACAAAATTTTTAGTGTGATTAATGGATAAATTATAAACATTTGACATTACACTAAAATAAATCCATTATATGAAAATGATTATAAATGAAATGGATTGAACCGATCATACCTGCATTAGTCATTCGCCATTATTTAATTAAGAACTGAACAACACAATTAGTTGAATATATCCAATATTAACATATTTGATGACTTTGTCATTGTGATGATAATCTATTCATATGTTATTTTATTATTAATAGTATTTTTTTTCACAAAGCTAGTTTTTTAGGCTCTATTGTTTCTACTATAAAAGGATCATGAGGTTGTATACTTCATCTCATATCTCTACTAAAGTTAATCAAAGAACAATTTCAACTTCTCGATCAATAATGGCATCTCGTTTGTTTTTATTCGTTCTCCTTGTGGCAAGTTGCTCGGTTGCTATGGCTTCAGATCCAAGTCCTCTCCAAGACTTTTGCGTCGCTGCACCAAAAAGTAGAGGTAAAATAATAATCTTAAAGTGTTGAAAAATACACCAATGTTAATGATATCAAAGTTTGTATTATTCATTTGGTGTTTATGATCAGTTTTTTGCTTTCGTTTTTGTAGTATTTGTGAATGGTGAGGTATGCAAAGATCCAGATCTTGTGCGAGCGGATGATTTCTTTTTTAGAGGACTCCACATTATGGGAGATACATCAAATGCGGTTGGGTCTAATGTGACTACCGTGACTGTAGCAGAGTTACCAGGAGTTAATACTTTTGGTATTTCAATGGCTCGTATTGACTTTGCTCCATGGGGCATTAATCCTCCACACACGCACCCTAGGGCCACTGAAATCTTGACGGTACTAGAAGGGAGTATTGAAGTTGGTTTTGTCACATCTAACCCTGAAAATCGTCTCATTACTAAAGGACTTCATAAGGGTGATGTCTTCGTCTTCCCACAAGGTCTAGTTCACTTCCAGAGGAACGTCGGAAACGGTTATGCTGTTGCAATTGCAGCTTTGAGTAGCCAAAATCCTGGTGCCATTACTATTGCAAATGCGGTTTTCGGTTCTAACCCCGATATCAATGCAGACATTCTTGCAAAGGCTTTCCAAGTGGACAAAAATGTGGTTTATCAAATTCAATCTAAATTCTAGACCTCCATCTGATAGTTAAATCTCAATTTTATTACTTTATAACATTCTATTTCTTGATTTTCGTATGTATTCGTATTGTTTTATTTATAATAAATAAAGAACTATAATCTATGTTATCAGTTATTGTCGTTTAATTTTTATTGTTGAACTACATCAAATTATACGAAATCAAAACCCTAGTAACTCAAGAGACAAAGCTGCATTTTATTTTCAAGAGTTGATCATATAAATTTGATGACTAACATATTGAAGTTTCAATGAGACTAATATAACAAAACGGAAGCTTGTTTGTGGATGTTTAAAAGATTAAGTTTATTTATTTATTATTTAGGATCCGTTTATTGAACACTTACCCGGGTAAGTGCTTACTGGTAACACTTACCTTATGATCCTTATCAATTGAGAATGGAAAACATCGAGAATCTTACCTGGTAAGAACGATAACAATGACCGAATGTTACCTGGTAAGTGATGGATATGACTATTGCCCGATAAACAATTACTAGGTTGAAGATGCTTACAAACAATAAATTTTAATGGTCGGGAATGTTATACGATAAGGTAACGAAGGATAGTGTCATTGCCGATAAGCTTCTACCTGGTAGGTGTTAAGCTTTTGGTAAAACACCCCGTAGTTACATAAAACGCTTTCAGTTAACTTAGTTCAATGGATCGGTTAGGTTGGTCCATAGCCCCCTAAAAGCTATCGGTCGAGTTCAGCCATAGGTTGGGTCGGATCGCAGCGAATTAGTGGGATTGCCCGTAAGGAGGCCCGATACCACTGGAACATTTGTGCGTGTTAAGTTGCCGTTAAAAAAAAAAAAGCATCACACCGGACAATGAGTACTCTTATTAGCAACATCCAGTAAATATATTGTTTGTCACATGATCAACAATTCATTTTACTTTTCATTGTTTTGGATGAACAAATTAAAGGTTCGTGTTGGCTTCCACTACTAGGAAAAAGGGTATTACCGACGGTCGAAACAGTCGGAAATCAGCTTTACCGATTGTTTTTCGACGAAATGATTGTCACTAAAAACCTGGTCAGTAAAATTGCCAACGATTTTCCGACAGTTTTTCAGACAACTTATTAAAAAATAAATAAATAATAAAATAATAAAGAACAGTCGGTAAACCATCGAAAAACAGCCGGAAATTTCTGACTGCTTTTACCAGCCGGTAATGGCAATTGGTAATACCGAATTTTTTAGTAGTTCTTCATTTTTTTGATAGTTGATTGTTTTATCTCGTTATGTTTAGTAGTCTAACGCCTAAGCCTGAAGCATGCAACTTGTTTTTCATATTTTTGTGATGATCTAGTTAGAGTGGGTATAACTCAATTAATTGTATGAGACACTTGAAAATAAATACTCAAGAAATTTAAGTGGTTTTAAAACATGCATAGTGACAACCTATGGTGAGGAGGCTAATGCCTAACTTTTATTTCACTATTAACTTTTATTGGAGTTTAACGAGTTCAACAGAAATTATCTTAATTAGTCATATAAAAATACTTTTAAACCTTAAAACATTCAAAATAATATCAAAATCAATATCTACTTAATCAACCATTTGAATACATCAACAATATATGTTTCTATGTATTGATAAAAGAAAATTCATATTTGAAACGTTAAAAGTTGTTCTTTTTATCTATGTTGTTAATGCATTAGTCATAATGTATTAGCTATGGATTAAAAAAGAAGGGAAATTCAAACTCATAATCTTTTCCATATTATAATAAAGTAACAAACAAAGTCATTATAATATTTAATCTATTTTTTTCATCTATTTATTAATGCATTAGGTAATTTATCAGACATGCAAAAATTAGAAAAATGGTTTTAAACAAAAAAAAATTGCTGTTTGTTTCCAAGTACGATATATAATATTTATTGTGATCTTGAATTTTCAAATTCGTCATAAAAAGAACGTAATGTTTTATACTAAATCAATGCAAAAATTAAAGAACATATCAATCCATAAAAACAAGTCTGGAATCTGAAAATAATTAAAAATAAAATGCATTGAAATGATCATATATACATTAGACTTGCATCTTTACCAAATTAAAAAGTTAAACAACAATTGAACATATCTTACCATGACATATTTGATGACTTTATCATTGTGTTGCTCTTTCCACATGGTTATTTTATATTGACATGAATATGTCATTTGCTAGTTTTTTATGTTCAATTATTTTGCTATAAAAACAATACAAGGTTGCTTATTTTATCACATAGATTTCTCGAACCACCAGAGTTCATCAAATAACAAGTTTCCACTTCTCAACAATGGCATCTCAATTGCTTTTAATTGGTCTCATCGTGGCGAGTTGTTCGCTCGCATTGGCTTCAGACCCGAGTCCTCTCCAAGACTTTTGTGTTGCTGATCCAAATAGTCAAGGTAAAATAGTTATGAAATGTCGAAATACTTAAACACTAATGATTTGAAAGTATTTAGTACTTTTAAGCGCTTACTAGTTTTCCATTTTTGTTTCTACAGTACTCGTGAATGGTGTGGTGTGTAAAGATCCAGAGCTTGTGCAAGCTGATGATTTCCTTTTTCGTGGGCTCCAACTTATGGGAAATACATCAAATGCAGTTGGGTCGAACGTCACACAAGTGTTTGTAGCACAGTTACCAGGACTCAACACTTTCGGTATTTCAATGGCTCGTATTGACTTTGCACCACAGGGTATTAACCCTCCTCATACGCACCCTCGCGCTACTGAAATCTTGGTTGTCATTAGTGGTAGTATTGAGGTTGGGTTTGTAACATCGAACCCTGACAATCGTCTCTTTACCAAAGTACTTGAGATGGGTGATGTTTTTGTTTTCCCACAAGGTCTAATTCACTTCCAAAGGAATGTCGGACATGGCTATGCTGTAGCGATTGCAGGTTTGAGCAGCCAAAATCCAGGTGCCATTACCATTGCAAATGCTGTTTTTGGATCAAACCCAGATATTAACGGAGATATTCTTGCAAAGGCATTCCAAGTGGACAAGAATGTCGTTTATCAAATTCAATCAAAATTCTAGACGTTTACGTCAACTTTGATTACTGATGTCATTAACTTATAAGTTCCAATTTCTTAATATGTGTTTCTTTCGTCCTCATGTTATATTTAAAAGTGAATAAAAGTAATATTATTTTAATCTCTCTTTACATTTACATTCTTTAATGATTGCATATATATTATATAAGATCGATTCAAAACCCTAATTATTAATTAGGCAACTATAAATGATCAAACAAAGACTTGGAAAACCTTATAATGTAGTTTTCAATAAAATTCTAGACCTCCATGTAATATTTAAATCTCAATTCTATTAACTTATAATGTTCTATCTATTGACTTTGATATACATTCGTCTTGTTATGATATAAAAAAATATATAAAATATATAAAAATATATATATAAGCTATGATATTAATTATTTGTTCTCATGTTATTTTTTTATTGAGCTACACCAAATTATGTATGATCCAAATTCAGACCCTGATAATTAATCTAGCACCACTACGTACGTTGAGGTCAAAATTGCATATTCAAAAACAAATGGTGACAATAACTAAACCTATACAACTCATGACTAATATATAATTATAAGGGCAAATTACCGAAAAAAGTAACAAAAATGTCTAAAAAATCCAATTAAGGTAACATATATTTTTTTTTTGCTTAAAAATAATTATGCATTCGATTTTATAAAAAATATGAGACCTTACCTGAAACTCATATCATTAACATGCCTAAGCCGGTTACCTTTTACACGTATGATTTTTAACCTCAAAGGTAAGTTCCCCTTTTACACGTATTATTTATTTTATTAGTTACATAGAAACGAGCTTTCAATCAACCTAGTGCATGCATTCCCATTTCAAACAGACAAATTGTCTTATAAACGTCTAATAAATTGTTTGGCGCATCAATATATAATTTGTTATGCTTTTCCTTGCTTTAGATGAACAAAATGTTAATGTTGGCTTCATATAGTTCTTAATTTTTGGATATTGGATTGTTTTATCTCACTATAACACATTTAAGTTTAATTTATAGGACACCGAAAAAATAAAATGTCCTAATAGACCACTTTATAGGACTACAAAATAAAACGTCTTATCTATATAAAGGCGTTGTAAAGAGTTTATAATATGGTTTTGGACGCTTTAACAAGTATTTAAGAACATTTTTAATACAAAGTGTCGCATTAGTCATTTTATAAGACACTTTTGAGAAAGTATCCTATAAACCTAACTTTTTTTATGACATTTTTTTTTTGCAACTTTTTTAAAAAGTATCCTATAAAATAGATAATACGACGCTTTAAAAAAAGTTTCCTAATAAACTTGTTACAACGCCCAAAAGCATATAATAAACCTATTACAATGCTTTTAGATAGGACACTTTATTTTTTTGATGTTCTATAACGATTCAATTTTGTTGTAGCATCTTGTTAGGTTTAGTAGTGTAATGCCTGATCCCAAAGCATGCAATTTGTTTTTTATAGTTGTGGGTATTTGTGTTGCTTTGCATATAACCCATTGATCGTATCAGGCATTAAAAATAACAGTCAATAAAATTTCAGTATTAACACATATAAACAACCTATGGAAAGGAGGCTAATGCCTAACTTTTGTTTGCTACCGAGGGGGTTTGCTCGCGCTTCACTGCGGGGAGTTTTGCTAATATTGTCTTTGCCTGTTGTTGTGAACAATATTTTAGAGGAAGTTACTTATTAAGAGCCCGGGCTTTACAACGGGTTATAAACTTTGATAGATTTGATCGTAAGTGGTAACATGGATTTATATGAAACATAAAGTTTGTACAAATGTTGTCATACGAAAGGTTTAATAAAATAAATGAAAAGATTTAAAAATCAAAAAATCAAAAAATTTAATTTAGGAGATTTTAATAATACTAACAATTACCAGAAAGCCAAAAGACTGTTCATGAACAGTAAGTGTTGGTCCTATTCAGCAAGAGTCAAGGGTAGAGAAGAAGACATCAACAAGAATCGATGGCAAAATAAGGTGTTCTTGAATTTATTGAAGAGATCTCTCATTACAAGAAAACACACACTTCACAGTTCACACACTAAACTCTAATCGACTCTCATTGATTATGGCTGCTCTCTTCTCTCACAAACCCTAGACCTCATTTAAAATTAAAAAGTATTTTTAACATATTTAGCCAATATACGATATATGACTAAAACATAAAATGAAATATTGAAAAGTAAAAGATATAAAGTGAATAAATATTATAACTTTAGGGGGCCAATATGTAAATTTGAAAATGGATACAGAATTATGTGGTTTCATATAATACGTACTATATAATAATATATATAGTATAGAATAAAATAATTACATCAAAAAATGTTCAATATTAGGCTCATTTCGATCGTATCGACGATACGATTATAATGGCGTAATTTTAACATTAAAACGTATTTTTTAAAGATATTAAATCCAATATATGATATATGACTAAAACATAAAATGAAATATTGAAAAATAAAATATATAAAGTAAATAAATATTATAAGTTTAGAATTATATGTAAATTTCAAAGTGGGTGAGGGTTGGTTGGAGCATGGGTTTGGGCCGGGTCGGTTGGCGGGCGGGCCGAGGCTCCTGCTATTTGTATATGTTATATAATTTGAACTAATATGGTATATGATGATGAAGATGTGATAAAGAAAATTAGGAAGTTTAAACTATTCTATACATCTTTATAGTTATTATGTTGGGACAAAAATGAAATATGCTATTGTGAACTCTAATTTGAGGAGAATGTGGAGAGCATATGAAATTATTTAATCTTTGAAGTTTCAAAATGGGAAGTGCATAAAGTTTTTTGGAAGATGTATCCTAAACCACATTGGGTCCAGATTAATCATCGGCAATTTTGGGTCGAAGCCCGACTGCTAAAGCATGCAGCTCGGAGTCGAAGCCCCCGTACCTCCAGAATGTGTCCCCCAGGGCTCAAACTCAGGTTCACCACTATATAGTGCCCAAGTCTTAGTACTAGGCTAACACTCTTTTGGTAAGTGCATAAAGTTTGTCATGGAGAAATGACCCATGTTAATGTGTTATATTTTTCATCTTATTTTTTTTATTTGCTCTATCAATTTTTAATCGCTGCATTTTAAGAAGATTTTATAATATATATATATATATAAATATATATCTCAACTAGCCTTTTTCTAAAATTATATTTTAATGAGTTAAAACGTATAATATTTTATTTGCTATATGAAAATACTTCTAAACCCATGAAACATTCAAAATAATAATATAATCAATATCTACTAAATTAACCTTTGAACACATCAACAACATATGTTTCTATTTATCAATGAAAGAAAAATCATATTTGAAACGTTAAAAAAGTTTTTATTTTCATCTACTCGATGATGCATTATTCATAATTTATTAGCCATGAATTTAAAAAATCATAATAATGTTTAATCTATTTTTTCATCTATTTTTTAATGTATCAGGTAGTTTATTAGGTATGTAGAAACGAGAAAAATGATAATGCTTAAACAAAAAAATGTCTTTTTTATTTGTATGAGTAGTACGATACAATGTTTATTGTGATCTTGAATTTTCGAATTCAGGTTAAAAAAACGTAATGTGTTAGACTAAATCAATGCAAAAAGAACATGTACCAATTCTCAAAAATAAGTCTAGAATTTGGAAATAATTAAAAATATAATGCATTGAATCGATCATACCTACGTTAGACTTTCATCTTTACCAAATTAATAATTTAACAACATAGTTGAATGTATCTTACCATGAGATATTTGATGACTTTAACATGAATATGTCATGTTGCTAGTTTTTTATGTTCAGTTATTTTGCTATAAAAACATTACCAAGCTGCATATTTTATCACATACTTTTCTCAATCCACCTTAGTTCATCAAAGAACAAGTTTCCACTTCTCAACAATGGCATCTCAATTGCTTTTAATTGGTCTCTTCGTGGCGAGTTGTTCGCTTGCATTGGCTTCGGACCCAAGTCCTCTTCAGGACTTTTGTGTTGCTGATCCAAATAGTCAAGGTAAAATAGTTATGAAATGTCGAGAAATGCTCTAACACTAATGATTTAAAAATATTTAGTACTTTTAAGAGCTTACTAGATTCCCATATTTGTTTCTACAGTACTCGTGAATGGTGTGGTGTGTAAAGATCCAAAGCTTGTGCAAGCTGATGATTTCCTTTTTCATGGGCTCCAACTTATGGGAAATACATCAAATGAAGTTGGGTCGAACGTCACTCAAGTGTTTGTAGCACAGTTACCAGGACTCAACACTTTCGGTATTTCAATGGCTCGTATTGACTTTGCACCACAGGGTATTAACCCTCCTCATACGCACCCTCGGGCTACTGAAATCTTGGTTGTCATTAGTGGTAGTATTGAGGTTGGGTTTGTAACATCTAACCCTGAAAACCGACTCTTGACCAAAGTACTTGAGATGGGTGATGTTTTTGTTTTCCCACAAGGTCTAATTCACTTCCAAAGGAACGTTGGGCATGGCTATGCTGTAGCGATTGCAGGTTTGAGCAGCCAAAATCCAGGTGCCATTACCATTGCAAATGCCGTTTTTGGATCAAACCCAGATATCAACGGAGATATTCTTGCAAAGGCATTCCAAGTGGACAAGAATGTTGTTTATCAAATTCAATCAAAATTCTAGACATTTACGTCATCTATGATTACTGATGTGATCAACTTATAAGTTCCAATTACTTGATATGTATTTCTTTTGTCTTTGTGTAATATTTAAAACTGAATAAAAGTAATATTATTTAATCTTTCTTTACATTCGCATTCTTTAATAATTGCATATTATGTAAGATCCGAACTTAAAACCCTTATTATTAATAAGGCATCTATAAATGATCAAACAAAGACCTAAAAAAACCATATAACGTAGTTTTCAATAAAATAAACATATATAGTTATAACTAAGAAGAAAATAATTTATTTCATAAGTGTTATGAACTTCTCATATATGCATATTTCATTTGACGATTTTCAAATACCTTTGTTTTAATATGCGAGAATTTAAATAAAAAAAATTAAGTGGAATATCTTTCTTACAAAAGGACGATTCAAGTGACATTGGCACGCATGAATATACACACACATATACATATATAAGTGCAACAACCATTTCAAGTGACATTGCCACATTGACACATACCCATCCCATTACTAAAAAAATTGGTATTGTCGACGGCCACTACCAGCAGTCGGAAATTTCTGACTGTTTTTGGATGGTTAACCGACTGTTCTTTTTTATTTTATTTATTTTTTATTTTTTAACAAGTCGTTGGAAACCGTCGAAAAAACGGTCGAAAAATTGTCGATCGGAAAGCAGTCGGTAAATGAAACAGTCGGAAAACAGTCGTCGGAAAAACCACCGGTAATTTTCCCGACCAGGTTTTTTGCGACGACTGTTTCTTTAGAAAACAGTCAGTTAAGCCGATTTCCAACTGTTTCGGCCGTCGGTAATATGCTTTTTTTAGTAGTGTTCGTCAATGACTTTCTTTGGTGTTCAAGCATTTTACATGCATAAGGTAATACGTTTTCATGCAAGCTTCTTTAAAAGATCGATGTTCATCTTTTATTTTATATCTTGCATGAAATATAACAATACGTGGAGAATCTATTATAGTTACAACCAAACTTACGTTCAACACATCGACGTTTGTTAAGTAGTTTACATTATTCATCGACCTACACGGTAATCTACCAAAAAATAAATATCCAAGAATTTTCCTATGATTTTAGAAACTGAAATTTCGATATAGAAGGATCTCCTTATTTCTGAACTAAATAGAACATCAATCCCTAACAATTTTGTTACATGTAGTAATTTAAGTTGGATACCATTTAAAAAATAATGATATTTATTTGTCTTAAAGAAATCGATGTTGTCTTTAATATTTCATTATATTATTAGAATTATTACCACTTTTACAATGTGTAGGTGATTACTTATCCAATATATGGATATGGATATGGATATTCTTTATTATCTCAACTAACCTTTTCTTTGAATTATATTTTAATGAATTAAAACGTAAATTATTTTATTTATTATATGAAAATACTTTTAAAACCTTGAAACAATCAAAATAATAACATAATCAATATCTACTAAAAAAACCTTTGAACACATCAACAGCATATGTTTCTATTTATCAACAAAAGAAAATTCATATTTAAAACGTTAAAAGTTGTTAGTTATATGCATTGGTCATAATTTATTTGATATGGATTAAAAAGGCAAACTCATATCCTTTTCATTATAATGTTTAATCTATCTTTTTCATCTATTTGTTTATTTGTTAATATATTAGGTAATGTATTAGGTATGCAGAAACTAGAAAGATAGAAGTTCAAAGTCAAGTCTTTTTTACATCTGAATAGAATAACATACATGCAACCAATTGATTTTGTTAGTATTACCAAATTAAGAATTAAACAACATAGTTGAATGTATCTAACCATGAGATACTTGATGACTTTATCAATGTGTTACTCTTTCCACATTGTTATTTTATATTAACGTGAAATATGTCATTTGGTAGTTTTTTATGTTCAGTCATTTTGCTATAAAAACATTACCAAGCAACATATTTTTATCAAATAGATTTCTCGAACCACCAAGTTCATCAAAGAACAACCTTCCACTTCGCAACAATGGCATCTCAATTACTTTTAATTGGTCTCCTCGTGGTGAGTTGTTCGCTCGCATTGGCTTCAGACCCAAGTCCTCTCCAAGACTTTTGTGTTGCTGATCCAAATAGTCAAGGTAAAGTAATTATGAAATGTCGAGAACGCTCTAACACTAATGATTTGAAAATAGCTAGTGCTTTTAAGAGCTTACAAGTTTTCCATTTATGTTTCTACAGTACTCGTGAATGGTGTGGTGTGTAAAGATCCAAAGCTTGTGCAAGCTAATGATTTCCTTTTTAGTGGGCTTCAACGTATGGGAGATACATCAAATGCAGTTGGTTCGAACGTCACTCAAGTGTTTGTAGCACAGTTACCAGGACTCAACACTTTCGGTATTTCAATGGCTCGTATTGACTTTGCACCACAGGGTATTAACCCTCCTCATACGCACCCTCGGGCTACTGAAATCTTGGTTGTCATTAGTGGTAGTATTGAGGTTGGGTTTGTAACATCTAACCCTGACAACCGTCTCTTGACGAAAGTACTTGAGATGGGTGATGTTTTTGTTTTTCCACAAGGACTAATTCACTTCCAAAGGAACGTCGGGCATGGCTATGCTGTAGCGATTGCAGGTTTGAGCAGCCAAAATCCAGGTGCCATTACCATTGCAAATGCTGTTTTTGGATCAAACCCAGATATCAACGGAGATATTCTTGCAAAGGCATTCCAAGTGGACAAGAATGTCGTTTATCAAATTCAATCAAAATTCTAGACATTTACGTTAACTTTGATTACTGATGTCATTAACTTATAAGTTCCAATTTCTTAATATGTGTTTCTTTGGTCCTCATGTTATATTTAAAAGTGAATAAAAGTAATATTATTTTAATCTCTCTTTACATTTACATTCTTTAATGATTGCATATATATTATATAAGATCTAACTACTTAGATTATCCGCCGACGGACCCTACAAAACACAAACGCAGGACATGTGTTAGGCCCAAGCCTAGTGAGATCTTATATAAAACAATTAGTATGGGAGGCATTTCCTCAGCAACAAATTAAAAGTACGTATATATATGTAAGGGTGGTTTTCTTTGTGAACTCCATGATCCATGACTATATTCACCCAGTGGCATCATTGTTATATGTAAAAGAAATAGGAAAAAAAAAAATTAACAAAAAGCAACTCGGGAAGGGCAACAATGTAATTGTGATATAATTTAAACCCACTATATTTTTCCCCCAAATTTTTACACGAGATTCAAATCCATAAACCATTAGTGGATTTACATTTCGATTTTCTGTTAACTTTTTTCCAAAAATTTTTACATATTACAATGATGTCGTCGGGTGAATATAGTCATGGATCATTAAATTGTGTGGTAGGGAATGGTCACAAAGTTTACAGGAATCATGTAGTTCACAAAAGAAACACATCCTATTAGACGAAAGATCAGCTGCGAACTCAAATTTCATTGCGAACGTGAGGACAACCAAAAGCACGTCACTCGGCATATTCATTCTGAATAACCATGTATTATTCAGAGTGAATAACACAACGTTCAGTGTTATTCGGAGTGAATAATATTAAATAATAGATAATGTTGTGTTATTCACTCTGAATAACACTGGATGTTGTGTTATTCACTATGAATAATAGACAATTATTCAGAGTGAATATGTCACGTGGCGCACTCTCGGTTGTCCTCATGTTCGTAATGAAAAATGAATTTTCATTTGAACCTCACCCTACGCCTACATGTGTATGTGTGTGTCTACATATAATTATACACATTCAAATAAAAGTAGTGTTCTACCTCAAGCATTTTGCCTAAGAAATCTTTAAATTTTTTAGCCATGGCTATTAGGTGAAACGAATTTACGTTTGACATCTCATCAAATCTTAACTATAACCATATGAAAACTTTTAAATCCAGTTGTTAAATATTGTATACTTCAGGGACCCTCTTGTAACATTTGTATCTATATATTGTTATCAATACACGCAACCCCGGCACGGGTTTTCCACATATTCTCACATGGTATAGAGCCACCTATAACAAAACCCTATTTTTTTTCTTTCTTTTCTCTTCCACAGCAGCCGCCGCCGGCGGCGTACCACCGGCAGCCGCCGCCGTCGGCCGTTCACCTTCACCGGCCTCTCTTCTGTTCCCCAGTGACCCAGATCCGGCATCCATCGCATCTCGTCACCACTGTCGCAACCGTCTCTGCTTCAGACACCGTTGCAACTGCCGCGTAACCGTCGCCGTCTGCTACGTCGTCTAACCGCCGCGTAACCCTACGCCGCCGTCGCGTCACCACCGTGTAACCGCCGTCGCCTCATCACCCTAACACCCCCCCTCCATCTCTGTCGTGTCTCGTCGCTACGTCACTGTTGTGCCGTCGTCATCTCCTCCACGATCTGTGGTGTTACCGTTCATCTTCTCGCCGAATTCTGCATCTGTCGTGCCGCCTAAAACCTACCGGCGTCTGTTCTCGCCGGATTCTGCATCTGCCGTCCCTACCGGCGTCGGATTCTCGCCGGATTCTGCATCTACCGGCGTCGGAATTCTGCATCTGTGGGATTTGAGGATTTGCCCTCGTTCTCCCTCACGAAAGTAGGCTGTTTCTTGGTTGTTTATGGTGAAAGAGAAAAGCCAGCTGTTTCTTGGCTGTTTATGTTGCTTGTGGTGAAAAGAAAAGCCACCATATTTATATATTAAAAAAAAAAAAGCTTTTGCTTTTCTTTCAGATTGCGCGCCAGAGTCCTAACACCGTAGCCGTTTTGCCGCCGGCTACCGTCTGCTGTTCACTCATCGCCTGTAGGGTTTGTGGTACATTACTATCCCTCTACCCACGGTTAAGCTTCACGCACATCTATTTTTTCGCACTTTATTAGCTTTAATTTTTTGTGTGTTTTCATTTTGTTGCAGTGTCAACCTCTTCACAAAACAGTACCCTCACTAGCCCCACTGCTAGCCAACTTGTCTTCGCTCTCACAAATGTCTACTCACAATTTAGTTTTAAACTTTCCACCGACGGTTCCAAATACAAACTTTGGCGTCGAATTTTTCTTGATATGTGCAAAGGTGCCAAAGTCCATGGTCACATCACTGGCAAGTCTAAACCTGTTGGTGATGATGATGAGGACTGGGAGGCAATTGACTCCCGCATCAAATCTTGGTTTTACTCTACCTGTGATGCAAATCTATTGCAAATCATCTCGAGTGATAACTGTACTGCCAAAGACCTTTGGGATAAACTTGAAGAGTTCTTTCTAAATAATAAGATGTCTCGAATGCTTCAGCTACAAGAGAAATTTCGTAACATCAAAAAGGGTGCCTTGTCCATTACTGATTTTTGTCACCAATTAAAAAATCTGGCTGATGCCCTTGCTGATTGTGACTCCAAAATTGATGAAGTTGAACTTGTCATGCAAATCATGCGTCAGTTACCTCCCTCATATCACAGCATTGTAGATGTCATCACCAACACCAAACCCTTTCCCTCTTTTCTTGAAGCGAAAAACATGTTTCTTCTTCATGAGTCTCGTGAAGAGTCTATTGAATCCCATACAGATCCTCCTCTTACCTCTTCCGCTGCCTTATATTCCTCTGCTCAAAATGGAAAACCGATAAATAAAACTAATAGAGGGAAAAATAATGGGCGTTTTGCTTCCAGGGGGTAATACTAATGTTTCTGCAAGCTCTCACTCTTTTGCAGGTAATCAGGGACACTCTCAGGCGTACTTTGGGGCTTCTCCTCATGCTCCACCAGCTCAGCCAGGCCTTCTTGGTGCACCTCCTGTGCACTCCTTTGGGGCAGGGGCTCCTCAGCCATCCTCGACGATGTTCAGTGCTCCTCAGAATCCCTCACCACATACCTTTCATCCGCCGCCAGTGCCGTCATCTCCGTACCTTTACGGGCAACATCAGTCTCCACATCCAGTGCCCGTTCCGTCTCAGTACGGCCAGCCCATGCAGCAGTCCACACCTGTGCCACCGCCTCCTCCGCCTTCCTTTGGAGGCCATGCCGCTTAGTACAGTCAGCCTCAGTATACTGATTTATCTTCTGTGTTTCAGGCCATGTCTGTTCAGGCGCCTCAGGACAACAATTTTTACATGGATTCGGGTGCAACCAGGCATATGACCTTCAATCAAGGTACAATGCACTCTCTAACTCCTTGTAATTCTAATTTCATACAGGTTGGTAATGGTGCTATGGTTCCTACAAGATACATTGGTCAATGTACATTACCCTATTCCCTTCACCCCCTTCATCTTAAAAATGTTTTAGTCTCTGATAAACTAATCAAAAACCTTATCTATGTTCGTCGTTTTACCATAGATAATTCTGTTTCTGTTGAGTTTGATCCGTTTGGTTTCACTGTGAAGGATCTTAAAACAGAGTCTTTTCTCCAGCGTTGCGACAGTGATCACCATGATCTTTATCCCGTTCTCCCTCCCACACCTTGATCTGCTCTTGCCTCGGCTAACGTTGTTGTTTCCTTTGACGTCTGACATAGACGGCTTGGTCATCCGGGTGCTGCTATCTTCCAGTTTCTTGTGTCGCGCAAGTTTATTGCTTGCTCTAGTCAAACTTCTACTTTATGTCATGCATGTCAGTTAGGAAAACATTGTCGTTTACCTTTTTCTTTATCTACTACTAAAACTTCTCGTGTGTTTGAACTTATTCATTCTGATTTATGGACTTCACCTGTTACTAGTTTGAGTGGTTTTAAATATTATGTTCTCTTTTTGGATGATTTTTCTCGCTTCTTATGGGTGTTTCCTTTACGTGCTAAATCTGAGGTGTTTTCTGTTTTTAAAACGTTTCGTGCTTATGTTCTAAACCAATTTAAAACGGACATTCAGCTTTTCCAATGTGATAACGGTCGTGAGTTTAACAACCAACCCTTCTTGGATTTTCTTAAAACTCATGGCATCAAAATACGCTTTTCTTGTCCCTATACGTCTCAACAAAATGGAAAAGCTGAACGCACTATTCGCACTATCAATAACACCCTCCGCACGTCCCTCATCCAAGCATCTCTCCCACCCAAATTCTGGGTTGAGGCTCTTCTTTCTTCTGTTCACACCTTCAACCTGCTTCCGTCCACCACCATTCAGTACAAGACTCCTTTTGAGGTGTTGTTTGGTTTCTTTCCTACCTATTCTCATTTGCGAGTTTTTGGGTGTTTGTTTTATCCCAACATTTCGCCCACTAGTGCCTACAAGCTTGCTCCTCGATCCTCTGCCTGTGTCTACCTCAGTCCCAGTACGGATCATCGTGGGTATCGTTGCTTAGATCTCATCACGCAAAAGGTCATCATCTCCCGTCATGCCAACTTTGATGAAACCCACTTTCCGTTTCCTGACTTCCAGCCTCGTCCCTCCTCGAAAGACTACGACGCATTTGAAGTTGATGATTCCCTCCCTTCCCTCTCTCCTATGGTCGATACTTCCTCCCCTCCGCCGGTTGCAGGTCCTTCTGCTTCTGTCTCCTCTTCTCAGCCCCCACCCGCTGAACCTTCTGGCACCTCTTCTTCTCCTTCTGCTTCTTTTGCTGAGCCTTCTCAGCCTCCTGCTCCGACTGCTACCTCCGGTCATCCGATGACCACTCGTTCGCGCACAGGCTCTCTTAAGCCTAAACAGATCTTCAACCTTTCGGTCACTAGTGACATCTCACCCATTCCTCGGTCTCCTGCTCAGGCCATGTGTGACCCTCATTGGCGGGCCGCCATGGATGCTGAAATGACTGTCATTCTTTCTAACTACACGTGGGATCTGGTACCTAAACCCTCTGATGCTAACATAGTTGGCAATCGTTGGCTGTTTCGCCATAAGTTTGACAGCAATGGACGTCTTGAGCGTTACAAAGCCCGTCTTGTTGCTCAGGGTTTCTCAAAGCAACCCGGACTGGACTTTGATGACACTTTCAGTCCCGTTGTCAAGCCTGCCACTATTCGCACGGTTCTTAGCATCTCCATCTCCCGCAACTGGCCTATTCATCAGCTTGATGTTAAGAATGCCTTTATTCATGGTGATCTCACTGAAACTGTTTACATGCGTCAGCCTCCTGGCTATGTAAACAGTTCTTTTCCCGATCATGTCTGTCGCCTACGCAAGGCTCTTTATGGTCTTAAGCAGGCACCCCGTGCGTGGTATCATCGTTTTGCTGTCTACCTCTCCTCTTTAGGTTTTCTTAGCAGTAAGACTGACACCTCTCTTTTCACGTATCATCGCGGATCTGATACTATCTACCTCCTTCTTTATGTCGATGATATTATTCTTACTGCCTCCTCTCCTACTCTTATCTCCATGGTTATCTCTAAGTTATCCTCTGAGTTTCCCATGTCTGATTTGGGTCCGTTATCCTTCTTCTTAGGAATTGTTGCGTCTCGTAGCAAGTCCGGACTCTTTCTTTCTCAATCTGCCTTTGCTTAGGAGATTCTAGCACGAGCTGATTGTTGGGTTTTTGTGGGTATCCTCGGATCAATCGGACTCGAGGATTAACACAGATCTATCAAAACCTCGCTGGTTCGATATACCTCATAGGTTAATCAAACTGATAAAACCTACGTGATCAGAAACACGCTGTTTCCGATCTGGTTATGCGGAAGCGATAAAAACTAAAAACCCATTAAAGCCTATTGATCTTCAATCGTTTATAGTTCTAAACCTAATAGTTTAGGTTAGATCAATTTTACCTGGATTGCTTGACGATAGTCCACCGGTGATCGACCAACGAACGTCCTTCTAGTTGGACTATACGAAACCCGAACAACAGAAATTCGACCCGGGGGGGGGGTGTGCGCCGGTTTGGAGAGAGAGGAGGAGGGAGACAGAAAACTGATTTTTTCAACTGAAAAAGGCTTAATGTTTTTAACCCATAGGCCTTTATTTATATGGGAAAAATACAACAGTTTGAATGAGATACAGCTTCCATATTATAATTATCTCAAATTCATTCCTTTTATAAACTGGAAAAGAATTTGCCTATGATAATTATGATTTATATATTTATCTAATATATAAAATCTTTATTAATTAACTATTATATATTTATTTGTCTAATAAATATACAATATTCTAATTAATTAATAATCCTCCAACTTTAGTAATTCTGACTGAAATTACCCAAAAGATTTATAATTTACTATTATAAATCCTAACTCTCCATTTCGGGGTTTCATCTAACTTGTTCGACTTATAGGTCCTCACAGGTGTGACCCTCAAGTGTCTTGCAACATTGGATGTGTAATCACTTGGTTTGTCAACTCTGCACATAATTCCTAACAGACTCCCACTTGTGCAAGTTGGCAATACCACCTTTGATTACACGGACCTAAGGAGGCCCCTAGACAGGCACTTAGGCTGACCAGGTTACAAGAACTCTTATACCCAGATTTGGTGATATAAACATTCCGTGAGGAATTGGTATCTATGAAACTACTGTTCATTGATTGGGTATATCTTGGTTTTTCCCTTTGCATCGCGATATTTCATCTGTGAGTATGAGCTTGGAAAATGTCAACTCTAAATACTCAAGATTCTGTTTTCTTGATTATCTGACTTTCACTGATAGGTAAACGACAAAGAACTAATCAGTTCGTTTGGGCATGGCCATGCACTTCATCAGTATACTTAGTCAGTCAAGATGGGCCCAGAAATATCTCTCTTCTAAGAAGAGGTGCAAATCCCATCTTGCATATCTGCCTTTGACACCACGGCTTCCGCTGAATCTAGTTACACCCTTTATAGCCACCCTGTTACGGCGTAGCGGTTGAGTGCACTAAGAATTCAGTAGTCCTCATGATATCAAATCAGATACCTCAGGTGATAGGGACAACCACTGTGAGATTTACTTTATGACTGTTTCCAAGAAGTAATCTCAACCGCGGATCACGTCCGATATTTGCTACTCTATCAAATATCTGTGCAACTTTTAGTCTACAACACTTGTAGCTGTTACTCAGCAACTGATCATAACTACCTAAAAGTTCACAATGACTTTAACACCTTATCATGCTCCCACAATGATAAGTTGTCACGGACAGATTTTGAATGAAAAACGGAGACTGATTTCATTCCTGGATATATTAAAAACATGCAAAAAAATGTGAAGGTGATAAAGAAATCAATTTTGTATAGTCCATATTACACGCTGTAATAATAACAAGATTGAATGTCTTTTCTTTAACAACTTTCATAATGTCTATTTAACGTTTGTTAGATACTGGTCTAAAATAAAGTATCACCCATCTTTAGTTTAAACCCTTTGATTAAAGTTTACCATTTTAATCAAAGTGATAACCAAAAATACAAGTCTGTTCATACGATCTACTTGTATCTGCTAATTATTGTTCTGCAAACACCTTATAAGAACAATAACTAGACTTTTATCATATTCCATGAACTTGGAGACCTGGACCAACTTTCAGTTCCTGAATATGTAAAACTGCAACTTTCCTTAGTTGTTGTGTAGATGAATGATTTCTACCTGAAATCCGATTCCATTTGCAATACTGGCAAATCTACTGGAATCCTATATTTTAATCCAACACTTTTAATTATTGATTTTTAAGTCAGTTACGACCTTTGTTTCATGGGTCTTGAAACTTTTATCCTTTTAACTAAAAGGGTAAATTATATCTTATGAATTCTTATCCTACCTGGATTTATGAATTCCGAGATATATCAATAATTATATCTTTTATTCTTTTATCTCAGACTAGATAGAGAATAAATTGGGCTCCCACTTACTTGCATAAAAACTAACTATTACTCAAAATTTACTATTGACTTAGTCAAAACTTTGATTAGTCAATCCTAATTTCAAGTAATGAACTTTGAGAATTTTCCTTTTTATGAAACTCAACTGGATTAATTCCAAACCTTGGAATCCTTCTAGTTTCATAAATACTGTTATTAACGCCATCTGAGTTAATATGCTAAATTCTCCTTTAAAACATTTGAATAAAACTTGATCAATCTTGATTAGTTAGTTCTTGAGAATTTCTTTTATAAAGCTTAACTGGATTTGGTCAAATCCTAATTCCAGAACTTGGAATCTTTCTAGTTTTATAAATGCTGTTATTAACGCTATCTGAGTTAATATCTTAAATTCTCCCTTTTGATCACAAAACTATTATTCATAAATGTTTTATTCTCAAAACACATTCCTATAGAATCTCGTGTGTTTTGATAGTTTTTATACAAATTACTTCAATTTCATTAAAGTAATTATAACAGGCATCAACTAGGATCTTGCAGATATAAGAATATCAGGCACAATTAGATATTTCTGTGTCAAGACAATAACTTTTGAAAATAAAACCATGAAATTATAAAATATAATTATCCAAAAATGTTTAAAACATAAACCCCCAAAAATAACTGTTTTAAAACTATAAATTCAAAAAATGTCTTGACTTAAATCATCTCGTACTTAAGATCCTCGGCAACTCCTGGGCACTTCACTTCATTTCTGACCTCCTGCAATAATCATTTGCTCTAGGTGTCAGTTTACTTGTAAGCTAACAAGTAAGAAGTGACAAAACAAAGCAATCATAAATTTTCTGAGGTTTACATACCTGCTTCATGACGCTTAGGGCAGTTTTGCCTCCAATGACCGATCTCATTGCATATGAAGCAGCGATTCTCGGTCCTAGCTTTGTTTGGCTTAACCTTCTTGCCCTTGCCCTTGCCCTTGCCGTTCTTGGGTGCACTCTGGATGGCCTGGACTGGTCCTTTTCCTTTACTGGTGCTAGCTTGCCCATTCTTCTTTTTCACCCCTCCGTCTTTTACCATCAAGACATCCTTGGTCTTGTTCTTGTTCCCCATATTCAGTTCAGCTGTCTTAAGCATGGAGTGCAATTCTGCTATTGTTTTCTCCATGTTATTCATGTTGTAATTGACTATGAAGGGCCTGTAGTCTTCTGACAGTGAATTGAGTATGGTGTCTGTTGCTAGCTGCAACGGAACAGGATGACCTAGCCTCTCCAGATGATCTAAGTGCCGTTTCATTTTCATGACATGGTCACTTACTGATGTCCCTTTTACCATCTTGCACTCATTGAATGCTTTGGTGGCATCGTAGCGTTCTGTACGAGCCTGAGTCTGAAACATGTCCCTCAGCTGGCGGATCATGTCATAAGCATTTGTATTTATGAGCCCTGCTTGCAGATCTGGGCTCATAGTTGCTAACATCAGACAGGCGACATCAAGAAGATCATCCGAGTGCTTCTTGTGGGCATTTCTGGCAGCAGCCGGAGCGTTTGCCGGAGGTGCCTCCCCAAGTGGCTCTTCTAGCACATACCATTTTCTCTCATGTCTGAGCACAATCATTAGATTGCGCTCCCAGTCGAGAAAGTTAGAGCCGGTCAGTTTATCCTTCTCTAGGATAGAGCGGAGGGAAAGATTGTTAGTGCTGGTAACAGTGCTTGCCATCTACACAATATAAAACTTTTGGTCTTAGCAACTGTAAATAGACTATTTTCCAATAAAATATCAATAAACCCTTAAATGATCAATTTATTGGACTAGGATCCTTATTTCATACGTCCTGATGTGCGTAATGTTCTTGCTCCACCAGACCCGTATTTATTTCGGTAGGTAAGGACTTTTACCAATCATATCTAACTGACATGACTCCTAGATCTTTTCGGGACCACGGCAACTACCTGTGCATGTTTTAGTCCCTCTTAGTGCTTTTTGGCCCGGTACCACCCGGTGAACATTATAGTACCAAAACAGATCTCACCATTTTGGGGACCTGATTACTATACTCTGGCCGGTACCACCCGGAGATAATTCGCAGAGTTATGTAACCCCTTCAGCTTCAGTTTGAACACAGACGTTGAATGTGTGATCACTTACAACGCCTATGTACTTTACGCCGAAGGTGCCCCTAGATGGGTTGCACTACTGATCTATGATTTTCGGGGTTTTGAAAAACTTTATTTCCAGGATTTTGAAAAACTGATTGTTTATAAAGGCTACTTATGTTTTAAACTAACTGTTTGAAACATACATGTAATTTTAAAACTAACTGTTCTAAAAATTACTCGCTAATTAAAACTAACTGTTTTAATAGCATACCTAGTTGATTAAAACTAACTGTTTTTGTCAACTTTGCCTTTTTTATAAAATAATCATCCACTGATTGTTATAAAGAGCAATTGATATTCTAAACTAACTGTTTTAAATATTCATGTTATTTTAAACCAACTGTTTAAAATATCGGCTAATTGAAATCAACTGATTTAAAGTGTACTGGTTGATCGAAACTACCTGTTTCGATAACCTTTCCAGTTGACAAAAACTAACTGTTTTGTCAACTTTGCTCCTTTTAATCAATACACTAGGTTTTATTAAAAAGCTTCACTTTAAAGGTTTTCGATTGAAAAGTTAATAAAACCTAATTTCTTCTTGTTTTAAAAAGAAATATTTTTAAAACATATCTAATAAACTAACAGTTATTAGCATCAACTACGTAGTTAATCATGCACACAGATAATTATAACAACTACGCAATTGTAAAACAGATAATTATAGGATTTGCCAATTTTGTTCCTAGGGACCAATAATGACCTAGTTTCTCTACAACTTCAAAACTTTGCGTAGCTCCCACTGGCTTCGCCATGCTTGTTAGTATTCCGGTAAGATGAAGAATTTTAATAGCTCCCACTGGCCTTGTCATCCCAAAAGAAAGAAAAATTCTATCCTAGGGTCATTATTACATAAGGGGTTGTAAACGGCACGCAGGCCTCCCCATGAATATGTCAAGGGTCTAAGTTGGCAAATACTATAACGTATATATATATATGTAAAATCAAACTGAAATTCATATATAGTTCTCAAGCAATCACGCAATTATGTGTATATATGCAACAAAAGCAATATTATAATTACGAGAAAATAAACCTGGATCCGTTAAAATTATCTTGTTTTCAATTATCGCAAAACTTGGTTTTATAATTGATTCAAAAACAAACTGTTTTATGAACCCAAAAACTTTTAGACGAAAAAAAAATGGTTTTTACTTAAAACTAAGGTTTATAAACAATAAATCTTATTTTACAAAACTAAAACCATTTTATCTAAAATTAATCCTCTTACCCAAAAATTATATCAAACAGGTTTTATTGATTCAATTTTACAATATTGGCCCCTTAGTGTTTTAATTAAAAGGTAAAAACATAATATTAGGCCTATTTTGAAAAACCTGTGAAAAATTAATTTATAAAAGATTTATCAAACCTGAAAAATAATTTAATTGGTTTGAATAAATTTTATCAGATAAAATTAATAATCTTGGGTAAGTAAGCCTAAAACCAAACGAGCCCTATTTTGGGTCATAACTTGGTCCAAAGAATTGGGCTTTTGGGCCTGGTAACGCAATTAGGCCCAAAAACGGAAAAACCCTGCGTTCAATCGATGGTCAAGAACCGCCGCCGTCACCGGCTCTCATAACCACCGCCACCGCTGACGGTTTCGAGAACAAACACTGCCGTCGCTCCCATCAAGTGGCCGGTGGTAGCGAACGGCCATCGCCGTGGTTTGTCGCCGCTCACCACCGAACTGGTGCGTCGGCGTGGTCTGGCCACGGGTCAGCCGTGGTTGGGCGATCCTCCACCCACCACCGTGACTGTCGTCAGCCACCATTACCATCGGTGGATTTTTGGTGGTCGCATACGGCTTACGGCCTGGTGGTTCGGTCGGCTACTGCCGCCGTTCCGCCGCCGTAAGCCTCGGCCGGTGATCTTAATCAACAACCACCGCCGCCGCAACCACCGTCTGTGGTGCGACCGGCGATGGCGTCCTCGATCGAAAACCGCCACCACTCGCTGTGGTGCGGTGGGTGATCGGAAACGATGTCGCCATCATTCGCCGATGCCACCATTCGATCACCGATCCACCTCAAACAGCCGCCGTGATCAATCGTAACAGCCGCTGTCATCAGGGACCACGGCCACCACCTACCACCGCGACCGCCGATCTGGGTGGTTGCGGTTTGTTGGTTCTATACACAAGGGACCGGTGCCGCCACCACCAACTGTGGTGCGGCCCGGTTGTTGTTCCGGTGACGTTTGGATCGGTCCTCCACCACACACGGTGGTGTGACCATGGTGATGTCGATTAGGGTATTTGAAACGATAAACAAGGTTTTTATAAATCATATAAAGATCAGATTTTTGCAAGAAACAATTTAATTTTAACGGATCACGCATATACAGATAAACTGATAAAAACTAAACGATTTATAACAATGGCTCTGATACCACTGTTGGGTTTTTGTGGGTATCCTCGGATCAATCGGACTCGAGGATTAACACAGATCTATCAAAACCTCGCTGGTTCGATATACCTCATAGGTTAATCAAACTGATAAAACCTACGTGATCAGAAACACGCTGTTTCCGATCTGGTTATGCGGAAGCGATAAAAACTAAAAACCCATTAAAGCCTATTGATCTTCAATCGTTTATAGTTCTAAACCTAATAGTTTAGGTTAGATCAATTTTACCTGGATTGCTTGACGATAGTCCACCGGTGATCGACCAACGAACGTCCTTCTAGTTGGACTATACGAAACCCGAACAACAGAAATTCGACCCGGGGGGGGGGGGTGCGCCGGTTTGGAGAGAGAGGAGGAGGGAGACAGAAAACTGATTTTTTCAACTGAAAAAGGCTTAATGTTTTTAACCCATAGGCCTTTATTTATATGGGAAAAATACAACAGTTTGAATGAGATTCAGCTTCCATATTATAATTATCTCAAATTCATTCCTTTTATAAACTGGAAAAGAATTTGCCTATGATAATTATGATTTATATATTTATCTAATATATAAAATCTTTATTAATTAACTATTATATATTTATTTGTCTAATAAATATACAATATTCTAATTAATTAATAATCCTCCAACTTTAGTAATTCTGACTGAAATTACCCAAAAGATTTATAATTTACTATTATAAATCCTAACTCTCCATTTCGGGGTTTCATCTAACTTGTTCGACTTATAGGTCCTCACAGGTGTGACCCTCAAGTGTCTTGCAACATTGGATGTGTAATCACTTGGTTTGTCAACTCTGCACATAATTCCTAACACTGATATGGTCTCGTGCAATCTGTTTGTGTAAAAATTTGATTAAATTGTTATCGTAAGATGTCGTGAGGCAAAATCGTCAAAAGAAAGAATTCTCGTTCGATAAAACGTACGATAAATAAGAATAAATTGACAAAAAGATTGATGACGCAGGAAAAACCTCTAAATCAAGGAAAAAACCTGCGGCCGACTAAATGAGATAGTCGACGTTGCACTATAGATCACCAATAAGGGGTGATATCCTTGATGTTACAGTTGTATCGTACGATTACAATAAAGAAAATGAATACTATCGAACGTAAACACAGAGAAATAATATTCGTATTGCTCCTTTTCTCTCAGAATCAGTTGTCCCGAATGTGTTGTCTTGATTCTCTTTTTATAGTTGTTGATCTTGTAACTGTTCATCCATTATTGAGCAATAAATGCAACGGATATAACTGAAGCTGGTTTTGCGATCGTAACGCCTAAGTTCTTTAAGACGAGCGTATCTTGTTCGAACGGTCATATCAGGCTTGATAGGTGCTAACTATGCTTCGAGGTTATCTTGGATAAGCTTTCCTGCAATAAGAGCAAACTTGAACATGTATATTGTTAGTTCAATCGTACGATCATATGATGATATCGTACGATCTTCTTCGATGATCGCCTATCTTTGTTGGAAGGTAGTTATATCTTTATTTCAGGACCTTATCTTAATACAGGAATATCATCCTGAAAGGTATCTTATGATTTTAATCGTTCGATCGTTCGATGATAAAATTTCACCTAAACAGTTTGCCCCCAGGATTTAGAAAATAAATTATATATTTTCTGAATCTTATATCTGCAAAATCAAATCATTAGTATATCAATTTTATCATATTTAATCTATCGAATCTGAATTGTTTTTCACGTTAACGGCGTCATAACCTGGTTAAGTGCAAGCTGTCAACGTAACGGTTATAAGAGACAGGTGTCGATGCACGATTCGACCTCAATTTCTTGGGAAGGAGTTTAATTTCATATAAAGATAAGATTTTTTCCATAATTATCTCTAAATCTTTTCCAATTTCAAACTCAAATTCTCTTCAACCGAATCCTCTTAATCTTTGAGAAGATTCAGATTCAATTCGCCTATAAGGTACCTCTCTACCTTAGTTTCAATTTCAGTTCATGCGTTTGAAAATTAAGGCTGATAAGAACCCTAGAAACTTTGATTTATTGCGTTTCGATAGGTTGCGTAGAAGTTTAGATTGACTGTGTTTTAGGGAAATCATGGAAGTTAGGAGCACAATTCAGGGAGAAATAGACTTAGTTCACCTTAAGAAACTTGCTAGGTTGCCTAAGGATGCCGTGATCAAATCACCTGGTGAGGTTAGGCCCGCCGATGCTCCGGCAGGTTTCTTTGCGTTGTTCGAGTATCCTTTTAAGATAGGATTTACTTGGCCTTTCAGTCCCCTATCTCGTGCCTTCATGACACGATTTAGCTTATCACCTGGACAGCTTATGCCCCAATTTTGGAGGGTTGTGAGCGTTATCGAACGCGTCACTGAGAATTGGGGTAGAGATCCCTTCACCGTTGATGATCTTTTATCGGCGTACACCGTTAAACCCTCTGACTACGATAGGTATGGGATTTATCCCAAGGGTAGGGGTGATGCCATGTTAGTACATGGTACTCAAGCGTTTGATCGAGGATGGAAGGCTCGATATGCGTTCGTACGATCCTCATCGGTCTTGGAGGACGGTGGATGGGTGGCTCCAGAATGGAACCCACTAGGTATAGGTCGCTTTATGTATTTTTGCTTTGTATAATCTTTATTAAATAATTTTCTTATCGTGTGTTATTTTTGCAGAGATTGATTTTACCTTCGAGGAATCTACTGAAGCTGTCAATCGCTTCTTGGAGTACGGTGTTCAGGAACGATCGTACGCTAAATCGAAGGGAAAAAGCCCAAGGGAAGACAGCGACGAAGAGCTCGAGGTTCAAGTGTTAAGTGAAGGAGAAGAAGAAGAAGAGATGGAAGGTAAATCATGCGATAACTTTTTCTTTCTTATCTTACGTTTTCTCAATTTTATCGTGCGATTTATAACGTACGTTTTATATTTCAGGCCAGAAGAAACCTGCTAAGAAATTGGCTAACTTAGCGGCGGCCAAGAGGGCTCTGGAGAAGAAGAGAGGAATGAGTGGCATGGAGCCACAACCTAAGAAGACAAGGTCTTCTTCGGGTACTTCGACCACATCAAAGGAAGCCGTACGACAGGCGGATGATGTGGTCGATGCGACCCCGATCCACACTGCTCTTCCTCCTGCAATGTCTCCTACGATATCGAAGGAGAAAAGGGCCTCGGTCAAGCCTCCAAGAGGGAAGGAGGGAGAAACATCGATCAACATATCCCTGCCTTCAAATTTCCTCGATGGCGATGTCATCAACCAGGATGACTTATTCCCTGCCATCGAACAATATCTGCTTCCATCGCAGAAGGCTCACATGGACACTCGTCGGATTGGCGAGCTTGATGCTGGTGCTGTTGGATATTCCTTCATGGTAAGTTATCATACGATATTTATATCTTACGATTACATTAAATGTGCTGTTCTAACTCTTTATATTTGCGCAGGCCTTCCAGGCGTGTCTCGGCCTTCATCAAAGGTTGGAGACTGTTCAAAGGGACATGAAGGCGAAGATGTCCAGTGAAAGGGCGGCAGTGAACGAGGCTAAGAAGGCCCAGGAGAAGGCATCGAAGATGGCTGCTGCTCTGGAAGCCAAGCGAGTTGAAGTAGATGACTTGGTGGCCAAGCTGGATGAGGCTGAGCACGTTCGATCAGAACAACGTGCGAGGTTGACAGCGGCAAATAATCGTGCTGCCAAATTGGAAGAGGAGCTTGCTGCGATGCGCGCGGAGATGGCAGATCGAGAGAAGGCTTTGTCTTCTGAGATCCAGGATCTCAAAGACGAGATGGTGTTATCCAGGATGGTGGCCCGTGCAGCCGTAATACGCCAATTCATTGGTGGCACGTACACCATCGAAGCTGCTAAAGGTGAGCTGGGGGCTTTCCGTGATGCGATGGGGTCTGATGAGCTCCTGGATGCTGATGACGCCAAGGATGCCGATGAGGAGGAAGAAGGTGCTGAAAAGAGCAAAGATGTTGAGGTCACGATGATCGAGGAGGAGGATAAGAATGAAGATGCCTCTGGATCCGGCATCGTGGACAAGGCTGCTGAAGTTACTCCTCCCATCGTAGAAGTTAGCGTAGAAGAGGGTACTGGCGTAGAGGCCACCCTTGAAGTTTAAATTATTAATCGTTGTAATCACAGTACTTTGAGTACTTTTTAATGAAATTATCTATTTTTGCAATCGTGCGATGTTTTAGTACTTGTTATTTTTGTTCTAAGTACTTTTAGTAAATAGATAATCGTGCGTTTTAGCTGATTCAGTGTTTAAGGCCTTAATTAATCGTGCGTTTTGACTTGCGATATGAATTTGAGGCACTTAAAAAAAAAATTTAGAAACGTTTCTGTTAATCGTGCGTCTGGCGTTTTGACTTGCGCTCCTGCGATTTGAAATTGATGCATCTTTTAAGTTATATGCGATTTTGAGCATATTGTTTTATCGGGCGATATTTGCCATAGATCGTGCGATGTTTGCGATAGTCGTGCGATATCATGCGATAATCATGCGATGTCTTGCGATAATCGTGCGATACCTGCGAGTAAAATTGGCTAAGGGGTGGCCGTTGGATTGACCAACGGCGCTCCGATGCCTAAGTCAGTAATCGTTCGATGAAATAGTAGTAAGAAATAAAAAAGGGTTTCAGAAATAGTACCTTTTTAGATGAGTTGCATTCCAACTACGTGGGATTTCAATACCTTCAATGGTTGAAATTTTATAGGCACCTTTCCCTACGATTTTGGTAATGATGTAAGGTCCTTCCCATTTGATGGAAAGTTTTCCAGCGTTCGATTCTTGTGTATTTGGGAAGACACGTCGCAGGACATAATCTCCAAGTTGAAATACCTTGACTTTTACCTTTTTATTGAAGTAGCGCTCAACCATAGCTTTCTGCGATGCCATCTTCTGAAAGGCTTTCTCTCTTAGTTCTTCCAAAGCATCAACATCGTAACACAAGTCTACCGAGTTTTGTTCAATCGTACGATGTCGAGCAACAGGAACTTGTGATTCGATTGGAAGGACTGCTTCACATCCATATACCAGGGAAAAAGGAGTTTGTCCAGTTGCAGTTCTAGGTGTCGTGCGATTTGCCCATAAAACAGATGGTAATTCTTCAACCCATCGACCTTTTGCAGCTTTCAACCTCTTTCGAATAGAATTAATAATGGTCTTGTTGCTGGATTCGGCCAAGCCGTTGGATTGTGGATATCTCGGAGTCGATGTAATGAGTTTTATCCCACGTTCATCGCAGAACTTTCGAGTTCTCTCACTTATAAATTGGGACCCATTATCGCACGTTATTTCTGATGGTATTCCAAACCTGTAAATAATGTTAGTTTGGATAAAGGAAATAACTTCCTTATCCCTAACCTGTGAGAAGGCTGCGGCTTCAATCCATTTAGAGAAGTAATCAGTAAGAACAAGTAAAAATACTTTTTGACCTGGAGCAGGTGGTAATTTTCCTACGATGTCCATCCCCCATCGCATGAATGGCCATGGGATTAAGACAGAATGTAGGGGTTCAGAAGGTAAATGTGACGTACCTGAATGTTTTTGACAAGCATCGCACCTTTGAACATACCTTATCGAGTCCTCTCGAAGAGTAGGCCAATAATATCCTTGCCTCGAGATTCTGTTAGCAAGGCTTCTGCCCCCAGAATGGTTTCCACATTCTCCATCATGCATCTCTTGAAGGATTCGATCGATTTGTTGCTTATTCACCACGCATCGTAAGATTAGACCCGTTGTGGATCTTCGATACAGCTGATCATCGTAGATCGTATATCGAGAGCTTTTAAGTCTGACTTTCCGGGCTTCTAATTTGTCTTCAGGAAGTTGGTCGTTTCTGAGATAATTCCATATATCATTTGACCAATCATGGTTTTCTTCGATCACTTGAGTTTCTTCGATTGTTGGTGACATAAGATGTATTATCGGAACACTTTCTAAAGCTGGTTCATTGAATGCAGATCCCAAGTTAGCCAAAGCATCAGCTTGCATATTCAGGTCTCTTGGGATTTGCTCTATCGAGAACTTATCAAATCGTGCGATCTTATCTTTTGCGATCTTGAGGTATGATATCATCTTTGAATCTTTTGCTTGAAATTCGCCATTGATTTGGTTCACTACTAATAATGAATCGCTTCGTACATGTAGCCATCGTGCCCCCAAGTCATATGCCATATCCAATCCGGCAATCAAGGCTTCATACTCTGCTTCATTGTTAGTGGTTTTGAACTCACATCGTACTGAATACACCATATTGCCCCCATGTGATGATTTCAGGACTACTCCCAATCCTGATCCTCGTGCGTTAGAAGCTCCATCAACATGCATGGTCCATGGTTCGTTGTCATGAATCATCACATTACTGATTTCATCGTACGATGGCTGTTCGATTCCAGGACTGAATTCAGCTACGAAATCTGCCAACGCTTGAGATTTTATCGCTGTTCTTGGTTGGTACGTTAGATCAAAGCTGCTAAGATAAATACTCCACTTTGCTAATCGTCCTGTAAGTTCAGGCTTACGAAGTACGATCTTAAGAGAATAATTAGTAACAACGATTATATGATGCGATTCGAAATAGTGCCTTAACTTTTTTGCTGCAGTTACGAGGCCAAGTAAAAGCTTTTCCATAGACGTGTACCTTGTTTCAGCGTCGAGGAAAGACTTACTTATGTAATAGATAGGTTGCTGATGTTGGTCACCTTCTCGTACGAGCACTGCACTAACGGCGTTGTTACTTACAGCGAGGTACAATTGCAAGCTTTCACCTTCGATTGGTTTCGTCAACAGTGGAGGATTGGACATATATTTCTTTAAGCTTTGTAGTGCTTCCTCGTGTGCTTCTGTCCAATCGAAGCCTTTGTTTTTTCGAAGCACTTTGTAGAACAAGTGACACTTATCTGATGATCGTGAGATGAACCTGTTCAGGGCCGCTACTCGTCCGGTCAACTTCTGTACCTCTTTTACATTCCTTGGTGACTGAATTTCCAGGATTGCTCTGATCTGTTCTGGACTTGCCTCGATCCCTCGTCGTGTAACCATGTATCCAAGAAACTTTCCCGCACGTACCCCGAAAGAGCACTTGGTTGGGTTGAGTTTCATCTTGTATTCTCGCAATATATCGAACGATTGCTTCAGATGCTGGATATGATCTTGTGATCGTTCTGATTTTACGAGCATATCATCGATGTATACTTCCATCGTACGTCCGAGATGATCTTTGAACATCCTGTTTACAAGCCTTTGGTACGTTGATCCAGCATTCTTGAGCCCAAATGGCATTACTTTATAACAGTATATGCCCTTATCGGTCATAAACGCGGTCTTCTCTTGATCATCTTTGTGCATTAGGATCTGATTATATCCGGAATAAGCATCCATGAACGTTAGTAGCTCGTGCCCCGCAGTTGCATCGACCATCGCATCAATATGCGGCAAAGGAAAAGGATCCTTTGGACAAGCTTTGTTCAGGTCTGTGAAGTCGATGCATACTCGCCACTTTCCATTCTTCTTTTGTACTACCACCACGTTGGCGAGCCAATCTGGATACTTTACTTCTCGAATTTTCCCTGTTTTGAGTAGGTTGTCTACCTCCTCATTGATGACTTTGTTGCGTTCTGGTGCAAACTTGCGCCTTTTTTGCTTAACGGGTTTAAACGTTGGATCCATGTTCAACTTGTGCGATATGATGTTAGGATCAATTCCTACCATATCCTCGTGTGACCACGCAAAACAATCCGAATGCTCCTGCAAAAAAGAAATTATACTATTTTTTATATCAGGGGTTAAAGTTGCTCCTACGAAGACCTTGCGATCAGGATGTTTTGGATCTAGCACGACTTCTTCAAGTTGAAGGTCATCGTACGATCGTATTCCATCCTGGCTCTGTAATTGCTAGATATCTTGAGGTTTAGTCTTCATCGTAATCTTGTAGCACTCCCTTGCAATTTTCTTTTCGCTGACTATCTCTTGCACGCCCCAGGGAGATGGGAACTTGATCTTCTGATGATACGTTGATGGTATAGCCTTCATATCGTGAATCCAAGGTCTTCCAAGTATAGCATTGTAAGCGGAAGGACAATCGATGACGTTGAACTTCGTTTGCTTGTTTATGCCTTTAGCAAAGACTGGTAGTATGATTTCTCCCAAAGTACTAGTGGCATCTCCGTTGAATCCAATTAACGTTGTTGTTCGTCGTACGATGTTGGATCGATCGATACCCATGATCTTGAGTGTTTTCTGCGAATATCACGTTGGCTGAGCTGCCTCCGTCGATTAATACTCTTTTGGTTAAACAGTTACCAATTGTCAACTGAATAACCAGTGCATCATGGTGCTTCTGATGAGTGTCTGACATATCTTCGATATCAAACGATATCTTCGTAGCATCGAGCTCTTTGTCTTCCGCAGTTCTGGATTCATTTGGGATGGAATGTCCTTCAGGTCCTTCTCGTGCGTGCCTTTTTGCTGCTGAATAGGTGAGGCCACATACTTCTGATCCTCCCGTAATGCAGTTTACAACCTTTGTTGGAATGGGTGACGTTGGTCTTTTCGAATCATCGCCTAGAAGGTTTTTAAGATGTCCATTCGATTTGAGGTATGCAATCTCCTTCTTTAAGCTGATACAATCATCTGTATTGTGTCCGTGGTCGCTGTGGAAATCGCACCATTTTGTTTGGTCTCTATCCTTGCTAGGATTCTCTGGTTTTTTGGGCCATCGTACGTTGACTTCCAAGTTCCGTAGAGAATCCACTAAATCCTTCGATGTACCTGCAAAATGGTAAGTTGACAAATCTGGATATCTTACTTTACCTTTACCTTGGTTCGAACGTTTATTCTGATCGCGTCGAGAATTATCAATCTTGTTTACTCGTTTAGGTTTGAAATCATGTTTCTGCGCTCCAAGATTTTTCTTATCATTCGAATGTTTACGCCGGAAAAGGGCATCATCTTCGATTCTCATGTGCGCCAACGTACGAGCTCGTACATCATCGAAGTTTTCTGGTGGATACTTCGTCAAATCTGTGTATAACTCCGAGGATGTATCTAATCCACGTTTGTATGCTTCGATCGCCGTCCGTACATCGCAGTTCTTAACTTCGATCATCTCTGCGTTGAACCTGTTAAAATATTCACGAATGGTTTCACCTGTTTTTTGCACGACATAGTAGAGATCGCTTGTTTGTTTCTCCATCTTGCGACTGCTTGCAAACTGCCGAGTAAACTGGTTTACTAATTCGGACCACGATGCAATGCTCTTAGGTTTCAAATTGATTAACCACTGCAACGCAGCTCCGGTAAGTGTTGATCCAAAGCCCTTGCACATACATATTTCTTGAAACTGGGTTGGAATAGGAACTGTCCACACTAGCTGCTTGTATTGTGCGATGTGTTCCACAGGATCAGAGATTCCAGAGTATTTTGGTGTAAAAGCTGGAATGTTATATTTTTTGGGGATATCAACAAGAGCAATCTCATCGATATAGGGTGAGGCTTGGAATCCGGTTTTAGGTTCAACTTCGATGGGTACAGCAGCTCCAGGAAGTTTGGTTAACAATGCGAGCATTGCTTTATTTTGTTCTTCTAGCATTTTTAATCGAATATCCACGATATCATTGGGTGGTGGATTATTAGAGGTTCCCGAAACGTTTGATAAGGTTGGAATATGAGTTATGGGGGTAGTTGCGGTGGGAACGTGCGATATAGGTTCTGGAATAGGTATAAAGGGACGAGGCCCTGTTTGAGGTTGGTTGTAAGTAAACGTGGTTGCTCCTGGGTAAGGACCTGATGGTAACGGAGGGAAGATAGGACGTGAATTGTTGATTGGAGGTGGCGGTGGTAAGCTAACTTGCGATATCTGCGGTGGTGGAGGCAAGTTAACTTGCGATACTTGAGGTGGAATGAAAGATTGTGACATTTGTGGTTGGACAAATGGAGGTTGAGAAACAGGGGGTGGATTTTGAGGAAAAAATGGCCTTTGCTGATGAATGGAAACTGGGATGTGAGAAGTTTGCGGATTCGATGCTCTCAATCTAGACAGTTCACCATTCATTTGTAAGTTCTGCTCATTCAACCACTGGATTTGTTCTTGTGCTGCTGCCAATTGTTGCTGCAAGGTTGTTTGAGAACTGCTTGCCATATTCCTGTACTCAATTCACAAAGAAGCTCGAAGAAATAGGTTAGTAAGCTGACGCCTTATCGAACAAGATTTTCTCAAAACGGGCCCCACGGTGGGCGCCAAACTGTTTGTGTAAAAATTTGATTAAATTGTTATCGTAAGATGTCGTGAGGCAAAATCGTCAAAAGAAAGAATTCTCGTTCGATAAAACGTACGATAAATAAGAATAAATTGACAAAAAGATTGATGACGCAGGAAAAACCTCTAAATCGAGGAAAAAAACCTGCGGCCGACTAAATGAGATAGTCGACGTTGCACTATAGATCACCAATAAGGGGTGATATCCTTGATGTTACAGTTGTATCGTACGATTACAATAAAGAAAATGAATACTATCGAACGTAAACACAGAGAAATAATATTCGTATTGCTCCTTTTCTCTCAGAATCAGTTGTCCCGAATGTGTTGTCTTGATTCTCTTTTTATAGTTGTTGATCTTGTAACTGTTCATCCATTATTGAGCAATAAATGCAACGGATATAACTGAAGCTGGTTTTGCGATCGTAACGCCTAAGTTCTTTAAGACGAGCGTATCTTGTTCGAACGGTCATATCAGGCTTGATAGGTGCTAACTATGCTTCGAGGTTATCTTGGATAAGCTTTCCTGCAATAAGAGCAAACTTGAACATGTATATTGTTAGTTCAATCGTACGATCATATGATGATATCGTACGATCTTCTTCGATGATCGCCTATCTTTGTTGGAAGGTAGTTATATCTTTATTTCAGGACCTTATCTTAATACAGGAATATCATCCTGAAAGGTATCTTATGATTTTAATCGTTCGATCGTTCGATGATAAAATTTCACCTAAACACAATCCCTGCAGCACACCGGCTGACACCAAAACAAAGTTTGCTGTTGATGGTGAGCCTGTTCCTGATCCCACCTTATATCGAAGCTTTGCTGGTGCCCTGCAGTATCTGACCTTTACTCGTCCTGATATTGCCTATGCCGTCCAACAGGTCTGTCTCTTTATGCATGACCCGCGTCTTCCGCATCTCAATGCGCTTAAACGCATCCTACGGTATTTAAAGGTTACTCTATCTCATGGTCTTCATCTCAAGGCGTCAGCCGTTGATCGCTTGGTTGCCTATTCGGATGCCGACTGGGCCGGCTGTCCTAACACACGTCGATCCACCTCAGGGTTTTGTGTCTATCTGGGTGACAATCTCGTATTTTGGTCCTCCAAACGGCAGCATGTTGTTTCCCGCTCTAGTGCCGAGGCCGAGTACCGGGGGATAGCCAATGTGGTTGTTGAAACTGCTTGGTTGCGAAATCTCCTCCTCGAGTTGTGTTGTCCTCTCTCTCGTGCCACTGTTGTCTTCTGCGATAATGTCAGTGTCATGTACCTAGCATCTAACCCTGTTCAGCACCAGAGAACCAAGCATGTGGAAATAGATTTACATTTTGTTAGGGAGCGTGTTGCGATTGGTCATGTGCGTGTTTTGCATGTTCCATCCGCCTATCAGTATGCTGATATTTTTACAAAGGGTCTACCTGCAAGTATGTTTCTAGATTTTAGAAATAGTTTGAACATTTGTTTACCTCCCGATCAAACTACGGGGATGTGTTAAATATTGTATACTACAGGGACCCTCTTGTAACATTTGTATCTATATGTTGTTATCAATACACGCAACCCCAGCACGGGTTTTCCACATATTCTCACACCAGTGATATTATCCCATAAATATGTGTAGAAGTTAGAGTTATCAAAGAAACTCACCAAAGGGTTTCTTGAAGTGTACGGGATGACGAGAGCTTGGGAAGGCACTAGATCAATAATAAATGTTGGTTCACAAATCTAACTACTAATTCTTTATGGAATTTGTGAGGTGAAATGATGTCTTGGGTATAGAGCAATGTTTTAAAAACCGGTTGAACCGGCCCGATCGAATCGGTTGAACCGGGAAACGGTGAAATGACCGGTTCAATTGTGACCGGTTTTATGGCGTTTTAAGAACCCAATTGAACCGACCAGTTTAGTGGTTGAACCGGTGGATCGAACCGGTAAAAAACCGGTTGACCCGGTTTTTAAAAAAAATATTACGTATAAAACTTGTTATTATTATTATTATTATTTTAATGTTTTTGATTAATGTAAAACTTATTGTAATTTATATTTTTAATGTTTTTTAAGTTGTAGATATCAAATTGTTGGTTTTATAAATATGTGAATGTAAGAAAATGTGTGTGTGTGTGTGTGTGTGTGTGTGAGAGAGATAGAGAGAGAATCGCATGGGAAGAAAAGATGGTCGACTGTCAAACTGAAGAATGTAACCCTCCCTTGTTTTTCTAAAAAAATCTTAGTGACTTTTTTGTATGAATGGAACGTTTTTCTATGACTCTCTATCTAAAAAAATATCTAATAGCTAGAAATAAGCGGGGCTCAATCTAGGCTACCAACCAAGATGAAGATGGATTGAAGGGGTTGTCGATGGAGCTTCATAGGGAATTGTAGGATCCAGACCTGGAAAGACTTCACTAGATTGTGGCTTTTAAAGGAATGCATTGTTGAATCCTCACTTTACTTGAAGATTATTCGATTGGACTAGTTTCAGATATTTAAATTCTTATTAAATAAAGATTTTCTTACCATCACTCATATATGGGATATGATACTGGCACAGCAAAAATTGATATTTCCATGGCAATTTTGATGGATTTCCATTTCTACCCTTTCTTTTTCACGCCTACTTTTCTCACATGATTGAAATTTGAAAACTGAAATATATATTTACAATTTTTATCCTTGTACTTGTTTAATATATTTATTTTATATCTTTTAGTTTGTTATATTTCATTTTACATTTTAATAATATTAACACATATAATCGTAAATTAACTAAAATACGTTAAAAAACTACGTTTTAATTTCAACAAGTTACACCATTATAATTATTTATTCGATACCTTCGAAATAAGTCCAATATTGAATATTTTTGGATTTTATTATCTCATTATATATTATGGAATTGAAATGTTTTCATGTATTTTTTCACGTAAAATTGAAATGTAATTATGTAAAATTAAAATGTTTTCATGTAATTTTTTTCTGATTAAATTTTTATTATTTTAATGAAACATTTTAATTTTATCGAGTTATACAATTATAATCTTCTCGTCGATATCCTCTATTGAATATTTTTGAAGTTAACTCTATATAGGGCCTTTATTATGCAACTCGCGAAAAAGGTTACAACCAATGCAACTCAAATTTTAACCACCCATTATATATACACACACAAAGGTTTAAATGGAAACTTAAATCTAATTGTGAATGTAGGATTGTTGAGATCGCACCACGTGATATATTTATTCTGAATAACACAATATTCAATATTATTCAGAGTGAAATAATTTCATCGAAAAAAGAATTATATAAGATAATTTCATCTTATCAAACAATTTCATGAATTATAATGAGATAAAAAAATCAAAAAATATTCAATATTGGGCTCATTTCGAAGGTATCGACGAAATAATTATACTGGTGTAATTTGTTAAAATTAAAACATAGATTTTTAATGTATTTTAGTTAATATATGATTATATGTGTTAATGTCATTTAAATATAAAATGAAATATAACAAACTATAAGATATAAAGTAAACATTTTAATTAAGTATAAGGAAAAAAATTGTAAATATATATTTTAATTGTATGAGAGAGATGAGAGATGTATGCCCTTTCCGTGTAAAAAAAGGGTAAAAAGGTAAATGTATCAAAATTGCCTTGGAAGAATTATTATTTGCAGTGGCAATATCACCTTCCCTCATATATCTTGATTAACAAACTCTTGTTTAGAAATATAGTCGATCTCAATTGCATGTGAAGTAATTTAGGATGTGATCGACTACCATATTTTTGCACGTCAACTCTATTTCCTAAAACGTAGAAGCAACAATTCATGAGTAATCATCATTAAATAAGAAATACCACAACTCCTGAAATTAATTAAAACTATATATCCTTGTCAATTGTCATTATTTATGTATTTATAAACAAGTCATTTTATCAATAATATAAGTACATATATACACATATATAGTACGTGTATACATTTTATTTTGTATTAAAAACCTTAAATATTGTCAAAGTCAAGATATTATTTTCAAAAACAAATAATTCAATCGTTTAATTTGGTAGGTTAAGAGTTTTAAAGCACTCCTTTTCAGGGTATTAACTATTAAGACACGTTTTGTGTATACATCAACTATAAAATTCATACGTCCAAATCTTTGATTTTTGTTTCTAAGTTAGATATTCTTAAAAATAATTATTATTTTACAATAATTTTGATTAACTTGAAAAATGAGCAAGTGCCAATATGAGAGAAAGCGATGGATATAAAACATAATAATATATTATGAATTGATTTGTTCATGTTATTTTTGGTTTCTTGATTTTAGTCCCTATAACTTATTTATTATATAAAATCTTTATAGCATTTTTTTTATAATTGTTGTTCTTTTCTTGATGATTTTTTGCTTTAAACTATTAAAACCTTTATACGAGGATAATATGATAATTTTATTTTTAAAATATGATGCGGTACTAGTATCTTATTCTCTAATCTAGAGAAAAATAAAAGAAAGGGTGGAAAAGAAATGGAGGTATTGTAAATACAATAGGAGCCATTATTAACGTATTAATTAATTTTGTTAAAAGGAAAAATATGTAAAAGGCTGATTAGTCGTTTATTTATAGTATTACTTTTTTTTATCTAAGGTTGTGTTTGGCAAGCATTATCAGCTAGCTTATAAGCTAGTTCATCCAAACATGTACCAAGAAGCTAGCTTATCAGCTAGTTTATAAGCTAGCTTTTTGAAACGCTACTTTGAGTAGCTTATGAGGAGCTTATTGTAGCTTTTTCCAATTATACCCTTATTAATATTAATTATTAAATTCAAATATACCCTTTTTAGTCATTTTACATACTCATAAGCTAGTTTTTGCCAAACATAATTTGTTCAACAGCTAGCTTATCAGCTACTAGCAAGCTTATCAATCAACAGCTAGCTTATCAGCTATCCGCTAGCTTATCAGCTATCCGCTAGCTTATCAGCTACCAGCTAGCTTATCAGCTACCAGCTAGCTTATAAGCTACGCTTGCCAAACATAGCCTAAGTTTTTTTTTATTTACTAATAAAGTCTACGATTAATTGTTTTAAAACAACCTTTATATATATACTTGATATGTAAGTTCGTTATGTGGCGCAAAACATGTTAAGTTATTGAGCATTTTAATAAATAATCTTTTTACGTGTGAGTTTAATCTATATCACTCAATTCCAGTTTTATGGTTTTATGAGTTTATTTGCAATGCAAATATTAATTTGAACAATGTCAAAATAAAATAAATTAGTCAATCTAATTTTGTTAAAACTCAATAATTATCTTGATTATATTTTATATTTTAGTATGCAAATATTAACTTGAACAATTCAAATTATAATTTAATTAATAGTAAAAAAATTATAACTCAATGATTATCTTGTTTTTTAAGAATACTAATTAGTGGGATTATCTTGTTTTTTTAATAAAATGACATGTATCGATCAGATAAGCCTAGATGAGCCGAAAGTGTAAAATGCGTTCAAATACATGTTTAGGCGGAAAAATTCTAAAATCGGTTCAGCAAACGACGACACGTGGCAGCCAATTACTATTTTATTATATAGATGTGTATAACATTGATCTCCCACAAAATTTTGAGTATCATATATGCATGAATCTTATCATTGTAATAGAATATAATACATATCTTGTTTTTTGGAAGGGTGTCCGGGCAAAGCCCTACTAACCCCCGGCAATTTTGGGGGCTAAACGTGGCCCCCACTTAAATGTCCTCAGGCATGTGCACGAGAATGCTCGAACTAAGTTAGGGCGGTATGAACCTCCCGAGTGATAACCAATCCGCCACAACACTGAAATACTAGATATCTTGTTATTAACTAAGAAAACTTATACATTTGAAAAAAAAAAGTTAAATACCATATGACACGTTACAACTTATATTTATATTCAGGATGTTAAAGTTGTCCTTACTTTTTATATATTATTGAAAAAAAAAAGTTAAATACCATATGGCATATGTTATTTTTTCTTTCTCGTCTTAAAAACAAGAAGAAAAAAAATTATTTCTTTTGTTTTCTCCCTATCTTTCTTCATACTGGAAAAAAAAACATCCTTTTTCCTTTTTTTCTAACCAACTTCAAGAATACAACGTAAAGTTTTAAACGATGATGAAAAACATAGAAGATGCATATCGTAAGATATTTTTTACAGTGAAACACATTGAGGCTGCTATATAAAAATGTTATGGTAGATAATATTAATAGAAAAAAAATTTATTGATTTATTTTGTGTCTAGAAATATTGAAAAAAAAACGATATTATATGAATCATTAGAATTTCTTGAAATCAATGTTTATTTTGGATGATAAACACAATATCTTGAAAAAAAAATTGTACTTATCGAGGGCCCGGCCTATTTACATACCACTCGGGGACAATAATACTTAAGGAACGGTCCTGTTGAGGGGAAAGGTGGTGAAGAGAAGGCTCAGAGCAAAACGGGTAGTTGCAAAGAGACGGTTCACAATTGAGGGTTGCTCATCCTCGATTGGTTGTTAATTATTCTACGTCGATTATTTTTGGTGTTCTTCATTGATTGATCATTGTTCTTTGTTGATTGCTTGTTATCTTCCTCGATAGATTAATTATTCTTCTTTTGCATCTATGTTGGAGCCTTGGAGGTGATAGATAGTCATTAGTGTTGAGATGAGACAAAGAAAAGGAGTTAGCGTGCTAAATGTTGAAAAGAAAGGAAGTCCTAAAGACTATTTTACCCTCGCACACATGTTAATTAAAGGGGGAGGAAGAGGAATGTTATTAATATGAGGGACCAAAATCAAACAAAAATATATATTAAAATAATTTTCTCTATAATAAATTTTATGGACCACTACCAAGAAAACCCAACAACCATAGTGGTCATATCCACAATTTACTTATACAAATACAAATAAACACACATATATACACATACATATATACATACATTTATGTGTGTTTAAGTTCAAACAAGAACGCTTATGTTTTACGTAAATAGAAGAATATTTATGAACCCATTTTTCTGTTTTAAGTCACATCTATAAAGAATTGTGGAATCAACAAAATTTTAAATAAATATTTATATATTATAGAAATATTGTAGGCATGCAAGAATAAAACGAGAAAAACCTGCAAATCACATAATTAATATACAAAGTCGTTAATTGTGGATGTGATCATCACATGTTTACATTTATCAAATCATTATCACAGCAAAATTTTATCATTATCCCATTATAAGAAGTCTTCGAATTATAAAGCATTATCATTATATTATTGTTATTATAGCACAATCGCATCATTATCAACAATGTAGGCATCGACATAAGAAGTTGTCGGTGGTACTAGCAACATTTAAGGAAAAATTGTTGGTAAATATTAATTTATTTTCATTTTCATTATAAGTTAGACAATTTAAAAATCCAGAAATGTTACTTGCATTTCTGTAAAATATAAGTGTTCTTATTTGAAGCCCTATATATGGAATGCTAATGAAGGGGTATGTGAAGCGGTTAACGAAGATAAGCGAAGACCAAGGCAATCCAAAACAGAATACAAACGATTATACCTAATTTTATAATGTTTTCAAGTGAAAGAGGCTCATTTATAAAAAAAAATTCATAACACATGGACCAAATCTAATACTTTCCTTTTTCTTTCTATAGTTTTTAGAGTAAATTATATGTTCATCCTTGTAGTTTGTTGAAAATTTATTTCTTTCTTTTCGTTGTGGTTTTAAAATTACAGTTTTCATCTTTATACATTATTTTAGTCCTCGTGATTTATACATGATTTAAGTTCTACAACTCTTTTCCATTTTAATTCCCCATACTTAAAAGTAGTAATTAACATTGTTAACAAAAATAGAAATAAAATACAAACCATAAAAACAAAAACCAGAACTTTAAATCCACATGACCGCAATCGCCAATTTTGAAAAAACCATAAGGACGGAAATCGTAATTTACTCTAATTTTTATATTAAAATTCAAAATGTATGCTTTATTTTCCAATATTTCCTTTTCATTTTTCCACCGAATTTTATTTATTTTGGGGCCCAAATAGCCGCTCCATGACAAACCACTGGGGCCCAACCCAATCGAGTAGTCCAATTACCAACCTATCCCTCATCATTCAACCCCCACCAGATAATCATCAGGGGTAAATCCGTAAAAACGCTTAGTCCAAATATCCAATTACCATCCTATCCCTCACCATTCAAACCCCCACCACATAATCATCAGGGGTAAATCAGTAAATAAGCTTAGTCCAAATATCCAATTACTGAATTACCATCCTATCCCTCACCATTCAAACCCCCACCACATAATCATCAGGGGTAAATCAGTAAATACGCTTAGTCCAAATATCCAATTACTAAATTACCATCCTATCCCTCACCATTCAAACCCCCACCACTAGGGGTGTGCATCGGGCGGGTCGGGCGGGTTCGAGTGGGAAAACCAAAAACCCGATCGGATTTCGGATACGAAAATCAAAACCCAAACTTTAGGTTTTCGGATTTCGGTTTTTTCAGGTTCGGGTAGGTCGGATTTCGGGTTTATTTCGGTCGGATTCGGATATTATTATGATGCAAAAATATATATAAATTTAACCTCTTCTAATGATAAATTCAATTGCTTGATGAAATCAAAAGTAAGTTCAAAAAAATAAAACGTTTCGACCAACTAGATTTGACGATTTTCAAAAGACAATTAGATAAATAGATATATTTATATAATATTTAAAGAATACATGTATATTATTTCGGGTTTTCGGACGGTTCGGGTGACCAATTATCAAACCCAACCCGAACCCAAATATCCACACAAAAGTCGGGCTTCGGTTTTTCGGATTTCGGGGTGTTTGGGTTTTGCTTAAACGTCGTATTTTCGGTTCGGATTCGGATTCGGGTTTCGGATTATTCGGGTTTTGCACACCCCTACCCACCACATAATCATCAGGGCTAAATCAGTAAATAAGCTTAGTCCAAATGTTCAATTACCAACCTTATCCCTCATCATTCAACCCTCATCAGGGGTAAATCAGTAAATAGGCTTAGTCCTATTTAGTCCAAATGTTCAATTACCAACCTACCCCTCACCATTCAAAACCCCCACCACACAATCAACAGGGGTAAATCAGTAAAATCAAACACCACACGATTCAGACCTACCTTTATTAAGTTGTTTTTAAATTCCCAATGAGAAACCCTCTGTAAATTTCCGCCATTGATGAACCTTCAAAATCCGCCATTGGAGGACCTTCTTTACGATCAAACTCACTTGTGGAAATTCGATAATCGACATAAATAATAAGCTCTCACAATCCACGAAGCTTCGTTTTGCTAAGTTGGTAGGTGTTCAACGCGTATGGAATCTTTTTTTTTCTAATCGATTCTTTTGGAATCTTTGTAATCTGCCATGCGATTTCGTCTTATTTTATCTGTTTTTTGGAATAGATTATTCGAAATCAATCTGTATATAGCAAAATCATTAGTTTATTGTGGTCAATTGGTGGTACGATTTGCTATAAGTAGAAGAAACGTGAAATTAGGGTTTTGAAAATTGAAATTCTATTTTTGTTTTATTTTTGGTATCTCAGGTGTTTGATTGGTGCTTCTAATCGTAGCTTCGTTGTTTATTGGAGAGATTCTATTGATTTCTTGAGATTCACGCTACCATGGAAGCAAATTGAGTTGAAGAAATTGTGAACTATTGAAGGTAATTTGACTAATTTCTCTTTGTTTTTTAACTGTATAATGATGATTTCTTCATTCAATTGTATCAATTTGTGGATGAATTAAGCTTCTGGTGTAAAAACTTTTGGGGATTTGGTTTTTTTATATTAAAAAATCACTATTTATGGATGAAAAAGGCCAGTTGATCTGCATGTGTACTTTTTTGTTCTTTTGTGTTCATCAGTGCTCTATGATTTCACCATGGTGTGTTTCCAGTTGTAGAAAGTGTAATTTGCATACATCACTATGGGACCTTCATTGAAGAACTTTAAAAAAACTAGTGGGACTATTTAATTTGAATTTTTCTTTGTTTTTGTTTTCTTGCTTTTGTTCATTTTCTTTATGATGATTAAATATAGATTGAACAGTTGATTTTCTTATTGGACTCTTTTTTGAGCAAAAGTTTGATCACCGACACCCCGGTCCCACATGTGAGGAGGCATTTCAGATAGTCTCAGTAGACGGCGGAGAGATCAAACCCGTTCTCCTGTAGGATTTGAATTTGAACATATTGTGTATTTGAGCAAAGTAGGTTCGCCCCTTTGCCAACCGAGTTACGTGGGTTCTTTTATTTAGATAATCATATGTCTGTTTGCACAACAATGGTAATATATTAGTTTTAGGGCCAGAGAAGTAGCTCCAATCGTATTGCAAAAAGAATGGTAAAATGCTAGAATAGGAGAGAAACCACATATTTGCCATGTATTGGAGTTGAAGCGGCTTTTTGGTGTTAAATGATCCCACCGATTTGGTGTGTTTTTTTAGTGCTAGGGTTGGAGATAGTCTTTAGCAGAAACAAAAGGGCTTCTCTAGCTTACCCTCCTTTATACATCAAAAAAAGGTTAAAGTTTGGATTTTTTGATGTTGCAACAATAATATTGGCGAGCGTTCAACGTGGTTTGTAGGTTTAATCAAGATCATGCTTTAAATCGCCATTTTTGGATTGAAGGTAGGGTTCAGTTTCTCTTACAATGCAATGGCAGATCAAGACTGATCCATTAAGGCAACTGGAGTTGGGGCTCTATGGTTTAATTCTGATAACATATATGACGTATCTATCTATCTATCTACATATATGTGTGTGTGTGTGTGTGATTTGTATTGCTTTTAGTTAATAGTAGGAAACGTGGAATATTTACTTTAATCTTTGTCATTAAGAAATCTGGCATTTTTAATAAAGGGTGGTGGATTGGATCTAGATATCTAACTTTTCGACATATCTTAGATTTATTCCCTAGGGTGCGGGGCACATTAGGCGTAAAAAGCTAGCAATTTCTTGATTGCCATTGCACTTTAGGGGAAGACAATAAGAATCAATGAATCATCGTACTCCCTCCTACCTACTTTTTGTGTTCAATCAACGTATTTCAAAATCACCAACGGCCTTAATTATAGTCTACTAATTCCTCACATTTAAAGCGAATCAAAATGCAATAATTGCCCTCGTCCAGTCATCCTCTTGTCCCAACTTTTTTTTATCATACTTCCATGTTTGTTTAACTATAAATGTAAATAAGTGTCGGTTATGTTTTAGCTTTATCTCATATTCTATCTCTTGGATACGTTCGTAATTATATTTAGAGAACTATTTCCTTTTAGGAAAAGACAACAATACCCTTGTACAACAATGAAATAAGGAAAAGTGTGAAACGGATATAAAGGATATATTCGTAAAAATGACATCTTTTCTTTATTGTATCTCTTGTTCTTCCAAGAACAAAGATAAAAAACTTTCTTTCCTTTTCTTTTCTTTTCTTCCCAAATTAAACACAAAGAAAGTGTTAGGTGGTCGTTGGGAGGTTATTAAATGGAGGGCATGAATCTTCCAACTATTTGCACTTGGAAATTTCAATTAGGGAAGTTTCTTAATTAAGGTTGGTAGACTTTTCCATGGCATGTATAGAATATAATATCTCCATCATGATTAAGACATTCTCTTCCCAAAAGTCTTCTACAATTTTTAATTTGAATTATGAACTCATAATCATGTCATGACCCATGACAGCAAAAGCCAATCAACAAGACTCATTTTTTTCTTTCTTTAATCAAATAACTCACCCTTCTTTGCTTCTTCATGATTCTATATCTATCAAAGCATAAATCATATTAAGCTCTTTCTTTCAGTTTCAGATGGATTCGGTTAAGCACTCGTCGAACAAGAGCAGATTGGCTCGTACTTTTGCCAAGGTTCTGCATATTCGAGCTGTAACCGCAGATAAATTTCAGAAAACAAAGATATGGGAAAAGGTGAAACACGATAAACCGTTCGATGATGATTATGATGATGATTTTAAAGAGGAAGAAGATGAAAAGATTCGGGAAAGAGCGGTGATGGATGCGTTTGTTGCGAAGCTTTTTGCCACCATATCGTCTTTGAAAGCTGCGTATGCCCAGCTGCAGTATGCTCAGTTTCCGTATGACGGTGAAGGGATTCAGTCGGCTGATCAGATCGTGGTGGCTGAATTGAAGAATTTGTCTGAATTGAAACAAGCTTTCTTGAAAAAACACCTCGATGACTCCTCTCCGGAAACCACCCAACTGGCAGCGGAAGTTCAAGAGCAGAAGAATCTGTTGAAAACGTACGAGATAACGAGGAAGAAATTGAACAGCTATGCAAAGCTTAAAGACTCCGAGATCATGTTTTTGAAAGACAAATTGGAGGAAGCCAGAAGGGAAAACAAGGTGATCGAAAGAGATTGAATTCAAGCGGACCTTTATCGTCATCACCTCTCGAGAATCTTGATTTCCGTTCATTAACCCCGACTAATTTCATCTCGGCGCTTAAGCAAACGATGAAATCCGTTCGGAATTTGGTGAAGTTCTTGATCGGTGAAATGGAATCTGCGAATTGGGATTTGGACGAGGCTGCTGATTCGATTCAACCGGATGTCGTTTATTGGGACACGACCCATAAGTGCTACGCTTTCGAGTCGTTTATTTGCCGAGAGATGTTTGACGGTTTCAATCTCCCGGAATTTCGCGTTTCTGATCCTCGGTCGATTCCCGGTGACGGAAAACGCCAAAGATTCTTTTTCGATAAGTTTATGGAATTGAAATCTTTGAAAGCGCGGGAGTATCTTACGTGGAAACCGACGTCAATGTTTGCCGAATTCTGCCGGTCGAAGTACCTGAAGCTCGTTCATCCGAAGATGGAATTCTCGCTTTTCGGGAACCTGAACCAAAGAAATCTCGTGGGTGCCCGGAAGTTTCCAGAAACGGCTTTCTTCGATTTGTTTGCAGACGTCGCAAAACGGGTTTGGCTTTTGCATTGTCTGGCGTTCTCGTTCGGGACCGAGGAGGTCGGGATCTTTCAGGTGGCAAAAAGCAGCCGGTTTTCCGAAGTGTATATGGAAAGTGTGAACGAGGAGGCGTTATTGTCGCCGGAAAGTTCGTCGGTGGTGGCGTTCACGGTGGTTCCGGGGTTCAAGGTGGGTAAAACTGTTATTCAGAGTCAGGTTTATCTGATCTGAAGGCGGAGGACGTTGGCGGAGGACGGTGGCGGTTGGTGGTGGAGAATGGTGGTGAATTCAGGTAAGAAAGATGAAGTTCAAATCTGGTGTTGTCCAATTTTGTTATACACACACACAGTAATAGTGGTAGCTTTGGTTGGTTATATGTAATCTTGTATATTGGTTTTGCAGTTGAAGAAATACAAGCAAATGTATGTACCTTTTTTGTTTGGTTTTACTTATTTAATTAGAATGGTTTTGGGTTTATATACATTCCCTTAGCAAGTCAAATCTTGGTTTTTAACAGAATTATCTTGTTAAATCTTGGTTTTAAACAGAACTGTTAGAAGTTTTGGGGGACAGTGAAAACCCATCTAATTTCTTTTAAAATTGAAAACAACTGTTTAATTTTAAAACTTACTGATAAAAGAAAAAAGGACTCTTGAGGTATTTTGTGGGTTTAGCTTGTAGGATCTTATGAAAGTTTTATATTCTGTTTTCTTTAATTTGCAAGTTTTTATAACTTATGATACAAAATTTTCAAATGTTATTTAAAATTTGCAAGTTTTTTTTTCTAAGTGCTTCATATTTTATCTTTTTAAAATATATTATAATGCTAAGTTTTAAAAAAACATAACTATAACAAATATAATATTTTTGTGTAAAGACTAAAGATATAAGTTCAGACTAAAGGTCAAAGGGATTAATTAGGATGCCAATTCTCGATACGACATGAAACATGATACGAAGATAAACGGGTTTAGGTTAAGTTTTTTGACCCGTCAACCTGTCAACCCGTTTCGCAAGTCGTGTTCGGGTTGGTATATGAGTTCACGGGTTAACCCGTCTTTATATTTTAAAATTTTTATTTATATTGTAAAATTTTATTACGACTTTTGAGTTTTACTTTTTCAGTTTCAACTTAGCACCTAGAATCAGTAAATGGAATTTTATTTTTTGTTGTATTTGAAGTTTTAAAGTAGATTGTATTAACCCGCTAGACTTTTTATGACCCACCAACCTGCAAACCCGTATAGTTAAACGGGTTACGTGCGTCGTGTTCAGATTGACAAGTCGCAGGTTAAAGTTGAAGATTTGATGAATCGTATTCAAGCTGAGCCTTTCTAACCCGCTAACCTGATCACGACAAGGATCAATTTGGGACCAGACTCATTGACCCGAAACCAAATTTTCCGGTCACATGTAGGCCATCTTTTTGACCCAATAAAGCCCAAAATTGTTACTCTAGTTGATGGATCAAATGATCCACTTCTATGGGCCAACCATATCAATTTTAACCCATAAAAGTAAAAACCACATAAGAAACCCACAGTCCCACTCAACAAGATATAATAACAAATAAATCTTAACCAAAACTTTTTGCTCACCGCATAATGTCTCAAACAATATAAATCTTGAAAATACACAAAAGAATGTTTGTTAACAATTTGTTAACCAAAATTGTATCTAATTCTAAAAAGGTATAAATATAAATTAACAAATACCTACTGAATTACCAAGAATAACTGGTACAAAAGTTTCGATTCTCAAAGAATGCAAAAGTTGGGTCGGGTTGAGTACGAGTCTAATGACCCGCACCGGGACTAGGGACCGAATTCAAGATGCGGTCTATGCGGGCTAGGTGATGAATGAAGAGCTCTTCACTTAATTGAGAAGTACCACCTTCAAGAATGGCACCATCTTTCGTCCTCAAGAGCTTTCTTGCATCTAAAAATGGTGCACAACATATTAAGATTAATATGGTCACATAACACACCATGCTTACACTAACCATTTGGTATTAATTGAATGTTTAACTTAGGTTATATGTACATGTATTATATATAACTATATATAGTGGAAGTGGTTGGCTAAGTCAAGATTTTGAACACTAGAGATTTGTTGTTTTGTTGTACAAACGTGTATCGCCGGCAACGTGTTGAGTAGTCTGTCATTTTCTTTTTGTCATTTTTGTCGTTCGTTTTGTTATGCAAGACATGACAAAAACATATAATTGTTGTCTCAAGTTAGGTGTTTCGATTAGATGGGGTTAAGACAAGTCATGTTAAATTAAAACCCTTAAAATTTTTCATTCGTGCACCCCACTCTGTTCAGACCAATCTCATCTGGCTTGTCCGCCTACCAAATCATGTAACGCCCCAAAATCCTTAAGTTATTATTTTATATTGATTGGGTTATTATTATTGTGTTATTAATATTAATTTTAACTAGAAATTTAGCTTGTGGGCTTAGGATTAGGAGTGGGCTTGGCTTAGGAGAAGGGTCCGGCCCGGGTTTATAAATACCTCAAACCTCCTAACTTCTCCTCACAATTCTACTTTCTAACTTGGAGAGGAAGAAAGAGAGAGAGAAACCGAGAGAGAATGAAGAAGAAATCAAACCCTAGTTCTCTTCCACTTGATTCAATTCGAAGCAATCATCACACTCGTTGGAGTCACCGGAGGCCTTAGATTCGTTGTTGAGTTCCGTCGATCAAGTAAGGTATAATCATAGTCCCTTTCGTTAGTGTTGGTTTTTTTTGTTCATTATGTTTAGGGTTGTGTGGGATGATGAAACGATCACCGAATCGTTGGGTTGTGTTAGGATTTGTGTTACCAACGTTAGTATATGTTTTGGGGAACGTTTTACTTGTTGAATTCTCGTCAGAAAGTCGAATAATGAGTTTGGGATTGATTTTTGGAATTGCTGTCAGGATTGCGCAGCCATGGGAAATCGGCTCGTTCTCCCTCGTTAACCGTCGGATCGTCGTGAAATTTGGACAGCGGCTTCAGGACTCATTGTTCTTCAATCTGACCGGAGGGATCGAGCATCGGAAGCTCCAGTAAGGAGCAGCAACCAGCCGAAGTTGGCTGTTTTCCAGGAAAAGCGAATTCGGTAATTTGGATTATTAAGCGGTGTGTGCGATTCTCAAAGGCAAACGACGGAGAATCAAGTGTAGTTGTTAATCGTTCGCAAGGTAAGAATCTTAAGCATGTTGTTGGTTTAATTGAAGTGATTATCGAGTAATCGATAGGCTAGGGTTTAATGTTGTTTTGAACCGTTAATTCGTTGCTAGTAGTCGTTTAATGTTGGTTTTTGGTATTGGAATGGATAGAGATGTTATAGGATATCAATGTGTGAATTTTAGGGGCAATTGGACTAGTCTAGCTACGTCTAAGACCCTTGTTTCGGTATCGAGTCTTCGTATTGATTTGATAGTAAGTAATGTGCTTTACGATTGAATTGTTTAGGTGAGTTAACTTGCTATCGTGAGGATACCGAGGAGTACCCTAAGCTGCTATAAAGTGAGTTACACTGTGCTTGTTTTATATTGTTTCGTGTGTATGTATGCATGATTTGGTTGAGTCACTTTTATAATTGTGAGTGAGTTTTACGTTCGTCGTATTATAGCTTGCTTATATGTATGTAAGTTGATGCGTTTGATGAGGCCGGATTGCGGGGCGGTCCGAAGAGCGAGTAATCGCTAAGGCCGGGTCGTGGGACGATTCGAAGAGTGGGTAACCACTAGGGCCGGGTCGTGGGACGATCCGAAGAGTGGGTAACCACTAAGGCCGGATTGCGGGGCGATCCGAAGAGCGGGAAACCGTTAAGATGTGAATATGATGTGATTGAGATGTGTGATTGTGATGGCACCGATTGTGGTATGTGCCCGCGTGGCAGTATGAAATAGGCATAGTGCTAGCTCACTAAGCGTTTTCGCTTACCCTTTCGTTGTTTACCTTTTTTTTCAGGTTCTGGTTTAGAAGTGGATAAGGGCAAGGCCCCAGCTTGATTTTCCTGTGGATGACGGTTCTAGCGACACCTTGGCATTTAATTGTGGGTTTTTATTTTATAAATAATGGGATTTTTAGTTACTTATTTTTAGTTGACATTTATTGAGCCGGTTGGTCGTGAAAACGTATTTACTTCGTAATAAATTTATTTATTAAATTCTTTTTATTTAAAAATTTTTAAAATCCCGTTTTTTTTTTGAAAATTGGATGTTACAACTCAAAAGAACATTACTGCGATCAAACAATTTAAGTTCAATCAAATGAAATTGTACCTAGTTTGAGCTTGAGTATATATGAGCTTACATTATATAAAAAGTTGAGTTTTAGCTTATAAGAACTTGAATTCATACTTTTATTAAGCCTTTTGAGTTCTGCACACACAAACAATCAAACATAAACATTCTATTAGTTAAATAAGAAGATAATCAATTTACAACATGTTCAGAAAGACGCCAGATTGCATCAAAAACATAACCATACACTATAGTCCAACACTCCAACTACAATGACCTTAAACTTGTTTTAACCATAAAACGACATTGTTGTTTGCCTTTTTATTCAAATCGGCAATGAATACAAGAAAACAAATTCAAGAATTAATTAAGTAATAAGATAATTTGAAGTAAGATTGGGTTGGTGTGTATGTGAGGAATGGATTTTGGAAGGCACAAATGTTGGTGTTCATCAAACTCATTTAGCCGGCCATTGTTGTCTTCACTTGATAATCAGGTAAAGAATGTAAACGTAAATTAAATAAAAACCTTATATGTCTTGATTTCATTAATAAAACATAAATAATACGTTTAATTTTGGGACAAGGAATTCACAATAGTTATTTTACTAAACCATCTATTATTTTTTACAAACTAACTTTTAATGTGTTTTTAAGATTTTATGGAAACTAGATTGTTTAATTTAGAATGAATTATTTGAAAGTTATTGAGTTAAAATGAAATTAAAAGGTTGTACTTCTAAATCAAAATTTATTTGAGGTCATTAATTGACCCCATCCCAACAAATCGGAAAAGGTAACTAGTTGAATAACCATCGGTTCAAACTTCCAATAAGAAGTACTTCGATTCTTGTAAAAAATACTTTAAAATATTTATGTAAAGTTATATAGATAATTTGTTATAATGTTTAATGTATGAACATCCTCTTAACCTTCTATTCTCATTATATTTGGTTTTCTTTTATTTGAAACTTCCACTATTTTGTTTTATGAACTAACTTTAAAGGTATAAAGTAAAACAAAATAAATTTAAAAGATCATGTTTTTATTTAAAAATCATTTACTTGTCTACTTCAGACAAAACTTTAGTCCTTTTTTTATGTTATATATTTTAGTAATTCACCAAAATTTCCTGATTTATAAATCAAAATTCGAAATCATTAATATAAATTAGTGTTTGATGTTGACTTAATGAACTTAACGGGTTTATGGCTTAATTGCCGAACTTAATTTATTAAGCGAAAGCTTTTCCAAAAAAATAGGCCCCCTTTATTCTTTTGGGGTTTTTCCTTCTTTTCTTGGCAAATCTTTTTTTCTTTTTCTATGTCGTCTTTTTTCTAGTTTTCATTGGGTAGAAACTCATTTTTTCTGGGCTTATATATTTTTATGTTGTTAAAATGATGATTTATTAGAATACAAATTGATTCTGATTTTACTGCTCCATTTGGTTGTGACTCAAATATTTTTGTCACTGATCTTTAATATTATGTATGTCCAAATTTATTACATATGCTCGTGTATTTTTTTTAAAAGGGTGTCCGGGTCAAAACCCGACTAATCCCCACTTAAATATCCTCAGACATGCGCACGAGAAGGCTCGAACTCGGTTAGGGTACTATAAACTCTCCGAGCGATAACCAATCCGCCACAGCACTGTTGACATGATCATGTATTTTGAGTCTATAAGTTGTGTTAACAATGTGTTGTTGGGGTTTAAATTTGATTAAATCATAACTTTTACAACCGACTTGATTCATATATGGCCTAATGGAAAGAAAAAAAATCCAAAATACCCTTAAAGTCATTAGTATCCTCACATTTTTCAAAAAAAAAAAATATATGGAATTTTGTAATATTATTCTTGGCATGAAATAATTGTTTTTCGTCATCAATGGACTAAAATGGTGTAGATCTTTGCTTGTGTATGTCATCAAGATCTTTATGTTTACTAGTTAGTGGTCTAGCTACATTATGGCAATTTAGAATTGATAGGTTCATTTCCATGATTTTATGATTCCTGTTATATGAATTATTTAATTATTTATTTAGGTAGCGTTTGGTTCGCGGAATGGAATTCGATGGAATTGGAATTCGTCAAGGAATTTGACTTTGAATGAATTGGAATTGGAATTTGATGGAATTTGACCACACATTTTGGTCGTGTTTGGTTGGATGGAATTGGAATTGGAATTGGAATAAAAATGTAAAAAGTAAGGTGAGCAAAAACCAAAATTGAACCGAACCGAAAGAAAAAAGAAGAGAAACAAAAACCGAAAAACCGAATCCAAAACAAAAAAACAAATCCAACATCGAAAACGATTCGGTTTCGGTTTTGGTTTCCATCTCGATTGAAAAACCGAACCGAGTCGAAAACCGAAATCGGTTCGATATCGGTTATGGTTTCCATCTCGACCGGGAAAAACCGAACCGGGCCGAAAACCAAAATCGGTTCTATTTCGGTTTTGTTCGATATCGGTTATGGTTTCCATCTCGACCGGGAAAAACCGATCCGGGCCGAAAACCAAAATCGGTTCTATTTCGGTTTTGTTTGATATCGGTTATGGTTTCCATCTCGATCGGGAAATACCGATCCGGGCCGAAAACCAAAATCGGTTCTATTTCGGTTTTGTTCGATATCGGTTATGGTTTCCATCTCGACCGGAAAAACCGAAGCGGGCCGAAAACCAAAATTGGTTCTATTTCGGTTTTGGTTTCCATCTCGATTGAAAAAACCGAACCGAGTCAAAAACCAAAATCGGTTTGATTTCATTTTTGGTTTGCATTTCGACCGGGAAAAGCCGAGCCGAGCCGAAAACCGTAATCGGTTCAATTTTGGTTTTAGTTTCCATCTCAGTTGGGAAAACACCGATCCGAATCGAACCGAAAACGGTTCGATTTCGGTTTTGATTTCCATCTCGACCGGAAAAAATCGATATATATATATATATATATAATTTGATTATCTAATTATATATAATTTAATTATTTAGTAAATAAAAAATCCGAGACCGAACCGAACCGAGAAAAAAGATTTGGAATGAAAGAACGATGGATGAAGGTGGGAAAACCATAAATGGAGAAAACAAGAAGGAGAAGGGATGATTCCAATGAATTCCATGGGTTATGGCTTGGAATGGCAAATTCCTTGATTCAAGGAATTTGAAGGAATTCAAAGGATTCCTTAGCTTTCATTCCGCGAACCAAACAACAACATGGAATTTGGTCAATGGAATTCGTCATTCCAATTCCTTCGAATTCCATCCAATTCCGCGAACCAAACGGCCCCTTAGTTTCCTTTTAGTTATAGGGATGATGTCTCTATGCTCTTGAGTTTGCTCCATTTTTTAGACATTAACATGAAACATTCATTTAATGAAACAGAATAGTGTTACTTTAATATGTTATCAATAATATATGATTTGATTTGGTCAAGATGGTGGGTGTTGGCATTACATGCCTGAGGGCGGATGTATGCTTTACATAAGGGGGTCAAGTGACCCCCATAAACCCCCTATTGAATCAATACTATATAACAAGTTTTATGGTTTATAAAAATATTTTGTCCTTTTGACCCCCAAAACTTGTCACTTAGACCCCCCAATTTTAATAAAATTCCAATCAAATGCCCTTTAACCATTCATGTAGGACTTTAGTCGATTTACATATACATATAAAAAATAGTTTTTTTAAATGTTATTGGCATAAATTAACTTATTATTTTATTTGATTTAATATATAATTATCTCTATATATTTATTTATAACATGTTAAATTTGGGTTAAAAGTGATCAACAGTTTAAATCCATTTTTCATAATTCTTATATTAACTTAACTTCTCACACCAATTTACCACCTTCACCTATAAACTATTAGATAAATATATAAAATAATTAATAACTTGGTATTGGATACAATTTATTATGTATAATCCCTTAAAGTTTAAATTTACTAGTAATTTGCATATACACAAATTATTAAAGCTCTCTTAACTTTATAAAATTAACTAATTGATAAATACATTTACATTAAGAGTAATTATTAAATCATACTAATTAAATACTATAATACTACATCATAGTCTTTATAAAAAATTTACTCCATCATTAATATAAGAAATTAATTACATTTTTATTCTTTTAAATATTTGTTGTTAATTTTTTTTAGCTAAATATTTTATTGTTTCATTAGGAAAACGAAAAGATGTTCCAAAAGAAGTTTTCTATATTAATTCACTGCAAAATGAAAAGATTTCTGAAAAGAAAAATGTTTTAGCAATTGATAATAGTGACAACTAATGATTCACATGATATCGTCTTACTTAAATTCTGACCCCCATTTCAAAAGTTTCTGGATCCGCCACTGGTCTTAGATTTTACTTATTGTATTTATGCGTCGTTCATGACAATTACACTTAAATCCTCTTAGTTTAGGGTTTAATTTAAGAGGAATACGGGAATATAAATTGTATTGGATACCTAAATTCTTACTAGATTCATGCAAGGTATTTGTTTCGCATGATTTGATCAAACTTTAGACATTCTCGGTTAACAAACATAACCTCGAAACCAATCAACTTTGAAGAGCAAAAAAAACCAATCTCTCAGGTTAACAAACATAACCTATCCTAATTTTTCCAAACTACTCCACTTCTCCTAAATCCTGATTTACTTATCATTGGTTTTATATCTTATTTAATCATATGTTTGTTCATAAGTGATTTAGATATCTATACACTTTTTGCACTAGTGATCAACTTGAAATAAATAGTTGACTTTTGCTTTGGTACTTCCATTGAATTGTTAATAAAATACTCATTTGACAACCGCTCTAGATTTTGCTCATCCATAGAAATCCATAATTGCAAATGCTAGAAATTCAAGACTAGCATTTAGGTTTGCAAGTGGTTTTTATATGCGTGAGAAAAATGATTATTTTGTTTTTGAAGTTGGATTTTTCTTACACAAAAATACGTATTTGTTGCTTGTCAATTTGTTTTGACGAGGATGGGTAGGAGATATTGACCCAATCTTTAGTGGGGAGGGAATTCGCTTCTTTGTAGCGGTTAAATTGATGCATATTATATCATTTTGTTGGACTAGAATTTAACCATGTGAGGTATGAGAGTGTTGGGTTTCACCTGTAAACACTTGTTGGGATTCTATTTCATGTAACGATGATTTTCTTTTCTCACAACTAGTGTAAGAACAATTTTAACTGATAAACAAGTTTTCAGCTTATATGACATTCTATCATGTAACTGAAAACTGCAAGACGACTTAACAACTAGCATTGATATCGTCAATAGTTAAGGAAGCATCTGATGCTTGTTCGTCATGTTGATTGAAAGTATCGAACAAAACAGACTAGGTCGGATTAAAAGGTTTGAACCGTTGGTGTTAAATCAACCCATAGTTCATTAGACAAGGACAAATCAACAAAAATTGCCAAATCGGTAAAGTATTTTCACTATTTATCTATCTTAATATAGGAAGTTCCTTACACGGTTTAATTTGTAAAAAGCACCCTTACGTTGGAAAATGGTTCCACATTGTGAATAAGGATTTAGAACAATTACAATCTAGATCAGTTGGTCTTCCTAAGGGAGGTAACATTCTAGGGGGTTGTGGATGGGATCCCAGGTAGTCAATAAAGGAATTCCTTAGACGGTTTAATTTGTAAAAAACACCCTTACGTTGAAAAATGGTTCCACATTGTGCATAAGGATTTAGAACAATTACAAATCATGTGATCAGTATGTCTTAGGGAGGTAACATTCTAGGAGGTTGTGGATGGGATCCCACTCTCAAACCATCACCAATCTTTCAAATCTCATAACACTATGGATTTTGGGCTCATCCTAATACCATTTTTTTTATTAATCCTTAAATAGGGTTAATTTCATGTATACCCTAATTAAAACTTAAAATCTCATATTTACCCAAGTTAATCTAGAAATATCATATGTGCCCTTCCTAAGCTATCAAAATATCATATTTACCCGAATTACATTTTTAATCATTTTAAATGAGATTTAATAGTAAAAAATAGTTAAATGACTATTATACCCTTTTTAACTCTAATCCACAAATATCATATATACCTTTCATATTTTATAGAAATATCATATACAACTACTTTTAATATTTTATCATATTTTAAATTAGATTAAGCAATAAATATAACTTTTTTTAATCAATTAGCTTATCCAATCAACAATTAAACTCAAAGTTGAAAATGTTAAACTTTATCTTCCTTATGGACCAGCACCGGTATTACTTATATGGTCTGGTTTTCGGTTCTAAAATTCAACCATTTCCAGCTTCAGTTTCAAACCGGGTTCGGTGTCAAATAAGCGGGTATAAAACCAGGACCGGCCCGGACGTTTAAGAGACAATCTAATATTTTTATTATAATTAAAAAAATCTAATTTTATCTATATTAATCAATAAATCCGACAAGAAACACTTCAAAAAAACATTGGCCATTAAAAAGTCCATCAAAAAACATCGACCATCACCATACTAATTATATAAATAGTTATCGTTCTCATATAAATCTATTATATGTGTATATATATTATAGACATTTTATATTTCATGATCATCGACTTATCGTACATCTAAATGAGTAAAATAATAATATGGGATAATAAAATATGTTTTTGACATATCATGAAATATTACACTGTAAAATTTATTTAAACGATTCCAACCGGGTTTTTGACCAGGACCTGCACCGGCACCGGTATTATTTATACGGTCCGGTTCTCGGTCCTAAGAATCAGCCAATTTCGGTTCCAGTTCCAAACCGGGTTCGAGCCTGTTTGGTCCGGTTCGGGTCCGATGCTCAACCCCACCCGATTGAGCCCCAGCAAGCCCACGGCATGATCCCGGACGCAATATGCATGGCCTTATCGGTAGGAGGAAGGAGAAAAAAAGTAGAAAAAAATTATAATTTCTCAACAAATAATTTTAGTTAACGTGATCAGTTATTTTATTCTATTTCCAAAAGACAGGTACCATGCCCTCATCGAACCATAGTTTGCGGCGGCCCCTATTAGTCTTGTATATATATGGTTGGAGTAAATTACGTTTTTTTTGTCCCATATGGTTTGTTTAAAGTGTCAAACTTAGTCCCTATAATTTTAAAATTACAGTTTTATCTCCATAATTTATGTTTCATTCCCATTGTCAATCCTAAAAATTATTTTTAAATATGAAGAATTAAACTAAAAGTGAGGATTGTAAATTTTATGAACTAAAAAATCAATCAAAGTTTAAAGTATAAGAAGGAAAATGATAATTATGAAATATTGTAATTTTTGAAATCACAAGGATAGAAATAGAAATTTGTAGCAAACAACAGGGTTGAAAAACGTAAGTTACTCTTGAAGTTGAGAATGATTTTATATATATGAAGTTATGAACCACATCCATATACGCTGCTTAATGCCAAAAGCTTCAATTGTCCATAAAGAGTCTGCAGCTGAATCTGCAAGTTGCACACATGCCGCAACCCCAACTTGCTAATTTCACTTATCTCACTTTTTCAGCACTTTGTTCAATGTCGTTTTCTCACCTTCCATATATATTATATTATATATACATATATATTATATAGAGGAAAGTTTAAATATAAACTCAATTTTGGTTGCGAACATGAGTACGAATTTCAACCACTCATCCGGTCAATAAAAGCGGCTTTGATCGGGTCCCCTCCTTTAATAATCTCCACCCTCCCATGAATCGCGTCAATCCTCCGTGATCGCATCCACCGTAACCGAAGATGTGTTGCTGAGATTCGTCCTCACGTGCACAACCAAAATTGAGTTCACATTTGAACCTAACCCTAACCCTATATATATATATATATATATACATAGAGAGAGAGAGAGAGAGAGAGAGAAAGACTTTCTTTTCTTTCACTAGCATTAAATTGGATGGTTTTTGAAAATTATTTTCTAAAAGAAGTCTTTGAAGAAAGAACGGAGGTTCCAACCTATACTTCGACAAAATAGATTACCATCAAACCCAACTGATCCTGCATAGAACCCGCCTCCAAGAACATATTTATATTTATAAAGAGCAATTTTTTGCTCAGTCATCAACCGGGACTAGCAGATTGGCCAAAGTCGTCCCAGCTTTTTGCCAACTGAACTACATGTCAAACACAGTTCCACCCTGTATTCAGATAAACAATCCAAGTCTAATTGCATGTAGTTGTGCTAAAATTTAACTTTGCCTCCTATACTATATAACAAAATATGAAAACTTGACTTACACACTTTCAATAAATGTCAAACAAACCACATATCATTTAGTCATTTACTCACTTTTGTCTTCATCAAAGGTCCAGAATACAACCTCCAATCCATCTTGCTTTGTGTTGGGACTTGAATTATATACTTTATGTTAAATAATATTTCATTTTTGTTGCTATTACAAGATATTTTAAAAAACATCTTTTACTAATTACACACAAAGTGTCCACACAAAACTTTCCATAAGAGGAAAGTTTACATGTCTGCTAACTGGGAGCAGCAGCTGTTGGCTCAATTGTGACCTTCTTCTTTGGCTATATATACATATATATATATATATATGTACACCCATTTCATATGCTAGGCAGTGTGTGTGTGTGTGTGTGAGAAAGTCGAGAGTCGAGAGTCATTACCGAAAACATGGCTAAACCGATGAAACACCAACAGTTCCAAAGCTGTTACCACCACTGGGTGGGTCAGCAGCGGCTCGACCTCGATGAATTGCTGCAAGCACTCACCCACTACCCGAATGATCCCGATTACCTCAAACTAATAACCAATAAGACCATCAGCCACTTCGAAAGCTACAGCAATGCTCAAGCCCAGCTGGCCAAGCACGATGGCCCGTCGTTCATGGCTCCGACATGGGGAAGCACCTTCGAGAACTCGTTTCTGTGGATCGGTGGTTGCAGGCCGTCTCTAATCATCCGGCTTGCTTACGCGTTATGTGGGTCCCAGCTGAATGCGCATATTTCGGAGTTTCTTGAAGGAATCAGACGTGGGAACCTCGGGAAATCTCGAGTTCTCAGCTGAGAAAAATTGATGAGTTACAGGTCAAAACGATGAAGGATGAAGATAAGCTGAGCTCCCGGGTTGCAAGCTTACAGGCATACACTATAACTCAATAAATGCTATCTTTCGCTACGATAAAATCAGTATTGTAGCATGCCAGATATGTCTAAATATCGTCATAAGCTTATTCATGATTGTGGGGGTTTGGGGCATCATAACAAGTTTTTTTAGTTCACTTTTGAAATAAAATCTAATGCAACAAAACCATCTTTATAGGTAGTGATATTTGACATATTGCAGAACCAAACAATTGCGCATCATATGTAAGAAGTGTTAAAGGAGTTGATAGGACGTTTTTGGACATCCTAACGAGTTTTTTTGATGAACTTTTGAAATAAAATGTCATGATAGAACACTTTTTCATATAACGTCATATAAAAAGCTAATAAGACATTTCAAAAGGGTCCTAAAAAAGCTTGTTAGGAAGCCCAAATGCTCCTTTATCAACTTATTATAACATTTAGACATATGAGTGGGTTTCCGATGAAAAATTGAGGTTAATGTGAAAAGCATGAGAATTGGTTATCAAGCGTTGGATGCACATTAGGATGAGATGCACCGAGATAAGATGAACCGAGATCCATCGGATCAATTCCCTTCTAAAGTGCAATTTTGGGAGGGCATGAGATTAATAGAGGTCAAGGGTTCAGATCCACTTCTCATCATTAACTCAACTTCTCACACGATCCTTCGCCTTGGACATTTTTGGCGTCCTATGAAACTGATTATGTTGCAGTGTTTAAATACAGACTCGTGTGTGGCATAAAATTACCGAGTTGTGAAATTTGATGGGTTGTTATATGCAGGAAATGATAGCGGATGAGCCGCTGGTGTTGCTGGCAAACCAGCGTCAAGAAGCAGGGGAGGCGAACAGAGATGAGGTGGTGGACAAAGCAATGGACAGTCATGCCCTTGATTTGTATAATGTACTGATAGAAGCTGACCAACTAAGGCTGAATACCCTGAAGGGTATGATAGACATTTTGACACCATTACAAGCAGTAGAGTTCTTAGTTGCAGCAAAGAAACTACACCTTTCTTTACATGAATGGAGCAAGAGAAGAGACGTAAGAATGGGGATTACGCACCTTCTCAACGGTGACAATCCGTCATCCTCCTCCGATCCACCACCGGAGCCATCTGAACCACCGCCACCAGAGCCATGAATTCCGGTCAACTGCAGGCGGTAGCCACCCACTTGCTTCACATGTGAATTCTCTTTTTCCTGTAAGGAGTTTGTTTGAAACCTGCTGGTAAGAGAAGTTAATTTCAATAAACCATGGTGCGTGTTGGGTTGTGTGTGTTAAAACTGTTTGTTTTTTGGTTCTTTTACGTTTATACGCTGCTGGTAAGCTTTGTTGCAAGCTTCTAACATCGGTTTTGTAATATGTAATAATCCCTTCAAGGGTTGGTTGGTATCAAAGTTGCGTTATTTGACAGAATATGTCGGTATTGAAAGCATTAATTTGTAAATATCATGTAAAGATTTTTTGTTTTGTAATAGTAAAGATGTTCTTTTTTTCATGTGAAATTTTTGCAACAAAAACCCAAGTGCGAATATTAATTTGTACACATAAATGCTAAATTTACTTTATAATTGATATTGTGATGGAACTCTATGCATGATTAAATCTACAAAAAGCAAGTGTTTGATTCATTTGAAACTATGAACGATAATATAGTAACCTACTGCGTACAATCGATGGTTTTCCTAGTCTCCTTGTGCTATCAGTTTGCATACTCTCTCTTGACCATCATCTTGGTTAATACTCTCTCTCTCTCTCTCTCTCTCTCTCTCTCTCTCTCTCTCTATATATATATATATATATATATAAGTATTAGGTTCAAATGAGAAGTGCTAATATATATATATGGGTTAATTACATGGGTGTGTATCGAACTTGTCACGTTTTTTCATTGTATGTATCCAACTTTTAAAATTGCCATTGTATGTATCAAACTTGTTAAACTTTGTCATTGTAATAATCGGTTTACCTGCTGAGTAGGTAACCGGTCACAATGCCACATGGGATGCCACATAGACTGCCACATAGGTTCAAAGATTGAGTAAATTACAATTTTCGTCCCTCTAAGTTACTGATTAGGTTCAAGGACCTGTTTTGAGTAAATTACAAATTAACTTTTATCAACCACCACCACCAGCACCACCACCATCCTCCACACCACCACCAGCACCACCACCAGCACCACCACCACCCTCCACACCACCACCACCATCCTCCACACCACCACCAACACCACCACCACCACCACCACCATCCACCACACCACCACCAGCACCACCCTCCACACCACCACCAGCACCACCACCATCCTCCACACCACCACCACCGTCGCTGCCTCCAAACCACCACCACCACCACCATCTCCGCCACCATCTCCGCCACCAAAACTTTTAGTCCCAAACCCTAAATCGATTTCAGATTTCAGATTTGAAGAGACGTTGCCGGTTGGTGGTGGTAGCGATTTTGAACAGAGAGAGAGAGAGAGAGAGAGAGAGAGATGGAAGCGACGTCGCCGGTGGTGGTTGCGATTTTGGGTGGTGGTGGTCGCGATTTTGGCCGGAGATTTGCAGAAACCACCATCTCAATTTTAGATCTGCAGAAACCCTAAGTCGAGAGATAGAAGAGACATCGCCGGTGGTGGTTGCGATTTTGGGTGGTGGTGGTCGCGATTTTGGCCGGAGACGTCGCCGGATACGGGGAAGAAGATGGTGGCCGGCCGGCGACGTGAAGAAGGAGACGTGGCCGGCGACGTGAAGAAGAAGACGTGGTGTTGGACGGAGACGTTGAACGGAGGTGTTGGACGGAGACGTGGCCGGAGGTGTTGGACGGAGACATCGCCGGAGACGGCGTCGGAGACGTGAAGAAGAAAGCCGGAGACGTCGTGAAGAAGAAAGAGAAAGGGGGGTTATAAAAGGGTAGTTTCATTTTAGCCCCTTGTTCTTTCATTTGTTTTCTAAAAAAACCTCAGGGACCAAATTTGTAATATACTTCTTTTAAAAATAAAAAAATAAAAATCCACGTCAGATGTAACTTGACACATCAGCGTTTTTGTAGGTAAAGTACACACAATGCAAATTTTTTACAAGTTTAGTACATACAATGACAATTTTAAAAGTTGGATACATACAATGAAAAAACGTGACAAGTTCGATACACACCCATGTAATTAACCCTATATATATATATAGTATTAGGTTCAAATGAGAAGTGCTAAAAAGATGAGAAGTGGAGAAGTGATCTCCACCACCCATCCGGTCAATAAAGGCGGCTTTGACCTCTTCCCTCCATGAATCGTGTCCAACCAAACTTTGACTAGTCAAAGATTGCAGCGTTTGACCGGTCAAAGCCGCAAGCTTTGACTAGTCAACTATGATCTCAACCGTTTGAGATCACTTCTCTACTTCGTATTTTTTAGCACTTCTCATTCGAACCCTTCTCTCTCTCTCTCTCTCTCTCTCTCTCTATATATATATATATATATATACACTCACACATATATTCACACTTCCCTTCATCTTTTTTCTTTTCACCAGCATTAAATTAGATGGTTTTTGAAAATATGTGAAAGCTTGATAGATTATTTTCTAAAAGTACTTGAAGAAAGAAAGGAAGTTCCAACCGATATTCCAACAAGATAGATTACCAGCAATCCCAACTAGCCCAGCATAGAACCCACTTCAAGGACACCAATGTAAAAAACATTTTTTGCTCGCTCATCAACCGAGGAAAGAAAGGCAATTCCAACATGTATTCAGATAAACGATCCAAGACTAACTGTTGCCAGACTCGAGTAAATTCTCACACATGTAGTAGTGCTATATGGATCTGATACCATGTAAAAGAATACCAAAACTAGATTTAGAACCAACCACATAACATTTACTCACTTTTGTCTTCTTCAAAGATCCAGATTCACCTTTGTGTTGGGACTTGAGATATATACTTTTATGTTGGATAACGTTCATTTTGTTTTTATTACAAGATATTTTAAAAAACACCTTTTTACTGATTACACACAAAGCGCCAACACAAAACTTTTCATAGAAAGCAAGTTTACATGTCTGCTAACCGGGACGGTGGGACCAGCAGCTGTTGGCTCAATTGGACCTTCCTCTTTGCCTCTTCGGCCTTTTCTCCCATTTTTACCTCCAATTCTTTATATACATACGTATATATGTCTGTGTGTGTGTGTGTGCGTGTGTATATATATACACCTTCCATATGCTAGGATGTGTGTGTGTGTGAGAAAGTCGAGAGTCATTACCGTAAACATGGCCAAACCGATGAAACACCAACAGTTCCAAAGCTGCTACCACAACTGGGTGGCTCAGCAGCGGCTAGACCTCGATGAACTGCTTCAAGCACTCACCCGCTACTCGACTGATTCCGATTACCTCAAACTAATAACCGATAAGACCATCAGCCACTTCGAGAGCTACAACGATGCTCGAGCCCAGCTAGCCAAGCACGATGGCCCGTCGTTCCTGGCTCCGACCTGGGGAAGCACCTGCGAGAACTCGCTTCTTTGGATCGGTGGTTGCAGACCGTCACTAATCATCCGGCTAGTTTACGAGCTATGCGGGTCCCAGATGAACGCCCGTTTTGCGGAGTTTCTTGAAGGAATCGGACGTGGGAACCTCGCGGAAATCTCGAGTTCTCAGCTCAAAAGGATCGATGAGCTACAGGTGAAAACGATTAAGAATGAAGATAAGCTGAGGTCTCGGGTCGCAAGCTTACAGGCATACACTATTAACTCGATAAATGCTATCTTTTGCTACGATAAAATCAGTATTGTAGCACGTCAAATATATCTAAATATTGTCAGACTTGGTGATTAATTGTGGGGCTTATGTAAAAGTGTTGCAGTAAGTTAGTGAGACGATCTTGGACATCATAACAAGTTTTTTAAAATACTTTTGAAATAAAATGTCATGTCGTTTTTTTTCTTTTTTTTTTTTCCTTTTAATAGGACATTTTATGTCAATTGTCCTGAAAGAACTTGTTATGACTCCCAAAAACGTCTTTTATCAACTTATTATAAAGTAACCTATAAACATTTAGACATATTTGACGTCCTATAAAGTTGCCTTCATTGTAATGCTTAAATATGCAGTCATGTGTGGCTTAACGATTAGGGGAACTTGAGGTACTGTTGTATGTAGGACCAAACAATTGTGCACTATATGTAAAAGTCTTAAATATGTTAAGAGTGCATTTTTGGACATGCTAACAGGTTTTTTAGAACAATTATGAAATAAAATGTCATGTTTTTTTGTCTCTTTATAGGACAGTTGTTTGATGGAACACTTTTTCATATAACGTCATCTAAAAATATTAACATGACACTTTATTCCAAAAGGGTCATAAAAGAGCTTATAGGAAGCCCAAATGCTTCTTTATCAACTTAGCCTTGATTGGTTTTTCTTTAAGTTCCGTATAGAGAAAGTTGTCAGGATTAATCTATCTGTATAGATTGAGAATGTTTTTGTTTGCAAGAGGTTTTTATAGATGAGATGGACAAGTCTTTTTAGTTGGTAGGGAGAGGATGCTTACTGGATAAGTCACCTTCTATATCATTAAGCCACTACCAAACGATCATGTGTAGCTGACTGAATAAGCTTTAAGCCCCCATTAAGCTCATTAAGCTGCTAACAAACAGGCTGTTACTGTAATGCAGTTTAATATGACATTTACACATATTTGACATCCTATAAGCTGATTCTATTGCAGTATTTGAACACGAACTCCTGTGTGGCTTAAGAATAACACATAGTGAAATTTGACATGTTTGCTATATGTAGGAGATGAAAGCGGATGAGCTGCTGCTAGTGTTGCTGGCAAACCTGGGTCGAGAAGCAGAGGAGAAGGGCAGAGATGAGGTAGTGGGAAAAGCAATGGACAGTCATGCCCTTGATTCGTATAATGTACTGATAGAAGCAGACCAACTAAGGCTGAATACCCTCAAGGGCATGATAGACATTTTGACACCATTACAAGCAGTAGAGTTCTTAGTTGCATCAAAGAAACTACACCTTTCTTTACATGAATGGAGCAAGACAAGAGACTTAAGAATGGGGATTACTCACCTTCTAAATACCAATAATGCCCCCTTGTCGTCCTCTGATCCACCGCCACCGGAGCCATGAATTCCGGCCAACTGCAGGCGGTAGCCGCCCACGTGCTTCACATGTGAATTCTCTTTTTTCCTGTAAGGAGTTTGTTTGAAACCTGCTGGTAAGAGAAGTTAGCTTCAATAAATTCATGGTGCATGTTGGGTTATGTGTTAGAACTGTTTGTTTTTTCGTTCTTTTACGTTTTTACCCTGCTAGAAAGCTTCGTTGCAAGCTTCAAACAGCGGTTTTGTAACATGTAATAAGCCTTTCAAGGGTTTGTTGTTGGTATCAAAGTTGCATTATTTCAGAATGTGTCGATATTGATAGCATTAATATGTAAATATCATGTAAAGATTTTTTTTGTAATAGTAAAGATGTTTTTACTTTCATGTAAATTTTTTGCAAGAAAAACCCAAGTATGAAAATTTATTTGTAGACAGATGCTAAACTTAATTAATAGTTGATATTGTAATGAAACTCTACGCATGATCGCATCATCTTGATGCATGATTGAAATCTACATCAACAAATGTTGATTACTAGCAACCATAATATAGTAACCTACGGCGTACAATTTGCAGATGGTTTTACTAGTCTCGCATATATTCACACTTCCCTTCCCTTCATCTTGATCTTGACCGTCATCTTGTTTAATACTCTCTCTCTCTCTCTCTCTCTCTCTCTATATATATATATATATATATATATATAGAGAGAGAGAGAGAGAAAGAGAGAGAGGGAAGTTCATACGAAAAATATAACTTTTTAAAAAAACGCGAGGAGCAATCTCAACCACTCATCTCAGTCAACAAAGGCGGCTTTGACCGGTCCCCCCCCCCCCTTTAATAATCTCTACCCTCCCATGAATTGCATCAATCCTCCGTGATCACGTCCACCGTAACCGCGAGATGAGTGGCTGAGATTGCTCCTCACTTTTTCTTAAATTGACATGCTTCTCGTTTGAACCTTCCCCTATATATATATATATATATATATATGGGTGTTGTTATCTCGACCCCCGACCCCCCATAGGTCTTTTATCACTCACATAAAAGTAGACTCATCTACACTAGGTCCCACCTGTGCACACACATAAACCTACCCATACCCCTCATAGGGGTCCATATATAATTCCCCATATATATATATATATATATATATAACACACACGTATATATATATATATATATATATATTCACACTTCCCTTCATCTTTTTCCCTTTCACTAGCATTAAACTGAATGGAAGTACTTGAGGAAAGAAAGAAAGGAAGTTCCAACCGATATTCCGACAAAATAGATTACCAGCAATCCCAACTAGCCCAACATAGAACCCGCTTCAAGGATACCAGTATAAAGAACATTTTTTTGGCTCACTCATCAACTGAGGCTAGCAGAGGGGACCAAGACGTGTCCTGTACTTGGGCAAAGTCGTCCCGGCTTTTTTACCAACTAAACTACATGTCAAAGGCAATTCCAACTTGTATTCAGAGGATCAATCCAAGTCTAACTGTTGCCAGACTCCAACAAATTCTCACACATGTGGTAGTGCCAGAGTATGACTCTGATACCATGTAAAAGAATACGAAAACTAGATTTAGAACCAACCACATATCATTTACTCACTTTTGTCTTCATCAAAGGTCCAGAATTCACCTTTTATGTTGGAACTTGAGATATATACTTTTATGTCAAGATATTTTAAAAAACATCTTCTACTAATCACACACAAAGTGCCAAAACAGAACTTTTTATAAAAAGCAAGTTTACATGTCTGCTAACTGGGGCCAGCAGCTGTTGGCTTAATTGGACCTTCCACTTTGGCCTTTTCTCCCATTTTTTCCTCCAATTCTTTATACACATACATATATACCTATATATACACCCATTTCATATGCTAGGCAGTGTGTGTGTGTGTGAGAAAATCGAGAGTCGTTACCAAAAACATGGCGAAACCCATGAAACACCAACAATTCCAAAGCTGCTACCACAACTGGTTGGCTCAGCAGCAGCTCGACCTCGATGAACTGCTTCAAGCACTCACCCACTACCCGGCTGATTCCGATTACCTGAAACTAATAACCAACAAAACCATCAGCCACTTCGAAAGCTACAACGATGCTCGAGCCCAGCTGGCCAAGCACGATGGCCCGTCGTTCCTGGCTCCAACCTGGGGAAGCACCTTCGAGAACTCGTTTCTTTGGATCGGTGGTTGCAGGCCGTCGCTAATCATCCGGCTCGTTTACGCGCTATGCGGGTCCCAGCTGAACGCCCATTTTGCGGAGTTTCTTGAAGGAATCAGACGTGGGAACCTCGGAGAAATCTCAAGTTCTCAGCTCAGAAGGATTAATGAGCTACATGTGAAAACGATGAAGAATGAAGATAAGCTGAGCTCTTGGGTCGCAAGCTTACAGGCATACACTATAACTTGATAATGCTATCTTTCAATACGAATATACGATAAAATCAGTACTGTAGCACGTCAAATATGTCTAAATATTGTCAGACTTGGTGATTAATTGTGGGCTTATGTTAAAGTGTTGCAGTAAGCTAATGAGACGATTTTGGACATCATAACAAGTTTTTAAAATTACTTCTGAAATAAAATGTCGTGTTGTTTTTTTTATCTTTTAATAGAAAAGTTAATTTATAGAATACTTTTTCATATGATGGCAGACTAATAGGAATATTTTATGTCAATTATCCTGAAAGAGTTTGTTATGACGTCCAAAAGCATCTTTTATCAACTTATTATAAAGTAATCTATTATGACATTTAGACATATTTGACGTCCTATAAAGTTGCTTTGTTTTTAATGCTTAAATATGCAGTCATGTGTGGCTTAACGATAGTGAAACTTGAGCCTTGAGGTACTGTTGTATGTAGAACCAAACAATTGTGCACTATATGTAAGAGTGTTAAATATGTTAAGAGGACGTTTTTGGACATGCTAACACGTTTTTTAGAACAAATATGGAATAAAATGTCATGTTATCTTTTTGTCTCTTTATAGGACAGTTGTTTGATGGAACACTTTTTGATTCGATTTTCTTTATTAACTTAGGTATTGTTTGATTGGGTTTTTTTTAAGTTCCATATAGATAAAGTTGTCTGTGAGGATTAATCTGTCTGTATAGATTGAGAATGTTTTTGTTTGCAAGAGGTTTTTATAGATGAGATGGACAAGTTTTTTTAGTTGGGAGGGACAGGATTTGAAGAAACTTGACTTTCTGCATAAAGCGATGCTTACTGGACAAGTCACCTTCTATATCATTAAGCCACTACCAAACAGTCACGTGTAGTTGACTGAATAAGCTTTAAGCCCCATTAAGCTGCTAACAAACAGGCTCTTACTGTATGCAGTTTAATATGACATTTACACATATTTGACATCCTATAAGCTGATTCTATTGCGGTATTTGAACATGGACTCGTGTGTGGCTTAACGGTTACCACATAGTGAAATTTTATGTATTGTTGTATGCAGGAGATGATAGCGGATGAGCCACTAATTTTTCTGGCAAACCAGGGTCGAGAAGCAGGGGAGACGGGCGTAGATGAGGTGGTAGACAAAGCAATGGACAGTCATGCCCTTGATTTGTATAACGTACTGATAGAAGCAGACCAACTAAGACTGAATACCCTCAAGGGTATGATAGACATTTTGACACCATTACAAGCAGTAGAGTTCTTAGTTGCATCAAAGAAACTACACCTTTCTTTACATGAATGGAGCAAGAGAAGAGACTTAAGAATGGGGATTACGCACCTTCTCAACGTTAACAATCCGTCATCCTCCTCCGATCCGCCACCGGAATCATCTGAACCACCGCCACCGGAACCATGAACTCCGGCCAACTGCAGGCGGTAGCCGCCCACATGCTTCACATGTGAAATCTCTTTTTTTCCTGTAAGGAGTTTGTTTGAAACCTGCTGGTAAGAGAAGTTAGCTTCAATAATACCATGGTGCATGTTGGGTTATGTGTTAGAACTGTTTGTTTTTTGGTTCTTTTTACGGTTTTACCCTGCTGGAAAGCTTCATTGCAAGCTTCATTGCAAGCTTCTAACAGCGGTTTTGTAACATGTAATAAGCCCTTCAAGGGTTTGTTGGTATCAAAGTTGCGTGATTTGACAGAATATGTCGGTATTAATAGCATTAACTTGTAAAATGTAAATATCATGTAAAGATTTTTTTTTGTAATAGTAAGGATATTTTTACTTTCATGTAAAATTTTTGCAACAAAAATCCAAGTACGAAAATTAATTTATAGACATAAATACTAAATTTAATTTATAATTGATATTGTAATGAAACTCTATGCATCATCTTGATGCATGATTAAATTTACATCAGCAACTGTTTGATTCATTTGCAACTAGCAACAATAATATAGTAACCTACTTCGTACAATTATGCTATCAATTTGCATACTCAGATCATCAATTACGACTCTTGGATCTTGTCAGTTAGTCTGCAACTGCACTGTTGCTGGCGGTGGTTGTTGTGGTGGTGGCGGCTCCAGCACCATTGTTGACGACAGATTCCTGCACTATATAAACAACAACCATTGTCAATGACTTTGTGCACCATGGTTGTTAGGGTTATAATGGGAAAGAGCCCATTGCCCGCAGCGGGTCTATGTGGCCAAAAAGCTCAATTATGGATGATTTAAGAAACATAGGTTAAGCAAATGGGTGGTACAACAGAAGAGAACATTTTAAAGATAGGGTAAAAATGTGAACTCAAAATTAAAGATTGTGATAAAGATAATGTAGATCTCACAAGATTGGTCACAGCACCCCGAGCACTTCCTTCTGACTCGTTCAAGACCTGCTTGTCGGTAGTTTCTTCTTCTACGTTTGCTACCCCTGACAAGTCCTGCAAGGAACAACACCAACGTCATTGCCAAATACGACTTAATGAGAGGGCAGTTCGACAAATTCTAAGAGGCCGTGAAGATAACAGTCAAAAAAATTCCCAGTGGCCCGGAGGAGACTCGAACTATGGTGCATAAAGTGGGCCACGTCTTCGTTTCTCCGTTGTAGTGTAAAAAACTTAAGGGTCCTCACATACAAAAAGCAAGATACTAACCAACAAACCAATGATGATTTGGTAAAAATTATTCATAGCTTCTTTATTTTAACCACGCTAGGCTTGTTGACTAGGACTTTGGTACTAAATTAGGCATCCCATTTAAGTTGGGATTCAAGGTGTCCCGGCGACTCACTAATATTTTTATGTGTACGGACTTATCTCACAAACTATACTTTCACCATCTACTAAAATGAAATTATCTAGACCTTCATCATATAAATGATAAAACTTTATCAAATATCTTAGTTAAACCCATGTCATTTAAACCAATAGTTGTGTCATTGTCACCATTACCATAAGGAGGACCTAATTTAACCTCCCAACTTGGGATCATGCAAGACCAGCATGTTTTCCGGAGACCGGTAAGACCATGAAATAACACTAAAACTGTGAAGGTTTGTTTTTGCACCTGTCTTAGGGGTCTCATAAAAAGCAGGTTAGTCTCACAATAACCTTACCCTTAACATCCCATCAAACCAGAGTAGAATATCATCAATTTCAATTTCAAATGCATATAAATCCACGAAATCAAAAATCTTGATTAACCCTATGTTACAAAGAACATCACTAACCTCACAAACCATCGATTCATCATCAACAGTCTCCAATACATCATGAACTTTTCCATTAGGATCCACCAGCAAATCCGACTCCCCATTATCAACAATCTTGTTTAAACTCGCAGTTTCCCCACCATTGTTAACATCTTTATCAGCATTACCATCGTTTCCCTACAAAAACACCAACAATTTTCAATTAAACATTCATCGCTAAGGCTGTGTTTGGCAAAAATAAGCTAGCTTATATAAGCTAGTACATGTTCGGATGGACCATAAGCTAGCTTATTGAAACGCTTGTTGGAGTAGCATTTCAAGAGCTTTTTGTAGCTTTTTGTAGTATTTACACCCAAGATACCTTTTTTGATCATTTTACATAATCATAAGCTAGTTTTTTTGCCAAACACATCCTAAACCTCAAACACAAAAAGCAAGACTCCAATATACCTTACAATCCGCAACAATCGAAGAAGGAAGCCTATCAATATCCCAACCAAGAACCTCACAAACAACTTTCCCATAAGCCCTATGTGATCTCAACCTCTTCGTCTTCGCTATCCTAGTCGAATGCTGAACAAGCGCAACACAATCCTTAAACCTCTTCCGAAACTTCCCATTCGCTCCACCGCACACCAAACACGAAAACTCACCTCCTCCACCACAATGCTTCACATAATAACTCTTCAATTCCTCATCCTCATTAACCAATTTCAAAAAGAAATCATACTCCTCATCCTTAACATCATCTTCATCATCATCATCATCATCCATGTCATCAATCTCATCATCTTCATCGCTATCCTCGCCATTTCTCGCAAAAAACTCTTTTGCAGCTTTCAACGCCCTTTGCTCAACCTGATTCCAATTGTACTTTTCTAGGTCTTCTGGTGTAGGCAAACGAGGTGTTTGTAACGGATTAGGTTTTAGCTTCAATTCCGGCCATCCGGACGGAGTTAGCGGTGGATCGGCGGGGGTAGGTTTCACCGGCCATTCCTTGCCGGAAAAGCTGCCGACTTTTTTGTTCAATTTGGAGTTCTTCTTCTTCTGTTTCTTGAAATTTGTGGAATTGAAAGGTTGTAGATTGGAATATGGCAGTGATCTAGAAGGAGGACCTCGGTGCCATAGAGAATGGAGGTAGATTACTTCGTCTCGTAGCCTTTGTTCGTAGTATGGATCCATTGGAGACGAAGATCAAGAACTAGGGTTTTGGATTTGGTGATTTAGGGATTTGGAGAAGATGGAGGAGGGAGAACAAACACTGGTTTTGTCTCAAAGTAAGAGTAACTACTAAATATGGTCCCTCTAGTTTGTGAAAAGTAACAATTTGTGGTTTATGTGATTTTCGAAACTACAAGATGGTCGTCGTGGTTTGTGAGTGAAGTTGACGGCGTTTGGTGTCGTTCTCAGATGAGCGTTAGAAGAGTTTTTGTAAGTGAAAGCCGTTTTTCTTTAAGTCGTGTATTGTTCACTGGATTGATAACCTGTAGAAAATGCAACAATGTTGGTTTTTGTAAGATCATGATGAGTTACATGTTGGTTATCATATTGGATAATAAAAGTTAAACAATGTCTATAAGGGTGCGTTTGGTAGTGGGACTGGACAGAACAGACAGGAACAAGGGATTTCTGTCCTGCGTTTGGCGTGGCTTATAGTGGAATAGAACAAAACACAATGGAACAAGGGTGGAACAGGCGTGTTCCACCAAAAATGGTGGAACAAAGTAGAACAAGCCCATAATTACCAAATTACCCTCTTTTTATCTAAACCTAATACACGCTCTCTCTCTCTCTCTCTCTCTCTCTCTCTCTCTCTCTCTCTCTCCTCCTTCTGGTGCTCCCTTCTCAGTTCTCTCTCTCCGGCTAGCTCTCTCTGGTCGCCGACATTCTTTCTCTCTCCATCTGCTTCCACCTCCGCCACTTCTACAATACCCTCTTTCCCCTTTTCTAAACCTAATACGTACTGAAGAAATCGAGACCTGCAAATCCATGGCAACATTGGGTCGACTCCATCATTTCTTCAAGACCGAGACCTGCAAATCCTTCTGAAATCGACTCCATTTCTTCGAGATCGAAGACCCATCTCTGAAATAGACAACCCCTCTTAAAATCCATCTGAAATCGACAGCCCTTCTTAAATCAATCTGATACCTATGAACCCTCCATGATCGATTCAATGCCTATCGATGCCACTAATTCTTGTTCTGCGTTTTTTTTTTTTTTTTTTTTGCGAATTAATATGAAAGCCTAGATTTTTTTGCGAAGCAATTGAAAGTGCAGGTTTTTGGGTGAAGTGGTGGATGTAAAAAGGCCATAATTGCAGGTTTTAAAAAGGCCGTAATTTGAAAGTGTAGGTTTTTTTTGGCATAAGCTGGCTGTTGTAATTTGATAAAGCCATGAATTTGTAGGTTTATGGTATTTTATAAGCTTCTCATAACTTGATAAAGCCATGGAAATACAGACTTTATGCACTTTCTAAATTGTCAATAAATCCATTGATTTGAAAAATCCATAGATTTGGAGAAGCCACAATTTGATAAGTCGGTGGATTGAAAAATCCATGGTTTTTGGTTTGGATTGAAAAATCCATGGTTTTTGGTTTGATTATTGGTAAGAATCATACTAAACAATTCTTGAGGGTAAATTAGTCATTTGACTAGTCTTGTTCTGTTCTGTTTCATTTAGTTTGTCTTACCAAACACTAAACAGCTGTTCTGTCTAGTTCTGTTCTGTTCAGTCCTGTCTTGTTCTGTCCTAGCCTGTCCTGATACCAAACGCACCCTAAAAGAACCAGCGAATTGTCGTTTTACACCGGTCTCAAAGTAATAATCAATGTTTTTTTGTAAAATAACTCAAAGACCACAATATAATATGCTTTTTGAATTCTAATGTTTTATATAATAATGAAATCAATGCAAGATTTAGAAGACTAATGTAGAATAAAGAAGAAAAAAATGATAATTCTAATATAAACAATCTTAGGAGATCACATAGCATTTACCTTGCACAAGTAAGAAAGGTTAAGCGAATAAATACTTGGAGACAAAGATAGGTTTCCTCTAATATTTATACCCTATGCACTCAATGCAAATAAGTCACACTTTTCACGTCTTACGTGAAGACTGGTTTGCATGATATTATTAATTTGATGTGTAAGAGCATGTATCTGGTTGTTCATTAGTTTAGCGAATGTGAATAGTTGCTTTATGGTTGATGTAACACCACAATAACCAAAATGTAATTTAAGGAAAACCATTTAAAAATAAGCGGAAGCCTAATTCAAAAGTCTTAAGGGTTTTATAGGGTAGACAAGCCAACACTATGTGTATCAAAGGAAAATAAGTAGTCAAACATAACCAAGACTAAAACCGTGCCAAAACATAACACCAATTGTCCAACATGAACCAAAGTATCAACCATCATGATTTTTAAAAGAAAACATTGTCTTTTCCAAATTCCCAAATCACATAAACCACTGATTGAACTGCCACATTCCGAGCCATCACACGTGAGTCTTGCCCTTGCTACCCGAAGTCGTACCTGACACTAAAAGAATGAAATAACCACGGGTAAGCTTTCGCTTAGTGAGCACACATCTATAACAACATAATCACACATACATAACCGAGACACATAGTCATCACATGCACATAACTTGATCCATTGACACTAGTACCAGGCTTCTCAATCCGTAATATCTTCCCTAGGGGTATTTCTACCACCATAGGTACTAACATAACCATAGCAACATATAATCACATATGCATAACCATCACATAAGCATAACCACATTAATATAGATAGAGTACTTACCTGAATGTAGCTTGAAATTGCACACACAATACACGTACAATGCTCAAAGTAATTCACCTAAACATTTACATGCATATCCATATCAATACATAGCTCAAAATGACCCTTTAATACTCTATACCGAAACACTAGTTTTAGCCATAGCTAGACTAGTCTAATTGCCCTCAAAATCAACCCATCATTATCCCATAACATCCCTAACATAAGCCTAAAACCAAATCCCGAAAAGAACCGCAAACGAATAATATGAAAATCGCTCCAGTGAGTTACGCGACCAAATCCCGCGACCTGAGGTCGCGGAGCCATGTCGCGGGCTTTTCCAGGATTGGCCAATTACGCGACCTACTTAGAATTTCATGCCAAAAACCCAAATTTTGACTAACAGCTTCTAGATTACTTTTATATAACAACTAGATAACTAGCAATTATACGCAAGTAACTCGACCCAAAACACATCAATTTGACCAATTACATACACATGATGATCCATTGATCATTCATTCCAACTTACTACTCTAACCCATAACCCTACTTGAATTTGACATCAATTGAACTTATAACAAACGTAGGATTCATACCCTGGTGATAACTCCAAAATTATACATATTCTACTAACATCATTTCCCCACTTTTGTCTTTATTTTGAGAGCAATTATGATACAGTTTGACTAAAAAAGGCTTGAATTATAGTTTTGCAGGTTTTGGAGGCACTTTTGCAGAAAAGTAGAAAAAGAGGGAAAAGGCGTCAAAAGTGGATACTTTGTGAAGAAATGGAAAATGACGATTTAAGATCCATTTATAATCTTTCTTTCCTTCCAAGTTAATGGCTTCCTCCCAAAGAAAAGATCCATCAAATCTGGAATGTTCCAGAATCTTTCCAAGTCAGTTGCTTCCTCCCTAAGAAAATATCTGATTAGATTTGGAAGAGATTTCAGTTCCAGATTATTCCGGAATGTTCCAGCATTCTCCATCAAATTGGAAGACTTCTTCCCAAAGCAGGATCTTCAGCATTTAAGGAAAAGATGATCAAAAAGAAGATTCTGGAGGATTCAGTTACCATTTCGCGCCGCCAAGCTGCCCATTTCGCGCCGCTAAAGAAGTCGATGGAAATCCGGAAGATGGAGTTACCCGTTTAGCGCCGCCAAACTGGCCGTTTAGCGATCGCCAAACGGGGCCTGCCGAGTTTATTATAAATTAAGGCCTTGGTCATTCAGTTTATATCATCATTCAATTCATTCACCAGCACTCAGATAATTAGTTTAGGTTAGATGTTGGGAGCCGCTTAGGGTTTCCAACCCAAGAAGCCGGAGGCTCGATGAACGATTACGGAGGAGATTCGAGAGGATGATGCGCCAAATCTGCCGGTCTTTAGTATGGTTTGGTTATTTATCCGTAGTTAATATGTCTATGTATTAATTCTCGTGCTATTATGGTTTGAATACTTTGGTTATTTAATTAAAAGATTTATGATTGTTGAATGTTTAATCTGAGGTTCCTATGTTCTTGTTTAAATCGTGGTTATTCGATTCGTGAATAGGTTTAGCCAGTTGACCGATACTTGCTAGACTCCCTTTGGGTTAATTATCATAATCACTTTTCACTCCGGTGACGCGGAGGGACGTAGTGACCAATCTCTCGGACCAGAGTAGGATTGGACGATAGGATTCCACAACTTAACATTAATATAGGGTGACTTTCACTAGATTTGTTGACACCAAATCCCTGTGTTTGGACCGGGAAACCAACCTGGTTGATAATCTCAGATGTTCATGTATGATACATTCATTACTCTATATCTTATGAAAGTAAACCATAATGGATTCAATTATCTCCGATGTATGTTTGTTCATCAGTTTTCTACTTCTTGGTTAGGTTTATTTATTATTTGTCCTTTATCTTTCAAAATACTTTTCTAAAAGCAAAACCCCCAAAAAGCTTTAGGTTAATTAAACTAGTTTGGATTAATAGTCTATAAAACTTGACCGTTCCCAGTGGTAGATACGATACCTGGACTTTCCTACACTATATTACTCACGATCAGGTACGCTTGCCTGTATATGTGGTAAGACAGTGGCTAGGCATTAGAGGTTAAAACTTGTTACGCTTTTTATGTATGATAATTACCGCATCACCTGGCTGCAAGTAACGTGAATTCTACCACAATTGCTCCACAATTCCCTCAATTGATCTCCCTTGGCTTCAACCTCTCAAGAACGCCCTCTCCCTCTCTCTCGTACGTTTCCAGAAACTGTCAAAGAGATGAGGGTTTTCCCTTTTACATAAGCCTCTAACCCATACCCTTAACTTTCCAAAATGGCACTCTAGTCCTTTGACTTTTACAAAACAATTAACTACATTAATTACTTAACCAAATACCGACACATCATAAAAATAGAAAATGGGGTGTTACTGTTGACTAATATGAATGGAATGGTAAGGTAACTTAAGTTCATCTGGCAGCCCTCATATGGACGTAGCTTAAGTTCTTTTTCGTTTTTATGCACTTATGCATGTTACAAATTACTTATATGCACAAATACATATTATCCTACATGAAGCGCTACCATGGTGTCATATGAAGGGCTACCGACCACTCAGGGTTATCTTAAGTACACCCTAGAAGTATAAAGTCACGCAGAATATTTAACCAAAGTATTATTTTCTCATCTTATAAGACTACAATTCCACACAAGATGAACTCCTATTTGTTATATATATAATATATATAGGAGGGTTCTTTTGTTAACAAAATAAATTGTGTTAAACGTGTTAACTCATTTTCCATCAATCAAAATTGTCGGTTTGGTTGTTTTCGGTTATTTCCATATTTAGGGGTTGGTTATATTTTGGAAGTTTATTCCTGAAATTATGGATGTGATGATCATGGCCGTTGATTAAAATCAATATATGGTGGAAAATAGGTTAACACGATTAACACAATTTGTTCGGTTAACAAATGAACTCAATCCTATATATATATATATATATATATTATACATACTATGTACAATCAACCCTAACTCTATCTTTGGTTACTTCTTCGACATCATTAAAGGTCTTTTGTTTGTGAATGGTCGTCAGCAATACTTAGGTGGCGTTTGGTTCACATATTGTTTTTTGATGGAATGGAATTTGCCAAATGAATTTGACTTTGAATAAACTGGAATGGAATGTTGTTAGGTTTGATCACATGTTTGGTTTGCAAGATTGGAATGGAATCAGCTAAAGTAATTGGAATGTGTTTGTTTGGTTTATAGAATGTAGCTTTGGAATTGTAATGAAATATTGGTAAATGACCGAAATATCCTTTTATGTTTTTTTTTCATTTATTGCCTGTGGTGGTTGCCGGTGGCAGTGGTGGTTGGAGGAGGTGGTCGGCGATGGTGGTGGCCGGAGGCAGTGGTCGGTGGCGAAAGTGGCCGGTGGAGGTGGCGGGAGGTGGTGTGGGCGGAGGCGGTGGTGGTCGGTGGCAGTGGTGGTCGTGGGGGTCGGTGATGGTGTTCGGTGGCGGTGGTGGCCGGTGACGGTGGTGGCCGGTGGCGATGGGCGGAGATGGTGGTGCATATTAGGATGAGGGGCAATTCTGCTAGTTAAGGATTTTGATGGAATTCAGACATTCCATTCCATCATAATCCATGAACCAAACAATGGAAAAGATTTTGTTCAAAGGAATTTAGGATATTCCAAATCCATTCTATTCCATTAGAATCCATGAACCAAACACCATTTTAGTTTATCAGTTTCCAGTACGAGAATTCAACGCTCACTAAACATATTAAGTGATGAATCCTTGAGGTTAAACATAAATTAATACAAAACTCGGTATAAAACTACAATCATCATCAATTCATCAACCCCTAATAACTTGAATCAACACACGTTCGGCCAATTAAATTAAGAAATCAACAAAAGTACACAATATTAGTTCTTAAAGAAACTAGTTTCCGTTGGGTCCTATTATTTGTCGACATCAATAGTTATTATTCAATTATAAAGGATACAATAAATTAATTTAAAAATAAATAGAATATCTTAAAGAACTAAACAATTATCAACTACTATAAAGATAGAGGCAAGAATCAAAGTTTTTTCTCACAATAACTAAAAAAACAGGTTTTTATATAAAAACCTTTCACAATTATAGTTTTTGTAAGTCATTTCATTGAAAATGCTTTGTAGTTGTTGAGAAAAACTTACACTTTTCATTCACTCTAAAAATGTTGCATAGATGCTCTTATATCCAGCTATTTTTGATCTATAAATTTTAATATTTATATTTGAAATTCGTTCTCTATTATAAATTAAAGATATTATTTATATTATGTAACATTTTATTTCTAGTTAACTCCCAAGTAATTAATGTTTTAAAACCCGGGTCAACCAGACCGGTTGAACCGGTTGGACTGGTAACCGGTGGGAATATCGGTTCAAAGGAACCGGTTTAATAGCCTATTTCAGACCCGGAAAGAACCGGCCGGTTTGAAGGTCGAATTGGTTGAACCGGTGTAGTTGACCCCTTTTTCCTGTGACCCGGTTTTTTATTAGTAAAAAAAATCATGTTTTATGTGTTTTTAATGTTTTGGATCGATGTAAGTATATTTAATGTTCTTGGATTGATGTAATATGTATTTTCAATGTCTTAAGTTGTCGATATCAAATTCTTAGTTTTATATGTGTATGTGTATATAGAAAAATATAAAATGCATAAAAATCCATAGAAATGGTTGAACAGGTTCAACTAGTTGAACCGTGAACCGATCATCAAGCCGGTTTGACTAAAAAGAGTTAAGTTCCGGTGAGACCAAGCTTTTTTGGTGAGACCGGTGAGACCAACATATTTTACTTGAAACTTCACATCAAAACATTTGTGAAGGTAAAAAAAAATTGAACATTCATCGTTAAAACATACTAAAAAACACTATTGGGAAAAAAAATCCAAAAAAAGGTTAAAAAACGAAACCTTCACAGCAATTTTTTTTGTGAAGGTTTGCATTATATATATGTAACCTTCACAGAACTTGAGCTGTGAAGGTTACGTTTTTTAGCTTGTTTTCGATATTTTTTTGCATCGAAAGTGAATTTTAGGTCTGCGTATTCTTGTTTTATGTACATTCACGGTGTTTTTTTGTGAAGTTTCATACGTTAGGTATTGGTCTCACGCGGTCTCACGGTAACAGCTTGGTCTCACATGATCCTAAGTCGACTAAAAACCGGTTTTTAATATCTATCGACAATGGTGGGAACACAACATAGGGGTTTCGATAAAGCTTTGTACTACTTTATGATCTTTTAAGTATAGAAAATATTCATCATTAGATAAGCAATCAATGAAAAACTTTGGATCATCACACTTCTAGTTGATCAAATTAAAAACTCAAAATAAAAAGTACACATTATTAGCTCTTAAAGAAACCTTTTCTTTTTGTAGGTCATGTTAATTGTCGACATCAATAGTTATCATATAATTATAACAAAATTTTAATTTTAAGACAAATAGAGTATGTTAATGAAATAGGTAATTATCAAGTTAATATAAAGATCATGATAAGAACCAAGGTTTTTCTTCCAACAACTTAAAATATTGAGGATGTGTTTGGCTATGAAATATTATAGTCTTTTTTTTTTTGGAAAAATGAAAATTTTAAAAACACGTTTGGTTCATTCAACTTTCAAAAGTTTTACAACTAATGAAATTTTCAAGTTTTCTAACTTATGAGTTTTCCAAAATGTTCTAAATATTTTTCTAATTTTTCAAAATGGAAAATGGAAACTCTAAGGTACGTTTGATTGTGAAAAAGTGTTTTCATTTTCTTAGAAAACATCTTCAGAAGAGAAGCTGAGTTTTCATTTCCAATTTTCTATGAAAACTTTAGAAAACACGTTCAGTTAAAATTGTCGTGTTTTCATTTTCGATCTTAGAAAATTTTAAAACACGATTTGAAAATTTTGAAAAATAGTTTTCTAATTTATAGAAGTTAGAAAACGAAAAAAAAAACTTTCATTTTATTAGAAAACGTTTAAAAACTAAGTAAATTAAACGCGTTTTCTAAATTTTCAATTTTCTTGAAAAACTGGAAAATCAATAGGAGAACCAAACGCACAACATTTCAACTAAACATGTTTTAAAATTTTTCATAAAAAACTGAAAATCAACTCCATTTTTTTGATAACGTTTTTTAAAGAAATAAAATAATTTCTACAACCAAACACACCTATATATATGGTCAGGTTTAAATAAGAACTCATATTTTACTGTGAACGTGAAGACAACCAAGAGTGCGTTACGTGACATATTCAGTTTGATGTATTATTCAAACCAAATAATATAACATTCAATATTATTTAAACTGAATGTTGTGTTATTCAGACTGAATATACCACGTGACGCTCTCTCGATCGTCTTCACGATGAAAGATGAGTTATCGTTTAAACCTGAACTATATGTGTATATATATATAGAGAGAGAGAGAGAGGGAGAAAGGTTCATGCGAGAAACATAACTTTTTAAGAAAATATGAGGACAAATCTTAGTCACTCATCCGATCAATAAATGCGGTTTTGACCGGGTCCCCTCATTTAATAATTTCCACCATCGCATGAATCGCGTCAATGATCCGTGATCGCATCAACCGTAACCAAATACGTGTAACTGAGATTCATCCTCGCGTTTTTTTAAATTGACAAGGTTCTCGTATAAACCTACCTCTATATATACGAGTTCAAATGTGATTATGTGAACCACTTTTTCATTGTAAACCGTGAGGACGAATCTCAACCACACATCTCGCGGTTACGGTGGATGTGATCACGGGGAATTGACGCGATTCATGGGAGGACAGAGATTATTAAAGGGCCCCCGATCAAAGCCGCATTTGTTGACCAGATGAGTGATTGAGAAATTCATCCTCATGTTCACAATCAAAAAATTGTTCACATTTGAACTTTCCTGTATATACATACACTTTATTTTCACAATTATAGTTTTTGTAAATCATTTCAAATTTTCAATATTTGCTTACAAAATTATTTCCAGCTATTTTTATCTATAAAATCGACATACTTGTACTTCAAAACTTTTTCTCTATTTAACCCAACAGATTTTATTGTTAATCAATCCATCGACAATGGCGGGAAACACATAATAAGCCCAAAACCCTCCTCCACCGTCTGAATTCATTCAGCCAGGGTTTTTGATTAAGCTGGCTGTGTGATAGATACATACATACTGTATATGTTTCTACTCTTCAATCGCATTTCGTTCCTTTCCAGAAACCCTAGGTTCGTAGCATTTGATCTTTACGCAATGTCATCATCATCATCATCAACAAAGATCGTAGCCGAGTACGCAAAATCAGGTAAATCTTCATGCAAGAAATGCTCCGAGAAGATCGATTCCAAAGCTCTGAGGTTAGGGCTGAAGGCTAGGGATCCTAGAGGATACGATAGCACCAAATGGCATCACTTCGATTGCTTTGTTTCGTTGGATTCTGTTCCGGTTTCTTCCGCCGAAACGATCGAAGGCTTTTCGGAACTGACGGTAGAGCTTAATTGATTCGGTTATGTTTTTGCTTGTTTTAGTTTTCTGATAAGCTAGCTGTTTGACTAAGGCTGTGTATGGCAAAAATAAGCTAGCTGATAAAGCTAGTCCATCCAGACATGTACCATAAGCTAGCGTATAAACAAGCTTTTTGAAACGCTACTTTGAGTAGCTTTTTGGGAGCTTTTTGTAGGTTTTTCCAATTATATCCTTATTAATATTAATTATTAGATTTAATGATACCTTTTTTGTCATTTTACATACTCATAAGCTAGTTATGCCCAAACATAATTTGTTCATAAGATAGCTTATTAGCTACTAACTAGCTTATCAATCAACAAGAGTTAGCTTATCAGCTAGTTTGCCAAACATAGCCTAATAAGCTAGCTGGTAGCTGATAAGCTAGTTTATGAATAAATTGTGTTCGGCAAAAACTAGATTATGATTATGTAAAATGACCAAAAAGGGTATCCTGAGGTATAATAATAATATTAATAAGGGTATAATTTGGAAAATAGCTACAAGTTCCTGAAAAGCTAGTTAGGCTATGTTTGGCAAGCGTAGCTTATAAGCTAGCTGGTAGCTGATAAGCTAGCGGATAGCTGATAAGCTAGCTGTTGATTGATAAGCTTGCTAGTAGCTGATAAGCTAGCTGTTGAACAAATTATGTTTGGCAAAAACTAGCTTATGAGTATGTAAAATGACCAAAAAGGGTACCTTTGAATTTAATAATTAATATTAATAAGGGTATAATTGGAAAAAGCTACAATAAGCTTCTCATAAGCTACTCAAAGTAGCGTTTCAAAAAGCTAGCTTATAAGCTAGCTGATAAGCTAGCTTCCTGGTACATGTTTGGATGGACTAGCTTATAAGCTAGCTTATCAGCTAGCTTATAAGCTAGCTTATGCTTGCCAAACCAAGCCTTAGAGTAGCGTTTCAATAAGCTAGCTTCCATCCAAACATGTACTAGCTTATTTTTGCCAAACACAGTCTTAACTCTTTTTTTTTCTTTCTTTCCATTCAGGGAAGTGATCAAGAGAAGTTGAAGCAGATGGTGAGTGAAGGAGATCAATCTTCTACAAAGGTACTTTGCTTATTTAAGCAGCTTGTAGATAAACATATAGGATGCTTTTTGGTATGGATCTGTATGATTGATAGGTTCAATCTGCTTCATGTTCACATTTGTCTGCTAAACATAGCTGATATTGCTTAATAGATCATAAAAATGAAAAGCATTCATGTGAGCTTGGAAGTTTTTAGTGTATGAATGGTTGGATAAAGAGATAAAGACACAGAAGCAGAACTTTGAATATTTGTGTTGTGTGTGTGTAGATATAGATAATTAAATATACATACTGATATACGCAAATATATTGTGATTTCAGATCCATTTTTTAAATGTCACAATTACTGAATTACATGAAGCAAATATAAGAAACCTTGCATCAGATGTGCATATTAGTGGTTCTTGAGAATACTGGACTTAGAAACACAAGTATTTCCAGTGTCATATACACAAACTTAGTTGTTTTTATACATTTTTATGTACAAGTGTTACACTCAATAGTTGTACAAATTTGTTTCCGCTGGTAGTTTCAAAGTTATTGAAACAATGATACACTTCAAATGGAGGCAGTACTTTTTAGCAGAGTAGCGACACTACAGTAGATAATGTGATCATCGATTTGGTTTTGAACAGTAATAGATCTTTCTTAATTGACAATCACAACACGTTGTTAGGCATCTTTAGTCCTGTTGGTACCTATTCACGAAGACTTATTTGCTAAGTCTAGAATGCCTGTGGAACATGGTTAAGAACTTAAGATGCAGAATCGTTTGGTTTTACGGGTCGGGTTGTAAACTTTTGGTTGCACTTATTTCCATGGCAAAAGATGAACATATTATGAGTTAAAGATTCATTTCCCTTTTGATTTACATGTAAATTGTAGTCAGTAGTTACATAAATACGTACATAAATACGGTAACGCAATGGCAAAGTTTTCCTGCTCATGGTTTGATGTGTCACTTGGTAACAGTTATTATGCTAAATCAATGATGTTATGCAATGTTACACATTGCTCTTTTTTTTTTCTTTTTCTTATCATCATTGTATCCTTGAGGAGATCTTTGTTCATCTTGAAGTATCACCCTTCTCATGACGACATTCTATAAAAAGCATACAGGATTACCATGGTTCATGAATTGTAACCTTACCTAATTGCTATTGTTCTAAAACAGAGAGAAGCTGACGTTGAGCTTGAGTCGCATGGAACAAAGTTAAAGAAACTAAAGGTAGGGAGATGTGGTATTTTTTCTTATCGAAACTTTCATTGTTTTCAATTGCATACAATTGCAAAAGAATCTATCAGTAACATAACTGTAATCCCACAGCCATACCAACGACATTCCGTTCTGTTCAATTTTCATCCAAAATAACAAAGTTTAGAAGTGAGGAAGTTCAGTGAACAATAAAGAAAATATCACTGCTTTCTAAATAAAAGGCATATACAATCAACCATTGAACATTTAGAGTTATGAGATAGCACCACAGTCGAATTGAAAGGATGTATTTGATATGATTGTGTGAAGATAAGTATTGTCGTTGGTAAATTTTTATTATAATATATGCAACTAAAAACCATGAAAGTAGAGTGATCACTATGTCTATTTTGTCTTTTATGATACCGTTTTTACTTTTTCATACATTGATTTAACTGATGACATTCATGTGAATATGTGATTCTGCTTTGTTTTTGTATAGACGGATGAAGATGAGGAAGCTGGGCAAGCAAAAAAGAATGTAACGGATGAAAAGGTATAGTGTTATGCTACCAAACTGGTTGATTGTTACATTGGTTTATTACTTTGAGTGACCCGAATTGAACAGAAAATGAATTAAACTTGATGTAATTCTTTCTATGTGGTTGTGCCGCTCAACTTTAGACCTATTAACTTTTCTTTATGCTCTTATTATCTTTAGTTTTTCTGTTCCTTTTTACTTCTTTTGTGATAATGGTTTTTAAGCAACCTTTCAGTACAACAGCTTTACTTCTTTTGCAATGACTTCTTCCTCTACTCTTATGAAGATTGTTGCAGAGTATGCTAAGTCAGGAAGGTCTTCATGCAAGAAATGCGCTGAGAAGATCGAATCTAAATCTCTGAGATTGGGATTCAAGAGTTGGGACCCTCGAGGATTTGAAAACACCAAATGGCATCACTTGGACTGCTTCTTCCCTCTAGATACAAACTTGCCTTCAGCAGAATCAATTGAAGGATTTTCAGAACTAAAGGTGAGGTCAAAAAGGGTTCACTTTATCTTTTTAGTCACTGATTTTACTTTTTCATTTAATCACCTTTTCACATAACGTCAGTACCTTTTCAGTTTCAAAACTTGTATAACTATGTTTTGTTACCATTTCACCGCTTTTATGTTACCACCACTAAAGTTGTTCACAGAAGTCTTCCTGAGGAGGAAAAAAGCACATTGATTCAACCTTTTTAGTTGGCAACCATTTTGAGAGTTGAACACTGAAACAAAAATATGTTTCTATATATGAAGTTATTTGGTTTCATTTGCTTTTCTTTTAGTTAATATGAATTACTTTACTAATATTCTATTTTCTGTCTAGAACCATATACTTTATTTGACTTTTAGTTAAGATAATCATCAACTCTGTAGTTAGGAGGGTGTCAGTCCTTGAGAGCATAAGTTTATGGCTGGTAAAAGATTACCATATTTTGAACAAAGTACAAAAGTTTTATTCAAAATTCCGTACCTGATTTGATATTTGTTTGAATTTTATTTGTTGCAGGGTTACGATCAAGAAAAATTGAAGAAACTAGTGACTGAAGGTGATGAATCTTCTAAGCAGGTACTGCCTAACTATAAGCTACTTGTATAAACACACTGGAGAGTAAGAGTGTAAGACACACGGTTAGGTGGCTTTATTCGAGTTTGTCCTTTTATATGCTTCCGAAGTTGGATCTATTGCAAAATGTTGGGCTACTTAATACAGGGTTGGATGCAGAATCTCTGTTGAAATTATTTTAAAAGAATTTTGCATTTGAGGATTTAAATGTCCAACCTATTGGTATTTCCTTTCAAATTTATTTTCTCTGCCTGATAATTTGAGGCTCCCAGATCCATCTTTATGTGTCCAAGCACGAAGCATAACTTTTAGGTATCATTTTGAATTCGGCCCATCTGAATAAGTGATGTGTACGCCATCGCCTATTAGTTGCTGCCACACAAAGTATTGGATTAATTGAAGCTAGTTAGAAGTTGACCTTTTGGCTATGTTTTACGAATTAGAAATATTTTCTTAGCCCTTGCCCCTTGGTTTAAATGAAATCTGAACTCAGAAATCTGTTTAATAAACAAATTTTAAATGCTTGTGTTCAATTGTTAAATAAATTTTAATGTCCTATGCTGTTAATATAAACTAAATGTTGGTAATAAATCGATGTGCATATTGAAGCAAGTTGTTTGGTGATGATTCTTTAGTTGAATGTGATTTCCTTCTATATAGGAGTGTTAATGTTAATTATATATGATGCTACTTATGATCTAATGGATTTAAATATTTTAAGGATATATGCCTTGCCTTACACCTTGTATATCATTGTCCAGATCCAGATGAGGCACATTCTTGTAGATTTGATTGTATGACTATTAGATTTTAGAGCTTGTTATTCATTTCACAAACCATAAAGGCATAACGCTTTGTTAAAATGAGCTTGTATGCAACATTATGCATGCACAAATGTCATTCATGTGATAATGGCTTGTTTTGGTTTGTGAGATGTGCAGTCGAATGAAGATGGTGAAAGTGAGCTGGAGGGACAAGATCAAAAGAGTGGAAAGGTATCGTGAATGACTAATAGAAGGAGTAATACACTATGTGAAATAAATATATATTAATCAATACACGTAAAAAATTTCACGTTTTGATGTCATTTGATAGGGTTACAGTTTGGCTACTTTGTACCTCTTTTTTTCACCTTTCAAAAGAGTTCCTTGATTATTCAAAGCAGCACATTTCAACGATATACCTTTAACTTTCCATTTTAGACATCTTATGCAGTTGATGAGGTTGTCGGATGTAATTGATATGATTGTGAGAATAAGTATTGTCATTGATAAATCTTTATTGTAAGGTACAAATATAGAAAACCACGAAAGCATGCAATCAATATCATGTCTATTTTTCTGTTTGTGAGATGGTTTTTACTTTTCATATCCTGAGGAAACTGATGACATCACGTGATTTTGCTTTTTTATAGACGGATGAAGATGAAGAAGCCCCCAAAGAAAAGAAGAACGTAACAAATGAAAAGGTATGGTGTCCTGCTACCCAAAGGGTATAATAGTTTCTAGTGAACGTTCAGTACAACAACTTTACTTCTTTTGCAATGTCTTCTTTCTCTTCTTGTATCAAGATTGTTGCAGAGTATGCAAAGTCCGGAAGGTCTTCATGCAAGAAATGCGCCGAGAAGATCGAATCTAAATCGCTAAGATTGGGATTAACTAGTTGGGATCCTCGAGGATTTGAAAACACCAAATGGCATCACTTGGACTGCTTCTTCCCTGTAGATGCAAACTTGCTTTCAGCAGAATCAATTGAAGGATTTTCCGAACTAAAGGTGAAGTCAATATATCTTTGTGGCTACTTTTTTATTTTGATTTAATCATTTTTGCATATAAAGGTCGGTACTTTCTCAGTTTTAAAACTCAAATTTTGTACATTTAGTTCCGTATTGATCATTTGGTCAAGTTTTATTCATTGCAGAGCAGTGACCAAGAAAAGTTGAAGAAACTGGTGACCGAAGGGGATCAATTTTCTAAGGTACCGTCTACTGTAAGCTACTTGTCTACACGCACACAGATGGATTAATACACATTGTTAGGTGGCTTTTTTCGATTTATTGATTTTATGCTGCAGAAGTTAGATTTATTGAAAATGTTTGCTACTTAATATAGGATTTGATGCAGAATTCCTGCTTAACTTATTTTAAAAGCGTTTTGCATTTGCTAAGATGTTGTAGTTTTTAGTTGAATGTAATTTTTTCAATACGAGTGTTGTTAATTATAGACGATGCTATGATTTAATGATTTCAATATTTGAAGCATATATGCCTTGCCTTACACCTTAAATATCACTAAGAGGCAACACTCTTTGCCCATTTGATAATATGACCTTTTTTGTTGCTAAATCTGATCTTGTTTGCAACCTTATGCATGCCTAAATGCTGTTCGTGTGATATTGACTTATTTTCGTTTGAGTTGTGACAGTCGAATGAAGATGGTGAAACTGAGCTGGAGGCACGGGATCAAAAGAGTGAACAGGTATTGGAATGACTAACCGAAAGAGTATAGACTATAGAATAATCGCAGAGCATGATTCTTATATGACCATCATCTCCTCGAGTTTGAAATATTCCGAGGATTTATGTGCTTTGTTCTGAGGTTTCAGGGTTATTCAGCTTTGCTTCATTTGTGCTACAAGTACAAGAATACACATCTAAAATGAACTTAAACCTTGAAACTGTTACAACCCATACAAACAAGGGCATTTTTTGTTATTTTGATATTTTTTCATAAGTATTTAATTGAATATTTAAATCCTTTCATTTGAAACCAAAAGCGATACGGGTCTGTTTGGTTCAGGCTGAGGAATGAAAATGACAGGTAATGACTAATGAAAATGGGAATGCATTTTTGTTCCCTCCCAGTTTAATCATGAGTGAAATTTTGGGATCCTGAGGGAATGAGCCCATTATATTATAGAGAGCCAAACAATTACCTTCATTATCATTCCAATTGATTACTATTTAATACCTCTAACCAAACACCCCCTAACATCCAAGTGTATTTTCACACATGGATTCTGGTAAGCCATTTTTCATGAGTATTCATGTTTCTAGCTCTTTTCTTCTCCTTTCCAATGCTTTTCTTAATTATTTAAAACAGAACATTTTGATGATACATAGCTTTAACTTTCCTTTTTAGATACTTAATTCACTTGATGCATGCATTGTATCAAAGATAGACTTTGCTGTTAGTGATATCAAGGACAATTACAAGGTAAGATCACTCAGCTATTTTTACTCAATTCTGCATGTCGTTAATCATGTTTGTGAGTTTCATACTAATTTAATTTCCTGTTTGTTTATTTTCTTCTCTTAGGGTGCGACTTTACAGCCAAATTGGAAGGCATTCCGGACCATCATATATCTTGAACGAGTGAGTTCTTTTAGTTGATTAGATCTTGAAGATTAATGGGTCGAACATGACAAGCTTTGGCATTGACACCATTTCTCGCAATCAATCTTGTAATTTAATTTGTAGGATGATGGTCTCCAAGATTCAAGAAAAATTGCTGCCTTCGACTTTGATGGATGTCTTGCAAAAACATCCGTTCAAAGGTACTCCTACTCACAAATGCCTGTGAATTTGTCTATAAAACATAATCAATCTTTAGGTCTCACCTTTAAACATGTGCATACCATACAAATGAATGGCTGCCATGGTGTTCTTCAGTTTTTCATTTTTTTTTTGCGGTTTTTCCCGAACATGAACTTGACCCTATATACACACACACACACAGAGTTGGTGCAAGTGCTTGGTCTCTTATGTATGCTTCGATACCGAATAAGTTGCAGAGCTTGTACAACGATGGCTACAAACTGGTTTGCATCTTGCTCCTTTCTTTCTTCAAGGTTTTAGAATGGCGATATGTCATGGTGTTGACAATTGTGTTCTTTTTAACATGTCTTATATTGCAGGTTATCTTCACAAATGAATCAAATATCGAGCGATGGAAGAACAAGCGACAGGTAGCTGTGGATTCTAAAACTGGAAGACTAGATGCGTTTGTTAAGCTCGTGAAGGTCCCAATTCAGGTGGTTTTCAATCTGCTATCCTCTGTCCCAAAATAAGTGTCCATAATGAAAAATGCACCACAGTTTTAGAAATGTACAACTAGTATGCCTTTTAATTTAATTAAATGACATTTTTACGGTTTTAACCTTGATAACACCGAGCCTAATGAATTCTCCATGTCATAATTAAGGGTAGAATTGTAAATGTGTACGCAGGTCTTCATCGCTTGTGGTGTAAGTAAAGGTAAAGAAGAGGACCCGTTTCGCAAACCCCAACCCGGAATGTGGCGCATCATGGAACAACAATTCAACTCTGGAATTCCGATCGATATGGATCAGTATGACCCTTTCTTGCATAACTTTATCTAGTCCTTTGGTTAAATGACCTTCTGACAAGATTAAGAATACCACTTTTTAACAATAAAACGTCGTTTTCATAATAAGAATGCCTAAAAACCTGTTAGAAGATTATGGATTTAAGAAGCACCTGTTTGTCGGAAAGTCATTTAGCTGAATAACTTTAATGAGGGGGTTGCCTTTTGTTTTAGGTCCTTTTATGTTGGTGATGCTGCTGGAAGAAAAGATGATCATAGTGATGCTGATAAGAAATTTGCAGAGGTGATGTTTGTTTTTGTCCGTAAATCGTTCGATTTCGTGGGTCCCATACTCCCGTCTTTGTTTCTGCTAGCCGTAATAACGTATTCGTTTATCGTAAAATTGAGAATTTACTGTTTGTGGTTGCAGGCCATTGGATTGAAGTTTTACCTTCCTGAAGAATACTTTGATGCATGAAGATCACAAGTTTCTTGGAGTTTTTACTTTTTACTGTGATTTGCTTCCACCTAAACTAGACTTGTAATCTATGCACTTTTGTTTAATGAAAAACTTACTTCCAAATCTTATATCTGAACCAAGACTATATAGATCAGCTGGACGAGTAATAAATAAAACAAAATATAAAAAACGAACTAAAAACCGATTTTAGATTTCATTTCTTCTTCCTGCCACCGATCTCACCTTCTATGATCGCGTGTCTCGTTAACACGATCTCCTTGATGAGATTTTTATACAAAAACGGTCTGACCGCAGCTCGTAAAAACTGACCCGGTGGGATCCGACTCTTCTTGACCTTCTGCATCCTCGGCCCGTACCCCATTTTCTTCCATTCTTCTGGACTTATTTTCGCTCGACCCCGCAACTCATCGACCCCGTTCTCGTCTTCTTTTTCCGCCTTCCGTTGCTTCTCTTCCATCATCCGCGATTGCTTCTCGTACAACTTATTCGTCATCTGAACACTCCGCCGCACCATGACCTCCATTTCTTCGTTACTGTTCACCGCCTTCTCGAACTCCTCTTCCCAATACTTCTCGTCTTTCTCCGACTCATCATCATCACCATCACCATCATCATCAACATCGGCATCATCGTTATCATCATCTTCTTCGACCTCGCTAAGCTCTGCATCGACCACGATATCATCTGCATCGTCATCTTCATCTTCGATCCAATCAAGAACTTCGGTTTTCGAGCCAGGATCGTCGTTCTCATCAGGGGCATCGCAACCCAACTCCATTTCCTCCAACTTAGCCTTCCATTCCTTCGTATACGGATGAAGCAGCTCGATCGGGTGATTCCCGAGCACGAACTCCAAACACTTCGACTTCCTCTCGTCGCTCGCTTTCTCAAACGCCTTAACCACATCGTCCACAAACGCCTTCGGGTTCACCCTCAAAATCTTGCACAACCCGCCAAAATACGTACACATCTCCACCCCACCATCGGTTTCCAGCTCGCAGATAAAGTCTTGCTCGGTTGCGGGATCGAGAAGCGGTGCCATCGCCTTGAAGAACTCGTCCTGCGGCTCGAACCGGCACTGGTAGACCGGCCGTTTCACGTATATGATATCGGGCCTCATCCACGCCGCGCATTTCGTGATCAACGATCGAGTCTTGTTCCCGAGCCGGCCCATCAGGCTCCACTTATCCAACCGCTGCTGTTTCCCGGCCTCGACAACGACCTCGCTCACGAGCGTCCACTGCTCCCACGGCAGCTCCGAGACCCGCCACTTCGGGTGCCGGACAAACACCCAAAAGTACCGGAACCCGACGTTCCGGTCCATCCCGTCCAACCGCTCCCCGAAATCCCGACTCATCTCGAACTGCTCAATCTTCTCCCACTCCTCCTGGTCCCTCACTTCGCCGATCAACGTCACGTTCTCGTCCGAAAACCTCCCTCGAATTGGCTCCCCGAGCACCACCCCACGCCACGAGTACGGGCCAAATTCGCCGTACTTGTACCAATCATACGGGTGCTTCAAATTCGGGTCGTCTTTCTCCATAAATTGAACCATCCGATCGTATCCCAACCCGATCATCTGCAGCTCATCTTCGGAGAAGTTATTCGGGTAGTTTCCGTGCGGGTTTTTTAACCGGTAAAAGAGGTTTTCGGCGAGCTTTTTGCTCTTTCGGCGGGCGTTACGCTTGGCCTCTCGACGTAGCTCGGCATTGCCTTCGATTCGGCCGCCAGAGGTGCCGCCGGGCTGTTTTTTGCTACGGCCGGCATTTGATCGAACACTTGGTCTGCAAGATGGAGTTTTGGGTTGAAAGAGGCATCTGAGAGGTGGGAATTTTGGGGATGAGTGAATTGGGGTTAGGGTTTTGGTTGAGAATTTGGGGAGGGGAGAAGGGTTTATGAAGGTGGAGAAATAGGGGTTTAGGGGTTTAGAAAGAGAAGGGTTTGGAGTGACCATTTTTGCAGTTGGTGAAAGAGAAAGAGATAAGCTTTTCGGTTTTATCTAAAGGAGATGTTTTTGCGTATTGTTAATGCTCCAAGTCAAAATGATTATGTTTTTATCTCGATTGGTTTTTTTATTTATTTAATATAATCGGTATGCTAGCAATTTGTCTTTTTATTTTATTTTACATAAATATCATTACATTCTTGGTATCCAAATTCGTAATTGACATGCTAATTTTGTATTTTTTTATTTTTAAAAATGATACATATTCATTTTAGAAAATCATGTTTAACTAAGTTGGTCTTAAGAGGGTAACAATGTAAGGGAGGTGGGGGTGCAGATAAAATCCCAGTCTATTTGGGTTTGATCTTAAGAGGAGTCAATTGAAAGCATAAGAAGCATGGGTTTGATCCTAAGGCCATCATTAGCCGGGACGGGAGAGGGTCGGTACCATGGAGGTACCGACGGTAACACCATTTTCTTTGATCGGTAGGAGGCCGGCAGGGCTCTGCATCGGTGGTGGGCTGCCGGTTGAAAAAAGTTGAATACCCCACCCCCTACCCCCCTCCTCTCTATCTCTCTCTTCTTTCTTTCTCTCTCTCTCTCTCTCTACTCTCTCTCTCTCTCTCTCTCTCTCTCTCTCTTCTTTTTCTATTTTTTTTTCAATTAATTACAAGGGTATGGTATTGGTATGGTTAAGGATGGATTGGTATGGTGTTGGTAAGGTGTTGGTAAAGCTGATGTGGCGTTGATGTGACAGCAAAAATAAGAGGTATGAGGGGTACGGCTAAGGATGGCCTAAGAGGAGTCAATTGAAAGCATAAGAAGCATGGGCGGATGGCTGTGGAGGCTATGGGGGGCCATGGCCCCTGTGCTTTTTTTGCTAGCTAATAGAATTAATTTATAGTGGTATCCATAAATTTTGACTTTGGCCACTCCTCCACTCTAGACTCTAGGTAATTAACCCACTTTTACTAACTGTTATCTCTAACACCATTCCATTTCCACTCCACTTTTCAATTTTAATGCATTATGCTTATTTCACTTGAATTATATGGATATTGATAATTTTTTTCATTCTTTATTGTACATACTTAGTTTCTTTGTTACCGTGACTAAAAATTTAGTGCTAATTTATATTTTAGTGATTTTGACATTTTGTCATGTGAATTGTGATTTAGATTTTAATTGTTTACTTTATGTTTTCGTTTGATTTGATCTTATTACTTTCTTTTCAATCATTCAGATTAAGGTTTATTGTCTTATTGATTGTTGCTTAGGCTACCATTTAACTAACTATTTTAGAAATAAATGACGGTATATGTAGATATGTTGTTTGTTACTTTTAGTTAACATGTAAATTTAGGTGAAAATCAATATGCTATTTAAGGGTTTTTTGGAAGAAAAAAAATATGTTAGGTATTCTTAAAGTCGTAAAAAAATTGACAAGTTCCATTTTGATGAAGGTGAATAGAAGATTTCATATCCTTTTTGTTGTCTTGTTCAAAGAGTTCTAATTTGTCACAACCATATGATTACTCTACTTTTCGTGTTTCAACAACATATATCTAGTCTTGCATAAAAGCAAACTAAACTCACTTGTGTAATACTTTTATATAAGAGATTATGTTCGGCCCCCAGGGTTATAAGACTTGTGTTCCGCCCCTGATAAGAAGTATTCAGTCCTTGGGCTGATCCAGTCATAGAATGGACTGCCCCAACCTAGTCAAAGACTGCGGTTAAGCTATAGGTCCAACATAAGCTGGGCCGAAACAACAACGACTTAGTGGGTTGTCCGTGGATGCTTGATACAGCGGGGGAGGTGTTCTTGCATGTGTTCGTAGTAGTCGTTCATTGGTTCGATGTCGCCATGCGTTCCAAAAAAAACATATCCCAAGTCTGTAATTACAGAATCAGTAACAAAAACTGAAAGTAATTCAAAAAATTTACATTTTTGGCTGTCAAAATAAGTATGTTTTAGAAGAAGCATTTGATGTTTTAGTTTGAGATTTGTTGGGTTTTATACAAAATAAGTTTCCAAAAACTTAAATTAGACAACGGAAGCATTTTATAAATAATGTATAACAATAAACATTTTATTTCCCACCAAGGATCATCTTGCAAAACTATGGAAAGATTAAAACATCTTAATGAGATATAAAGATATACAACCTTTGTAGACTTTGAACCCTCTCGGTTTTGGGGTGTTGATGTAGATGGCAAGAACCCAAAGTAGAATTCCTCTATATGTATCCACCAAGCAAGAGTAAGACACTTCAAAATGCTAGTTTTCACTTGTATCATAAGCTTCTTAAGCCATCAAGCACTTATTCCAAAATAAGTCTTAAGGAGAATAACTCATCAACCTTCCATTTATGCAAGTAATCTTCAAAAGACAAATAAGAATAAGGAAGGAGAAAGTCTACACTTAGAGAGAACAAGAGAAGAACTCTTCAAAAAACTAACTCTCACTAGTTTTTATCACCATTTTCTTTATACTTCCACATAAGTACATGAACCATACTTTTACGATCATAAATGTATGGTAACTTGTAAGAGGTATGGGAGGTCTCTTGTAAGAGAGTATGGGAAAACAAAACTAGTCATACAAGCCATGCCCATACTCTCTTGTCTCTTCTTTGTTTTACAATAAAATAAAGAAGACAAAATTGAGTGATTTTACATAAGTTAAATACATATATGTCCATATTATATAATGCACTTCTAGAAGTCCAAATATATGTACACAACTTATAAACATACCATATGTGTATACAAATTGTTATTTCTCTCTTAGAAAAAATATTATTTCCATAAATAATAATTTTCTAATTAAATATTATTTTCGTAAAATAATAATTATCCAATTAAATACAAGAGTTGATTATATTTATTAATAATCAAATTATTTAATAAATAATCAATAAGTGTCAACTTGCTATCAGGTGTGACCCTATAGGATCATATGTTATTAGCAAATATCATTACACAATGAATCTTGAGCATAAGGATCCTTCAATCTCCCACTTGCACAAGGCTCGTTGTGTATTGATATAGACAGTGGTCAACGTCTAGCAACGCATTACTGCCCCTAATAACACACGACGAAGTGCCATTCATCACCATCCAATTCCCTTTAGCTCAAAGCTACAATTGATGTATAAGGTAAGTTAGCAGTTACCCTTTTGTTTCAGACATCATGTTGAACATGAGATACGGATCGCAATCAATCTCATTCAGTGTTCAACTTTTGTTCAGGCCTTAAATGTCTAACTCTCAACGAATAAGAGGAACAAATCCCTTCAGACTACATACGCCTCTTGGATAGTTTACACTACACCCAATAATGGTCCTTATAACCAGTGGCGGAGGGAATAGGGGGGCAGGCTGGTGCCTGGCCTCCCCCAACCCACAACCAAACATGAAACTCATATTGAGAGATGGTTTGAAAAAGAGGGTTTACTTGGATGTCAAATGAAGAGCGCCACCCCCAATAAAACATAAAATAATTTCTTTCTTGTAAGCTTTCATTTTTATTTTAATTTCTTTTCAATATTATACATTTCCTTTTTAATTACATATTGTATAATAAATACTATAGTAAAAAGTGTTAAAATTATATATAAAGCGTGAAGTTCTATTTCTTAAAGCTTATAAGTACCAAACAAGTGTATATAATGATTAGCTATAACAAAATTGAGTTTATAGTAACTTCAAAACTAAAAAGTGTTTTAATATAGTATTTTATGAAACTAAATAAAAAGTTTTTTTATTTAAAAGTGTTACAAAAAATTTACAGGATACTTTTAGACATAGTAATAAGTTTTTTAGAACATTTTTCAAATAAAGCATCCTATTGACCATTTTATAGAACATTATTCGAAAAATGTTTTATAAATACAAGTATGCTCTAAAAGGACGAGTTTATAGGAGTCTTATCAAAGGTGTCATAAGAACTTAACTAATATAACATTTTAATTGGAAAATTACCTAGAAAACTTGTCAAGACCTTAAAAAAACGTCCTATAAACTTATTATAAAACATTTAGTTAGGTCGCTTTTTATTTGATTCTATAAACTTATGTATTATAAAACGCTATATTATGATATTTATTTTAGACGTCCTATAAGCTTAAATTTTATTGTAGTGTTTAAAGCTCTTTTAAACAATTTAATAATCACCTAATAAAACAATTCATATATAAAATAATCCTATCCGATCATTATTTTTATTTAAACAATATCAGGTTATTAAATTTAAAAACAAATCTTTAAATCTAAATTTAAACTACAATAAAGTTCATAGTTAATAAAATTAAACCATATTACAATATTGATATTCATTTCTTCTTCTTCTTTTATCGTGTTCTTGAATTAGCAAATATGGTTAAACCGAATTTTTGTTTTTTGACGATAAATTTCATGATTTTTTCGTTATCAATTTACAGAAAATTATTGTATCCCGATGCATTGAACGGATACACAAGTAGAACAAAATATGACCTTGGACAATGGACCCCCCCTAACTTAAATTTCTAGCTCCGCCCCTGCTTATAACTGCCTGGTCAAAGAATAGCGTTAGACCATATCAAAGTATAGCATTCCCCATCCTCAAGTTCCAAATATGTATCTAAGGTCTAAGGATACAGAGATAGTACCTTTTATCAAGTATCATTCATGATAGCGATCCATGCAATGATCTTGAAGCGGGTCATGTCCAATACTTGTTCCTTAGCAAGTACCTATGAATCTTGGTTGCAACCCTTTGCCTACTATCATCTTATGATAGTCAACCAATCCAATTCACATTAGTCTTACTTCATATTTGTTCCCACAAATATGACCGACTATGGACCTTTTAGAATAACTTGATTATTCATGGATTAAACATGTTAATATAGAACACAACAAGTATTATTGAATAGATCATATCCCAATATATCTAAACCATATAATAGTTGTTGCTATAATGTTCTAATATCCAAATACTAAATCCAAATCAAATCCCATTTCTAGAATATCGAAGTCCTATTGCTCAAGTACGACCTTTCGTATTTAGCATCCGGAAGGGCTTCGAGAATGGTTTCAACTTAATTTTGATTTGTATGAATTTTGCGAATACATTTATCTTTATTCCAAGTATAGATAAATTTCTGGATGATATGATTGTCTTACTAATGTGACTTAGAGCCCTTAGCTAGAGTAAGTACACTCTCGATGTCACATAATATTTCTAGGCGATCCTTGAATGGAAGGACTCAGCCTAATATATAATGAACTCATTCATTCAATCATATTAAATTGCAGTCTTCCAAAGTAGCAATGTATTCTTACTTTGTAGATTGTATAACTATGTTTTACTTGGATTTCCTTCCAATAAAACTTATTCTTCATTCATAATGAAGTCACAACGCAACTGTAACACCCAGAATTTTATGAACTCGAACCTGATTGATAAAAGTGAATAATAGAAATTCGATTTAATATAACGCATTACCTTCCCAGGTTAATTATCAGCTCGTGTTTAAGTTATAGGCCGATTCGAGTGTTCAACTTAACAGTTTCGGGATGAGAATGTAAATACCCGGGTTAAGGGAGGGGGTGAAGTGTAACTAGCTCACTAACTAGTTACAAAACCCCTCACCCCTTTCATTGTGTGTTTGTGTCCTTGAAGAGAGAAAGAGAGAAAAAGAGAGAAATAGAGCTTGGAAGAGAATTCGAGATCCGGAGGAAGAATCGAGCGTAAGAGGTGAAATCGATCCATAAAGTGTTGTTAGAATCAAGTTCCTAACGAAAGGTACGGTTTATTTCGTGTTGATTTCGTGTTTTAGTCGGGATTTGAGAACCTTGGAAGCTAGGGTTCGTATTTGGGGAAAACCATGGATCTAGACGATCCATGGGGTGTTTCTTGAGTTTTGTTGTTGGTTTATCGCGTTACACCATCATAGGGTCGATTATAATCATTCGTGGGGTGTTTTGGGAGTCGATATTGAGTTTTGGGTGAGTTTGGGTTAAGATTTTCGAAGCTAATCGCGAGAGTGCAGGTCCAGACAATCCCCGCGACCTAGCCCGCGACCTGAGGTCACGGAGTAGGGTCGCGCAACTCTCTGCCCGAATTTTGAAGTTTTTCGTTTTCGTTCCTTTTCGAGTTTTGGCTTTGGGCTTTCCTTAAGGGTTATATTAGATGATGTTTGGGGGATTTTGGGGGCAATTGAGATAGTCTAGCCTAGCTCTAGACTAGTGTTTGTTGGGGATCCTAGCGTACAGACGCGCATCGGATAACAAAAACAGATCCCCAAGAGCCGGATCCAATCCAAACCACACAGACACAAATAAGGGGGTTTAGATCGTTTACCTTTATGCGATTAGTTTCCCGGAAAGCAAGCAGGGGGTACACCGCTACTGACACCACGTGAGAGGGTTGCTAGACCACCGTGACTGATCGGAAAAACCGATCGGTGTGTGAGAAAGAGGGAGATCGACGGTTTTAGAGAGAGAGAGGGAGCGAGAGATTTTTCGTAGGATTAATCAACTGATTATCAAAGCCTTTAACCTTTTATTTATAGGTTTAGATAAGACAGTGATTTAATCTGATTATAATTCCTTTTATAATTATCCTTTTAATTAATTCATTAATTAATTAATCAATTAATTAATTAATTTACTGATTAATTAAAATTAGTAAATAATTATTAACTTATAATTATTTATTTCTCTCTTCTCATTTATCTCTTACACACAAATTCTCAATTAGGTGTGCAGCGGTGTGACCTACTAGTGTCTTATAACGTTGGACACGGTAACCCTGTTAATGTCTCGCACACAATCCTAACAGACTCCCACTTGTGCTAGACATGTAACTATGTTGTTACCATTAGCCCAAGGAGGTCCCTAGCCAGACACTTAGGTTAACCAGGTTATAAGATCTCTTATATCCAGAGATACAATTCTCGCTTGAATTTGTACACGGGTTCGTTCCTTTTGCACACGATATTTCTAAAATGATCTTAAGACATGGAGTGGAGGATTCATTTCTTAAAATCAAGTATTTCTTGACTCTGATTTCGATTGCCTGCAGTAACGAATATTACTAAATAACACCTGTTACTCTATCCGAGCGTGGCCACGCGTTTTCTGCCAATCTTAATCGTCAAGGGGCCCGGAAATATCTCTCTTTTGTAAGAGGTGCAAATCCCTTCTTGACTACTTGCATTTGGATCCACGGCTTCCGCTGCATCTAGTCACGTCCCGTATAGCCGCCCTGTTACGGTGCAGCGTTAGGACGTGCTAAGAGTACAACAATCCTCATGTTCCCAAACCAAGTATCTCAGGTCTAAGGACAACCTATCAAGTCAATGCTTATGACTGAGGCTCCATGAAGCAGACTTGATTACTGGTCACTTCCAATACCCAAACACTCTGATGAGTATCTATAAATACTTGGTCACATCACTTGTGCTTTTATTCTTTACTTCGAATAAACCATCAAGTATTCATAATAGCGTTAAACTCCCTATTGAAATTCCCATTTCAATAAGTGGCTACGGAAATTTTTGATTTCATACAAAACTTTGTAAAGATCATGGATACGTTAAATATGCGAAAAATAGTTAATTTAGAACAGTCATGGATTAAAACCTCCATTTATTTTATCACACTGTAAAATTTACATGATTGAATTGTTCAAAATTAAACTATAGTAATAATTAATAAACTAAAAACTAGCTACTGGCTTCCAGGTACTGCATCCCAATGGAATTTGCATGTGCCTCATGCTTCACCCTTGCTAGTGGCTTTGTTAGCGGATCTGCGACATTTTCTTCTGTTGGAATCTTGCATATTCTCACATCCCCTCTTCCAATGATCTCTCGGATAAGGTGATATTTTCTGAGCACGTGTCTTGACTTGTGATGCTCTCTAGTGTTGGGAATCACAGGCTACAGAACATGCACAGCGGAATAAAAAAATAACCGGATTCCCAATTGAGGATCCAATCCCAAACACGAAACAGACACAATCAAAAGAGTGTTTTTGAGGTTACCTTTAAAACGAAAAATAGTCCGGAAAGCTGGTAGGGGTTACACCGCTACTGACACTTCGCGAGAATGGCTGCTAGACCACCGAACTGGAAACAAAAAACCGACTGGCTTTTCTTCTTGGTGTGTGGCGTCGATCTCAAGGAAAGAGAGGGAGGGATATTTGTTTTCTTGAGGGTTAAGTAATAATCAGGTTAAAACTCACAATTCTAATTAACCCAAGGCTTATATTTATAGGATTATATTTGGTAGTATCCTATACCAAATATAATTCTTCCTATAATTATCCCTTAATTAATTAATCAACCTGATCATTTAATTTCCCTTTTAATTAATCCAACTGATTAATTATCTAATAAATAATTTCACTAATTATTTATCCTTTCACCCTTTTGAATAATAATTAATAAACTATTGATTATTTTACACACGTTCCATTTATTCTCTTTTTAGTGTGCAGCGGTGTGACCTACTAGTGTCTTATAACATTGGACACGGTAACTCTGTTATGTCTCGCACACAATCCTAACAGACTCCCACTTGTGCTAGACTGTAACTGTACTGTTACCATTAGCCTAAGGAGGTCCCTAGCCAGACACTTAGGTTAACCAGGTTATAAGATCTCTTATATCCAGAGATACAATTCACGCTTGAATTTGTACACAGGTTCATTCCTTTTGCACACGATATTTCTAAAATGATTTTAAGACATGGAGTGGAGGATTCATTTCTTTAAAATCAAGTATTTCTTGACTCTGATTTCGATCGCCTGCAGTAACGGATATTACTAAATAACACTTGTTATTCTATCCGAGCGTGGCCACGCGTTTTCTGCCAATCTTAATCGTCAAGGGGCCCGGAAATATCTCTTTTTTGAAAGAGGTGCAAATCCCTTCTTGACTACTTGCATTTGGATCCACGGCTTCCGCTGCATCTAGTCACGTCCCGTATAGCCGCCCTGTTACGGTGCAGCGTTAGGACGTGCTAAGAGTACAGTAGTCCTCATGTTTCCAAACCAAGTATCTCAGGTCTTAGGACAACCTATCAAGTCAATGCTTATGACTGAGGCTCCATGAAGCAGACTTGATTACTGGTCACTTCCAATACCCAAACACTCTGATGAGTATCTATAAATACTTGGTCACATCACTTGTGCTTTTATTCTTTACTTCGAATAAATCATCAAGTATTCATAATAGCGTTAAACTCCCTATTGAAATTCCCATTTCAATAAGTGGCTACGAAAATTTTGATTTCTTACAAAACTTTGTAAAAATCACGGATACGTTAAATATGCGAAAAATAGTTAATTTAGAACAATCATGAAATAAAACCTCCATTCATTTTATCACACTGTAAAATTTACATGATTGTATTGTTCAAAAATTAAACTATAGTAATAATTAATAAACTAAAAACTAGCTACTGGCTTCCAGGTACTGCATCCCAATGGAATTTGCATGTGCCTCATGCTTCACCCTTGCTAGTGGCTTTGTCAGCGGATCTGCGACATTGTCTTCTGTTGGAATCTTGCATATTCTCACATCTCCTCTTCCAATGATCTCTCGGATAAGGTGATATTTTCTGAGTACGTGTCTTGACTTGTGATGCTCTCTAGGTTCCTTTGCTTGCACTACGGCTCCCGAGTTATCACAGAATATATCGATCGATCTAGAGATACTGGCAACCACTCTGAGATCCGATAGAAAATTCCTTAGCCAGACAGCTTCCTTTGCCGCATCAGATGCTGCAATGTACTCTGCTTCTGTAGTTGAATCTGCAATCGTGTCCTGCTTCGAGCTCTTCCACGAGATCGCGCCTCCGTTTAGAGTAAAAACGTACCCCGACTGTGATCTGAAATCATCTCTATCGGTCTGGAAACTAGCATCAGAGTATCCTTTGACACTGATTTCATCCTCAGATCCTCCAAAGACCAAGAACATGTCTTTCGTTCTTCTCAGGTACTTGAGAATATTCTTGACAGCCACCCAGTGAGGTTCTCCTGGATTCTACTGATATCTGCTCGTAACACTTACTGAGTAAGCAACATCAGGCCTGGTACATAACATGGCATACATAATCGATCCAATTGCTGAAGCATATGGAACCGATTTCATTCTGTCCTGTTCTTGACTAGAAACGGGACATTGTGTTTTACTTAACACTATGCCATGTTGCATCGGGATAAATCCTTTCTTGGATTCATCCATCCTGAATCTCTTCAGGATTTTATCAATGTATGTACTTTGGCTAAGTCCGATAAGCCGCTTGGATATGTTTCTGTAGATCTTTATGCCAAGTATATAAGCGGCTTCTCCAAGGTCTTTCATCTGGAAACATTTGCTTAACCAATTCTTTACACTCTGTAAAGTTGGAACATCGTTTCCTATGAGTAGAATATCATCTACATACAGGACCAAGAAGGTTACTATGCTCCCACTGAACTTAGTGTAGACACACGGCTCGAACTCACTTTTGGCGAAACCAAATTCTTTGATTCGCTCATCAAAGTGTAAGTTCCAGCTTCGAGATGCTTGCTTTAATCCGTAAATGGATTTCAGCAGTTTACACACCTTGTTAGGATTCTTAGGATCTTCAAACCCCTCTGGTTGTTCCATATAGACATCTTCTGTTAACTTTCCATTCAGAAAGGCTGTCTTGACGTCCATTTGCCAGATCTCGTAGTTAAAGTACGCTGAAATGGCCATAAGAATTCTAATTGACTTTAACATGGCCACTGGTGAAAAGGTTTCATCATAGTCGATACCATGAGTTTGCGTGAATCCTTTTGCGACCAGTCTGGCCTTGAAAGTGTGTACATTCCCATCCATGTCGGTTTTCTTCTTGAAAACCCATTTGCGTCCAACAGCTCTACAATGTTGTGGCAAATCAGTCAACTCCCAAACTTGGTTGTCGTACATGGATTGCATCTCGGCCTTCATGGCTTCCTGCCATTGTTCAGACTCATTGCCTGACACAGCTTCTCCATAGGATGTTGGTTCATTCAAGTCTCCACTGTCTTGAGAGACTAGAAACCCAAGATACCTATCTGGTTCTTGTCTCACCCTACTGGATCTGCGAATGTCCTGTGTTTGCACTTCCTCAATCGGTTCTGATTGAGGTTCAACATTCTCATGTTGAATTTCTGGCTCAACAATTGGTGTGGTGTTTTCTTCGTCTACTACCTGTAGATCTACATCCTTTCTGGTGTTCCCAGAACTGAGAAACTTTTCTTCCAGAAATTTTCCGTTTCGAGCAACAAAAACTTTGTTCTCTTCAGGGTTGTAGAAATAATATCCCACGGTGGTTCTGAGATATCCAACGAAGAAACACTTGTCGGATTTGGGCTTGAGTTTTTCTGAGGTGGGTCGTTTGACGTAAACCTCACAACCCCAAATTCTTAGAAAAGATATATTGGGTTCTTTCCCCTCCATAATTCATATGGAGTCTTTTCCACCGACTTTGTTGGCGCTCTGTTCAGTATATGTGCTGCTGTTTCTAGCGCATGTCCCCAGAATGACATTGGCAGCGAAGAGTGACACATCATCATTCGTACCATATCAAGTAAAGTACGATTTCTCCTTTCTGACACACCATTCATCTGAGGTGTGTACGGAGGTGTGAGTTGGGATACAATCCCACTCTCTATCAGATGATTGTCAAACTCGTCACTAAGATATTCACCTCCGCGATCCGACGTAAAAACTTGATCTTTCTGCCAAGTTGATTCTGTACTTCATTCTGAAATTCTCTGAATCTTTCAAAGCTTTCAGATTTATGTCTCATAAGATAGACATAACCATACCTACTGAAATCGTCAGTAAAGGTAATGAAGTACCGGTATCCTCCTCTTGCCACATGACTAAAAGGTCCACACACATCTGTATGGATTATTTCTAACAAGTCAGTAGCCCTTTCATTTTCTTTGTTGAAAGGTTGCTTTGTCATAGATAAACAAGACTCGCAATTATCAAAAGGTTTATAATTGAAAGTTCCGAGAAAACCTCCTTTTAGGAGTAGTTCAACGCGTTTTCTTGTTTATGTGGCCTAAACGACAATGCCAGAGTTAAGTTTGATCCTCAATGTCTTTGGATCGTTTACTTATATGATAGATTTCACTACTGTTGTCTTGTAGATTTACTGTATATAGACCATTCACAGGTGTTGCTTTAAAATAGAAGATATTATCTTTAAAGACAGAAATCATTTTATAATCGTATTTGTAATAAAAACCTTGGTCTACTAACAAATCAAAAGACAAAACATTCTTAATCATATTTGGAATATAATAATAATTATCCAGTTCCAAAACTAGACCCGAGGGTAAACTAAGACTATAAGATCCTACGGCTTCAGCAATCAGCGGAGTGCCTTCGCCAACTCGTAGGTTCGAACGGTCCTTCCTCAAAGTCTTTCTTCTAGTGAATCCCTGTAAATGATTACAAATGTGGTTACCACTGCCTGTATCAATTACCCATGATTCATAAGAAGTGATTAAGCAATCTATCATAAAGATACCTGGAGCATCGGGTAAACCAATCTCTATCTGGTCGATATTCATCGAGTGCTCGCAAATATCCTCGCTGCCGCATTCTGGGCAACTCAGATCTCCTAGCTCATCAATCACATCAGTATCCATGAGATCTACAGGTTCCGGTACTGGCTCTAGACTGGCCAGAATATCTTCATGAACTTTATCCACGTCTTTCTTTGGTTCCTTCATATAGGCACTAGCTGTGTCTTGAATCTCTTTTGTGAGGGAAAACCACATGAGGTACACTAGCTCTTCCTGAGTCATCTTGTACCCCAAATGCGATAAACATTTAAAGAGCCTTCTCATTTCAATATGATGGTCTTTAACTGACTGACCCCTTTTCAGCTTCAGTGAAAGGATTTCTTGCATGATCAGAAGTTTACCTGTGTGCTTATAGAGACCTAACTGGTTTTCTATATCTTTCACAACCTGGTGACATGATTTAACTCTTAAATCTCCCGTGAACTCGGGTGATGTCGAGAAAATCAGAATGGACATTACATCCGATTCATCTGCCAGATATTTAAAATACCGAGTAAAATCCCTCTCGGGAGAATTACTCTCTGGTCGTGAAACAGGTTTTTCCAGAACATACAGCTTACCCTGTGCACGCAAGATATTGTCAAGGTGCATTTTCCAAACTGGAAAATTTTGGCCTGTAAGCTTCCATTTACAGTTGATGAGTCTTAGGGATTCCTCAGGGGTATAAAACGGAATTACAGATTTCGACATCTACAAATTAAGAACAAATTCCAATTTTAGTTTATAATTACAAAATTCTAATAAATTATTACCCTTAAAAATAAATTTATTAGATTAGAATCCATATTTCACATGTGTCGGGAAGCATGTGATCATGTCAAACAGACTCATGCGATTTATGGTAGGTAAAACTATACCAATCGCATTTTAATTCGAAAATACGATTTCTAGATCGTCGGGACATCGGATATAAAATCCGTGCATATTTACTCCCTCTAGTGCATTTTGGCCTGGTACCACCCAGTGAATAAATAATTACCAAAATAGACTGGACCACCCGGGACCTGGACAAACCCTGGCCGGTACCACCCGGAGATAATTCGCAGAGTTTTATCACCCTCCAGTTTCGGTTTGAACACGGGCGTTCATAGTGTGTGCACTTACAACGCCCTATGTACCTTACACCGGAGGTGCCCCTAAAGTGGGTTGCACTTACTAATCTATGATTTTAACAAGGGTCATAAATGCCAGTTTTCAAAAACTTTGGATCCAAACACAAACTGTATTTGTATCCAATTTTACTTTTAAAACATTTAATTTTTAAAAAACGTTTATATTTAAAAATTACGTAACTAAAACAACCACGCAATTTATATAACTGATAAATATAAACAACCACGCATAAAAACATGTCATAGTCAAAAACCCTTAACTATTGTCGTTTCGTGAGCCAACACAAAACGACGGTCTTTATTCCTAAGGGACAAATCTTCTCGGCGCTCCCACTGGCTCCAAGCTCCATGGTTGTCTCCTTGGCTCCGTCTTCAGGTTTCTTCGGTTATTTTATTTATAAAGAAAAAAAATTGCATTTACAAAAGCGGGTTGTAAATGGCACGCATATCTCCCGTAACCAACATTTAAATTAAATAAAACAAAAAAAATACAACCACGGGTCAAAAGGGTTTGACTATGACTTAAATAGATAAAATTAATTTAATCTTAATTATCAAGCAGATAAAAATAAAATTATCTCTAGGGTTCCAAACCTATCTGGTTTTTTCAGATAACCCTTATCCGTATTACGAACCGCAAACAACAGCTACTTCGGGGTGCGAGCCTGACTGTTTACGACGCAAACTGGTCATGACCAGGCTTCACTCGCGGCGCGAGCCAGTTTTTTCGCGGCGAGAGCCTATGGCTCGTGGTGACCTTTCAGACAGCAAACCCTCGCGGCGCAAGCCAATCTGCTTGCGGCGCGAGCGTGTTGCGTGGGCTGCAATTCTGTAGCGATGGTTGCACCGCTGTGCCGCCATTGCCACCATTCGCCACCACCATCGACGAACGACGACAGCAGCAGCGCAAGCCACCACCGTCGCCGTCGCCATCGAAAACAACAACTGCCATCGCCGTTGCGACGGAAGCGGTTAATCGACCACCATCGCCGCCGTCGACGACAGAGGTTACAACCACCATCGTCGATTGGCGACGAACAACCAAATCGCCACCACCATTGCGACGACAGCGGCCATCGGACCACCATCGCTGCTTCGGCGATCATCGAACCGTCATCACCATCGTTGTCGCCGACGATGGCAGCAGGGGCCACCACCGCCGGCTGCGGTTGGACAAACGGCGTCCGCCGGCTGCGGTTGGACAGACGGCGTCCGCCACCACCTCGCGACTGTGGTGTGGCTTCCCGCCTTCGATCGATCAATCAATGCCACCACCACCACGAACGGTGGTGTGGTGGTTGCGATTCGACACTACCCCTGCCACCATGATCCACCGCCACTGCCACCACAATCGGTGGTGCGGTGGTTGTTCGTCGACCACAGCCGCGACCACCGTCTGTGGCACGGCGTGGTGGTTGTTTCGATCGACAGCCACCGGCCGCCACGAACTGTGGTTTCGCCGGCGGTGGTTACTGGTGGTTTCGATCAAAAATCCAATTTAAACAAAAACTCTAAACGCATAAAAATCGAATTTTTAATCAAAACAATACGCAGATATGTTAGGGATTATGTGCAGAGTTGACAAACCAAGTGATTATATATCCAATGTTACGAGACACTTGAGGGTCACACCTGTGAGGACCTATAAGTCGAACAAGTTAGATGAAACCCCGAAATGGAGAGTTAGGATTTATAATAGTGTATTATAAATCCATTGGGTAATTACAGTCAGAATTACCAAAGTTGGAGGATCATTAATTAATTAGGATATTATATATTTATCAGATGAATAAATGTATAATAATTAATTAATAAGGTTTTTATATATATTAGATTAGATAAATATATATAATCATAATTATCGTATGCAAATTCTTTTCCAGCTAATTAAAAGGAAAAAGGATTAGAGATAATTATAAAAGGAAACTGAATCTTATACAAACTGTATTTTTCCTCCATATAAATAAGGCTTATGGGTTAAGGAAAAATAACAAGCTTTAAGCAAAAATCAGTTTCAGTTTTCCTCCTCCTCTCTCTCTCCAAAACCGGCGCCGACCACCCCCTCGTCGGATTCCAGATTTTTGTTGTTCGGGTTTCACAGTTCTGCTAGAGGAACGTTCGTTGGTCGATCATTGGTGGATCTATTCTCAAGCAACCAGGTAAATTGATCTAAACCAAACCAATAGGATTAAAACTATAACGATTAAAGATCATTAGGCTTAATGGGTTTTTAGCTTTTATCGCTTCCGCACAAATAAGATCGAAAACAGCGTGTTTTTGATCGCGTAGGTTTTATCAGTTTGATTAACCTATGAGATATATCAAACCAGCAAGGTTTGATAGATCTGAGAAAATCCTCGAGTCAGTTTGATCCGAGGATACCCACAAAAACCCAACAGTGGTATCAGAGCCATTGTTATAAATCGTTTTTAGTTATCAGTTTATCTGCTTACATGTGATCCGTTAAAATTGTTATTTAACAAGTCTGATTTTTATAAGATCCGTTATTTTAATTGTTTCATTATCATCATCGGCGGTGGAACAGCGGCAGCTAGCCGACCGGACCGCCAGGCCGATCACCGGTTACAAACCAAGCACCAAGCAAGACCACCAGATTGGTGGTGATGGCATCGGCCGCTACCACAGACCACCAAGCCGCACCACCAGATTGGTGGTGGCGGCGTTGACCGTTGAATGTAAACCACAGAACCGAAACCACCAGATACGGTGGTGGCGGTGATTAATGGTGGCCACAAACCGCAACCACCAGCGAGGTGGTAGCGGTGCCTGTTGGCAACAACGGCTGCCATGACGAAACAACATACCACCGTGACCGGTGGTGGTGACGGCTGAGGCCAGAGCCGCCACAGATGGTGATGACGGACGTCGTCGTCAACCACGGCGGCGATCGAGGCCGTTTGCCTCTGCTGAACGAAGCTATGGTGGTGTCAATTGAGAACCACGGTCGCCACACGGTGGCGCCGGCTCGACTGAATAACAGCCACCACACCACCGTATGTGGTGATGGTGGCAACGGTGGTTTTGTTAATCGCAATCACGGTAGCGGTGGCAGCCCGGAGCTGCTGCAGTCGCCGGGTGATTGAGGCGGTATCGACAATGGAGCGGCGATGGGAGTGGCTGTGGCTGCTGCTATCGTCGCATTCACGGTGACCAAGACAAATCCACACCGCAACCACCAGGTACCGCGACAGCGGTGGTGGATGGCGATGTCCTTAACCGTCGACGCCGGTTCTCGCAATCGCCGGCCAAGCCGTGCAAGACGGTGGCGGCAGTTACCGGTTTAAACGCGGCTGACCTAAACCACCGTGTTGGTGGCGGCGGCAGCCGTTGGTGGTTGTAATCACCAAACAGCGACCACCAGAAACCACCTTGGTGGTGGTGGCATGCGAACCGGCCACCGCTGGCTGCCTCATGGCCACGCCAAGCGGTGGCGATGGGGAATGAATCGGAAGTTACAACCGCCAGAAGCCACCACGGTGGTGGTAGTGTGCACTTGAGGAAATCACGGCGCAAGCCGCGTTTTCACAACACGAACCAAACTTGTGATCGACCTAGGGTTTTTTCGTATAATTGGGCCAAAATGGTAACGAGCCCAAGGCCCAGTTCTTTGGACCAAGTTATGGCCCAAAAGAGTTCGTTTGGTTTTAAGCTTTCTTATCCAAAAATTATTTTTCTGTCTAATTTAAACCAGTTGAGTTGTTTTTCCGGGTTTGATAAGAAATTAATTTTTCACCGGTTTTTCGAATAGACCTAAATTTATGATTTTACTATTTAATTAAAATACTAAGGGTCAGTATTATAAAATTGGATCGTTAAAATCAGTTTGATGGATAAAAGGATTATTCTTAGACAAAATGGTTTTAGTTTTATTATAAACCATAGTTTTAGGTAAAAACCATTTTTCAGTCTAAAGTTTTTAGGTTCATGAAACAGTTTGTTTTTCGAATCAATTATAAAACCAAGTTTTGCGATAACTGAAACAAAGTAATTTTAACGGATCCAGTTTATTTCTCGTAATTATAAAATTGCTTTTATTATAAATGCATATATATTTACGTAATTGCTTGAGCTCGATATATGGATTTCAGTTTGATTTTACATATATATCTATTATAGTGTTTTGCCAACCTAGACCCTTGACATATTTGCGGGGAGGCCTGCGTGCCATTTACAACCCCTTATGTAATAATGACCTTAGGATAGAAAGTTTTTTTTCTTTCTTTCCCTTCCGGGATGACGAGGCCAGTGGGAGCTACTAAGATTCTTCATCCTACCGGAGTACTAACAAAACATGGCGAGGCCAGTGGGAGCTACGCGAGGTTTTAAAGTTTTTAGTAGTATAGGTCATTATTGGTCCCTAGGAAACGTTGGCAAAAACTATAATCAGGTACTATGTGATTAATTATTGTTTAATTGCATGGTTGATTAATTATTTGTGATATCTTGTATGTTGATAGTTTTAAATAGAGTTGTTACTTTAAAACTAGTTTATATCACAAAAGGAATATAGGTTTTAGTTTCGTTAAACTTTTCAAAACAATAGTTTTTGATTTAAAAACCTATGGATGATTGTTTTATATAAAAGACAGAGTTGACAAAAACAGTTAGTTTTAATCAACTAAGATGTGCTATTAAAACAGTTAGTTTTAACTAGCAAGTGCTTTTAGAACAGTTGGTTTTAAAATTACGTGTATGTTTGAAACAGTTAGTTTAAAACATAAGTAGCCTTTATAATAATCAGTTTTTTCAAAAAGCCTGGAAATAAAGTTTTTCAAAACCCCGAAAATCATAGATCAGTAGTGCAACCCATCTAGGGACACCTTCGGCGTAAAGTACATGGGCGTTGTAAGTGATCACACATTCAACGTCTGTGTTCAAACTGAAGCTGAAGGGGTTACATAACTCTGCGAATTATCTCCGGGTGGTACCGGCCAGAGTATAGTGATCAGGTCCCCAAAATGGTGAGATCTGTTTTGGTACTATAATGTTCACCGGGTGGTACCGGGCCAAAAAGCACTAAGAGGGACTAAAACATGCACAGGTAGTTGCCATAAGTCCCGAAAAGATCTAGGAGTCATGTCAGCTAGATATGATTGGTAAAAGTCCTTACCTACCGAAATAAATACGGGTCTGGTGGAGCAAGAACATTACGCACATCAGGACGTATGAAATAAGGATCCTAGTCCAATAAATTGATCATTTAAGGGTTTATTGATATTTTATTGGAAGTTAGTCTATTTACAGTTGCTAAGACCAAAAGTTTATTTTGTGTAGATGGCAAGCACTGTTACCAGCACTAACAATCTTTCCCTCCGCTCTATCCTAGAGAAGGATAAGTTGACCGGCTCTAACTTTCTCGACTGGGAGCGCAATCTGATGATTGTGCTCAGACATGAGAGAAAGTGGTATGTGCTAGAAGAGCCACTTGGGGAGGCACCTCCGGCAAACGCTCCAGCTGCTGCCAGAAATGCCCACAAGAAGCACTCAGATGATCTCCTTGATGTCGCCTGTCTGATGCTAGCAACCATGAGCCCAGATCTGCAAGCAGGGCTCATAAATACAAATGCTTACGACATGATCCGCCAGCTGAGGGACATGTTTCAGACTCAGGCCCGTACAGAACGCTACGATGCCACCAAAGCATTCAATGAGTGCAAGATGGTAAGAGGGACATCAGTAAGTGACCATGTCATGAAAATGAAACGGCACTTAGATCATCTGGAGAGACTTGGTCATCCTGTTCCGTTGCAGCTAGCAACAGACACCATACTCAATTCACTGTCAGAAGACTACAGGCCTTTCGTAGTCAATTACAACATGAATAACATGGAGAAAACAATAGCAGAATTGCACTCCATGCTTAAGACAGCTGAACTGAACATGGGGAACAAGAACAAGACTAAGGATGTCTTGATGGTGAAAGACGGAGGGGTTAAAAAGAAGAATGGGCATGCTAGCACCAGTAAAGGAAAAGGACCAGTCCAGGCCATCCAGAGTGCACCCAAGAAAGGCAAGGGCAAGGGCAAGGGCAAGAAGGTTAAGCCAAACAAAGCTAGGACCGAGAATCGCTGCTTCATATGCAACGAGATCGGTCATTGGAGGCAAAACTGCCCTAAGCGTCATGAAGCAGGTATGTAAACCTCAGAAAATTTATGATTGCTTTATCTTGTCACTTCTTACTTGTTGATTTACAAGTATACTGAAACCTAGAGCAAATGATTATTGCAGGAGGTCAGAAGTGAAATGCCCAGAGGATTGCTGAGGATCAAAGTACAAGATGATTTAAGTCAAGACATTTTGAATTTATAATTTTAAAACAGTTGTTTTTGGGGATTTATGTTTTAGACAATGTTTGAATAATTATATTTTATAATTCGATGGTTTTATTTTCAAAAGTTATTGTCTTGACAATTGAAATATCTGATTGTGCTTAGTGTTTGTATGATCCTAGTTGTTGCCTGTTACTTAAATAAATTCTATTAAAGTAATTTGTATAAAAACTGTCAAAACACACAAGATTCCATAGGAATGCGTTTTTGAAAATAAAACATTTATGAATAAAAGTTTAGTGATCAAAAGGAGAGAATTTAGAATATTAACTCAGATAGAGTTAATAACAATATTTGTAAAACTAAAAAGATTCCAAGTTCTGGAATCAGGATTTAATCAAATCCAGATAAGTTTTATAAAAGAAATTCTCAGAATTAACTAGGCCAGTTTGATCAAGCTTCATTATTCAAATGTTTTAAGGAGAGAATTTAGGATATTAACTCAGATAGCGTTAATAACAGTATTTATGAAACTAGAAAGATTCCAAGATCTGGAATTAGGATTTGACCAAATCCAGTTAAGTTTCATAAAAGGAAATTCTCAAGGTCCATTACTTGAAATTAGGATTGACTAATCAAAGTTTTGACTAAGTCAATAGACAAATTTTGAGTAATAGCTAGTTTTTATATAAGTAAGTGGGAGCCCAATTTATTCTCTATCTAGACTGAGATAAAGAATAAAAGATGCAATTATTGATGTATCTCGGAATTCATAATCCAGGTAGGATAAGAATTCATAAGATATAATTTACCCTTTTAGTCAAAAGGATAAAAGTTTTCAAGACCCATGAAACAAAGGTTATGACTGACTTAAAAATCAATAATTAAAGTGTTGGATTAAAATATAGGATTCCAGTAGATTTGCCAGTATTGCAAACGGAATCAGATTTCAGGTAGAAATCATTCATCTACACAGCGACTAAGGAAAGTTGCAGTCTTACATATTCAGGAACTGGAAGTTAGTCCAGGTCTCCGAGTTCATGGAATATGATAAAAGTCTAGTTATTGTTTTTATAAGGTGTTTGCATAACAATAATTAGCAGATACAAGTAGATCGTATAAACAGACTTGTATTTTGGTTATCACTTTGATTAAAATGGTAAACTTTAATCAAAGGGTTTAAACTGAAGATAGGTGATACTTCATTTTAGACCAGTATCTAACAAACGTTAAATAGATATTATGAAAGTTATTAAAGAAAAGATATTCAATCTTGTTATTATTACAGCGTGTAATATGGACTATACAAGACTGATTTCTTTATCACTTTCACATTTTTGCATGTTTTTAATATATCCAGGAATGAAATCAGTTTCCGATTCTCATTCGAAATCTGTCCGTGACAACTTATCATTGTGGGAGCATGATAAGGCGTTAAAGTCATTGTGAACTTTTAGGTAGTTATGATCAGTTGCTGAATAACAGCTACAAGTGTTGTAGACTAAAAGTTGCACAGATATTTGATAGAGTAGCAAATATCGGACGTGATCCGCGGTTGAGATTGCTTCTTGGAGTAAAGTCATAAGTGAATCTCACAGTGATTGTCCTTATCACCTGAGGTATCTGATTTGATATCATGAGGACTACTGAATTCTTAGTGCACTCAACCGCTACGCCGTAACAGGGTGGCTATAAAGGGTGTAACTAGATTCAGCGGAAGCCGTGGTGTCAAAGGCAGATATGCAAGATGGGATTTGCACCTCTTCTCAGAAGAGAGATATTTCTGGGCCCATCTTGACTGACTAAGTATACTGATGAAGTGCATGGCCATGCCCAAACGAACTGATTAGTTCTTTGTCGTTTACCTATCATTGAAAGTCAGATAATCAAGAGAACAGAATCTTGAGTATTCAGAGTTGACACTTTCCAAGCTCATACTCAAAGATGAAATATCGCGATGCAAAGGGAAAAGCCAAGATATACCCAATCAATGAACAGTAGTTTCATAGATACCAATTCCTCACGGAATGTTTATATCACCAGTCTGGGTATAAGAGTTCTTGTAACCTGGTCAGCCTAAGTGCCTGTCTAGGGGCCTCCTTAGGTCAGTATAGTCAAAGGTGGTGTTGCCAACTTGCACAAGTGGGAGTCTGTTAGGGATTATGTGCAGAGTTGACAAACCAAGTGATTATATATCCAATGTTACGAGACACTTGAGGGTCACACCTGTGAGGACCTATAAGTCGAACAAGTTAGATGAAACCCCGAAATGGAGAGTTAGGATTTATAATAGTGTATTATAAATCCATTGGGTAATTACAGTCAGAATTACCAAAGTTGGAGGATCATTAATTAATTAGGATATTATATATTTATCAGATGAATAAATGTATAATAATTAATTAATAAGGTTTTTATATATATTAGATTAGATAAATATATATAATCATAATTATCGTATGCAAATTCTTTTCCAGCTAATTAAAAGGAAAAAGGATTAGAGATAATTATAAAAGGAAACTGAATCTTATACAAACTGTATTTTTCCTCCATATAAATAAGGCTTATGGGTTAAGGAAAAATAACAAGCTTTAAGCAAAAATCAGTTTCAGTTTTCCTCCTCCTCTCTCTCTCCAAAACCGGCGCCGACCACCCCCTCGTCGGATTCCAGATTTTTGGTGTTCGGGTTTCACAGTTCTGCTAGAGGAACGTTCGTTGGTCGATCATTGGTGGATCTATTCTCAAGCAACCAGGTAAATTGATCTAAACCAAACCAATAGGATTAAAACTATAACGATTAAAGATCATTAGGCTTAATGGGTTTTTAGCTTTTATCGCTTCCGCACAAATAAGATCGAAAACAGCGTGTTTTTGATCGCGTAGGTTTTATCAGTTTGATTAACCTATGAGATATATCAAACCAGCAAGGTTTGATAGATCTGAGAAAATCCTCGAGTCAGTTTGATCCGAGGATACCCACAAAAACCCAACAAGATAAACCTGATCTGCGGGTTTTGGAAAGTGGCTCTGATACCACTGTTGGGGATCCTAGCGTACAGACGCGCAGCGGATAACAAAAACAGATCCCCAAGAGCCGGATCCAATCCAAACCACACAGACACAAATAAGGGGGTTTAGATCGTTTACCTTTATGCGATTAGTTTCCCGGAAAGCAAGCAGGGGGTACACCGCTACTGACACCACGTGAGAGGGTTGCTAGACCACTGTGACTGATCGGAAAAACCGATCGGTGTGTGAGAGAGAGGGAGATCGACGGTTTTAGAGAGAGAGAGGGAGCGAGAGATTTTTCGTAGGATTAATCAACTGATTATCAAAGCCTTTAACCTTTTATTTATAGGTTTAGATAAGGCAGTGATTTAATCTGATTATAATTCCTTTTATAATTATCCTTTTAATTAATTCATTAATTAATTAATCAATCAATTAATTAATTTACTGATTAATTAAAATTAGTAAATAATTATTAACTTATAATTATTTATTTCTCTCTTCTCATTTATCTCTTACACACAAATTCTCAATTAGGTGTGCAGCGGTGTGACCTACTAGTGTCTTATAACGTTGGACACGGTAACCCTGTTAATGTCTCGCACACAATCCTAACAGTGTTTCGGTTGTGAAACCTAAGTGTCATTTTGGTGGTTTATTAATGTATACCATAATATGATTGTATAGGTACTATCTTGTGACGTGTTTAACCATCAACCCGGGTTTGTTGTGAAGAATATAAATGTGAGTTACTAAAACCGCTTTGTTAAAACTGAGAGCGCATCATCTTGATTGATATATATATATATACATATACATATCTTGCTTGAGAATTGTATACATGGAATGATCAATCGTATGCTATCTTGGATGAGCTATATTCATAAGATTATATGATGATTGTATGCATGAAAAATACGTGTTATTATGTATGCCACGGAATGATGCGAAGGGATTGAACCCCGAGCATGTTGGCTTATATGAAGTAAATGAAAGTATTGAGACTTGAAATGATGGTTAAATGTTATGGAACACCGCCAGTCAAAAGGTGGGATGCTATTGGTCACTAGTCAAAAAGTGGACCGGGACGTCACTAGTCAAAAGGTGAGTACCCATGTTTTTACGCAACATAAATTGGACAATGTGACACTAGTCAAAAGGTGTGCATTGTGTCGTTTTTGAAATGAGATTGATTTAAAGTGGCACTAGTCAAAAGGTGTGCACTTTCAAGTTTACACGAGTTCGACTTAGTCTTGGGTGGCACTAGTCAAAAGGTGTGCACCTATGTCCCTCGCCATTCGTGTGGCCGCGAATGTGCCTGGCCTCTGAGGTTGTCTATTGGAGTCTTCGTAGGAGGACGACAACGGGGTGTCTCGACTCTGAGGTGTAACTTGCTTGGTGAAAGTGGGTCGCTCCCACCATTTTTTAAGATAAAAGATAAACCGGTTTAACATGATGCATTTTGTTGTTCATACACTTTTGTATATCTCACATGTCTTAACATGCTTTTATATGTATGATACTATGTTGTTACAACTCACTAGGCTCCTTTAGCCTAACACTTGCTTGGTGTCGATGTGTCTCTCAGGTACTAGGGACGCTGATCCCAAGTAGGCGCCGAGATTAAGAGTGAGCTTTGGGGGATGTGTGAGGAGACCGGTCCTTTAGACCGCGCAGGCGTTGACCGTTTTGACAACCCTTTTGTAGTCTTTTCCTCGATAGGATTTAGACTAGATGGTTGTCGTATTCTTTATTCAAATTACGAACATGGTAATTGTACACTACTTCATACCCCATTTTTGGGAAGAGCTCACGCTTTGGCGTATATTTGTACTAACACCTTTCGTAAATGAAGGTTTTTGTTTACTCCAAATTTTGGGGTGTTACAGCAACTTTAATTTATAGTTATCTGATCATTATCTAGTTCTTCGTAAGTACTTTTGTAATGTTCTTTATAGTCATCTAATGACCTTCACATATTCACTACTGGTGTCGTTGCTAATGCTTGAAGTATTATAATACATCCGGTCTTATGCATATCATGGCTTAATGGATTCTATTTGTGAGGCGAATAGAATATCATCCATTCTTATTAGCTTAATCTTTATAGTAGGATTTTGAGACGAGCTCAAAATAATGTCATTTGACTTTAACAAGAATATTCTCTAAGCGTCTTGTATCTTGATCTCTTTCAAGATCTAGTCATAATATGTATTAAGACTTAACATCCGATTGGATCTATCTCTACAGATTTTACTTTCCAAGAATGTGTTTCCTAAGTCTTTCATTTTAGAATTACTTATCGAGTCAAGATCAAAAATCTTTCATAGTCGAAATGTGATTCCTTATGATTAAGTATGTCTCATACATACAAGATTAGGAATGTCACCATGCTCCCACTTGTTTCTTGTAAACACAATTGTCATTATCAGTTTTCAATGAAATCATACAATGTGATTTACTTATGAAAAACAAAAATTCTATTTGAGATGTTTGTCTTTAATCCATAAATGGATTACAAAAGCTTATTCACTTTTATTAGGATATCTTAGATTAAGAAAACCTCCAGGCTAAACTGTATAGACAACTTCAAGAAGGTGTCTATTAAGAGAAGCGGTTTTCTTGAAATCTATTTGTCATATCTCATAATCATAATATGCAGTTATGGTAAATTATATCCCACTTGATCTAATCATGTGTGTATTGATTTCTATCCATGTTTATATTCTTTCTGAAAGAATTACTTACTCCTTCAAGTCTTCCTGTATGGAGGAAGATCAATCAAGCCCATACTTGATTATCATACATGGATTCATCTCACTATTCATTACTCCAAGTCATTTGTCGATTCGAAATCTGACATAGCATTCAAGTAACTGATGGGTTTCATGAGAAACGATCAGAAAACATTTGTCTACTTTAAATCCATATTTCTCGGGGTTTGACAAATTTACCAGATTAGCTAACAATTTGTGTTTCTGAATAACTATTATTCATGTTCAACAATTTCTTGTTGATAACTAGTGCCAACTTCTGCTACATCAAGCTGTGGTTCTTGATCTACTTCAAGTTCCATATGCCTCCCACTCGCTTTATCTATTAGAAACTTTCTTTCTAATAACTTGACATTCAGAGTAATAAAAGATATTATCCTTAGTGAGTTTGTATAAGCAATAACCTAAACAACCTTTTAGGGTATTCTACAAATATGTACTTTTAGTTGGTGTTGTATTCAAAATACAGGCGATGTTGATAAGAGCATAAGCCGAAAATGGTAAAGGAGGATCATTCCTACTTATTAGAAAACAAATCATATCTAATACGATTCAGTTCATCCTTTATTATTTCCAAGTCTTTTGATGGTCCTACTGGAAAATTTCTTAACTTCATATTGAAATAACTTTGAACATTTCAATAATTTCACTTTTATCATATAAAATATAATTATAACGAGTATAGTTGTTAATGAAGTTCAATTGGTATCTCGTATTATATCTAGACATTACTTTTGTAACAACATAATACATCGCTATGTATTATTCCTAACAAAAATTCTTTTTCTCTACCAATTAGAGAAAATAACATTAATTATCTATTATAAATAAGATTAACATATGTCAAATAAACTAAAATTATTTGCCCTCAAGAATCCTTTCCTTGAAGTTGGAATATGTTTATCTTATTTGCATAACAAAAATAATAATGTCATATATAATTTTAGATTCAAAACATTTTGAGTCTAACGATTTCGCTTATAGAACTGTTGTTTAGACGAATATTGATATTTACTTCACAATCTTATTTAGAGATCTAATTCTCGAAATATGAAAAATCATTTTAGAATATGAATATGATCGTTATGAAAAACGATTAAGTAAATAATCAATTATCTAATCATACAACTGAGATATATAATTAGTCAAACTAAATTAAAACATTATATTGTTCAAAACAATTATAGTTTTATAATACAAGTCATTATGTTCAAAACATAAATAATAATTTCAAAAAGTGTTGGCCCGCAATTCTTGCTTCCTTGCTCGTGTGGCATTACAACTTGCTTGTTCTCAGTCGTTTACTCTTTTTGAACATCTGTAACACATTTACAAATATCAGTTTAACACTTAGTATCAAGTACTCGAGTGTTATATGAAAAGTATAAGTTCTATCAGATAGATACCTGGATTGTTGGTTTGACCAAACTTTCTTAACTCAGTGAGATAAGAGGAGCAATTCCTCTTCCAATGTCCTGTTTCTCCGCAATAGAAACAAAAACCATTTTTAGGTGCTTTCTTGGTTTTTCGTCTTTTGTACTTTTCCTTGTTCTGAACCATGGGTCTTTTAGAGCACACAGTGTAACTCTCATCGACCTTGTCAGCATCCAATGTTTCAACAGGTTTGAAGCATTTAATAATGAGTTGTTGGTATATCTGAGTCATTTGACGATACATCTTATATGCATCATCAGTATCAAAGATCTTCTGAAGATCAGGGATGACGGTTCCCATTATGATTTCAGATACATCTTCAGCATCACATTTATGCTTCCACCAAACATCATGATCAGTCCGACTGGTCAGTGGAGGTTGTTTAGGAACAGGAACTTTTAAGACATATAATTTCTCATCGTTCTTGAGAAAAGCTTTCAAAGCATGATTCCAATCGTGGAAATTAATTCCATCGAATGTCACGGTTTCTCGTAAATCGTGAAGGGATAGATAGTGAATAGGAATGAGGTTGCGTTTTGATTTCATCTACAAAATATTAACAAAATTTATTTAGCATTTTCAATATTTATATCTTTAATAATTAATACCCTTTATGTTTCTAAAACATTAATTATTAAAGTCTAAGATCCAAGTTGCAAAACAAATAAATGACCAGTGACTCACTATTATCCCATTTATTTAATCCAACAAGGTAGATAACGATTATCAATTATATTCTAATATATAATTCTTAGCATTATGAGATCGCTAACAACTTTTGTTAATAGACATGATTCGATCTCATCTATGCCTCAGACCTCTCTTGGTTGGGTGACTCACCATGCAACGAAAAGAGTTCCGATCAAGTCATCCAATTAGAGAAACTTGTATAATCGGCTTATAACTGTAGTTAGGTGACTCACCATAACCAACAAGTTTATGCAAATGAAGTGCGAATGTTTCTATAGTTGGACGACATAGACTTGTTTTTTGAAGAAGGGTCTTTTAAATGTTTTAATATTCTAGTTTTAAAACATATGATAAAATGATCCCATGGTTATTGCATGCATCCAATAAACCATGGTACCCTTTTAAAATCTCATTTTATGGTATGCTTCTTATATAAAATCCTATTTTATATCTCGACGCGTTCAAATTAATATCTTATATTAAAATTTGTCGTTTGAGCACTAAAGAACCATTTAGCAAACATTTTAATAAAACTTCCTTTTATAATATAAGGTTTGAAGTTTGGATAAGTTTCTAAAATCCCCATTATAAACTTATAAATTTTAGTTGTCAAAATTTGTCGTAATAGAGTTTTATACGAAAAAACTCATTTTATGTAAAACAGTTTTACACACATCTTATGTTTAAAAGACAAATTTCATAAAACCAAACTTCATGTGATCATTTTATGTTTAAAACATTATCTAGTATATAAAATCCTATTCAACATACAAGCATAATATAAACATAAAACAACCATCACATGCATAAAAAAAATATGTGCATAAACCAACCATGATCTAGTGACATTTTGTGAGCCATCACAAAATATCAAGTCCATTCCTAAGGGACAAGGTTGACCAAAAAATCTTCATGTTGTTCTTCATGCTCCCACTTGCTCCAACACCTTGTAACAAGTTTGATTTCTCCAAAATCAGATACATGAATGTTGATCTTCAAAATGGCCACCATCTTCAATCTTGTTGCAATTTTTATGAAATTAAACTAATCTATTACTTACAAAATAAACAAGATGAAAACTATCTATTTAAATATTACATACCATATGAATAAATAAATATTACAACCATTTCAATCAAATCAACACAACATCACAAATGGTCCATGGCTAGTTTATGCACTAAAAACATATATACATATAAAACAACACCTTGTTTTTCTAAGACAACTTTTGTGACAAAAATGCATGTAAACTTTTGTCACACATAAAATAACCATTATAAACAAAACAAAGTTGTCAAAGAAAATATGTATGATATTTTCTTATAAAAGAAAACCATCCATGTTTTCCAAAAACAAAGATTATCCAAATAATCTAAAAATCTAACCAAGCTTGCAAGATGGCTCTGATACCAATTGTTGGGTTTTATACAAAATAAGTTTCCAAAAACTTAAATTAGACAACGGAAGCATTTTATAAATAATATATAACAATAAACATTTTATTTCCCACCAAGGATCATCTTGCAAAACTAAGGAAAGATTAAAACATTTTAATGAGATATAAAGATATACAACCTTTGTAGACTTTGAACCCTCTCGGTTTTGGGGTGTTGATGTAGATGGCAAGAACCCAAAGTAGAATTCCTCTATATGTATCCACCAAGCAAGAGTAAGACACTTCAAAATGCTAGTTTTCACTTGTATCATAAGCTTCTTAAGCCATCAAGCACTTATTCCAAAATAAGTCTTAAGAAGAATAACTCATCAACCTTCCATTTATGCAAGTAATCTTCAAAGAACAAATAAGAATAAGGAAGGAGAAAGTCTACACTTAGAGAGAACAAGAGACGAACTCTTCAAAAAACTAACTCTCACTAGTTTTTATCACCATTTTCTTTATACTTCCACATAAGTACATGAACCATACTTTTACCATCATAAATGTATGGTAACTTGTAAGAGGTATGGGAGGTCTCTTGTAAGAGAGTATGAGAAAACAAAACTAGTCATACAAGCCATGCCCATACTCTCTTGTCTCTTCTTTGTTTTACAATAAAATAAAGAAGACAAAATTGAGTGATTTTACATAAGTTAAATACATATATGTCCATATTATATAATGCACTTCTAGAAGTCCAAATATATGTACACAACTTATAAACATACCATATGTGTATACAAATTGTTCTTTCTCTCTTAGAAAAAAATATTATTTCCATAAATAATAATTTTCTAATTAAATATTATTTTCGTAAAATAATAATTATCCAATTAAAAACAAGAGTTGATTATATTTATTAATAATCAAATTATTTAATAAATAATCAATAAGTGTCAACTTGCTATTAGGTGTGACCCTATAGGATCATATGTTATTAGCAAATATCATTACACAATGAATCTTGAGCATAAGGATCCTTCAATTATATTGGTAAAATATGAGACTATTCCACTTTGTTTCAACTTGTTCTATGAGTGGGAGTGGAACAAGTCTGTTCCACTTTGTTCCTATCCGTTCTACATAAAAGTCCTGCCAAACATGAAACATTGTTCCATGTTCTTGTCTATTATGTCATATCTAATGTACCAAATGCATCCCTTGAAATGTAGAAGGGTCCTGCAGCATTGTTGAGTCTATCGTAGTAAGCACGACCAGAACCAAAAATATTAATTTGACAAAATAAATTTTTGCACTAGGACGTAAATTTTAGTTCCAACTTTCGTCTGGGGTTATTTGGTTTGCTTTTATTAAGTTTTGTATGAAAGTTGTTCCTATGGATTAATTGGTTTATATAGATTAAGAATTTTTTTGAGAGAGGCTTTTTATAAATAGAAAAAAACTTGTTTGCTAACTAAGAGCGACAAGTATGAAAAAACTCGGATTTCTGCACCCCCTCCCCTCTCCATCCTCTAAAAGATTACTCAATAAGCCATTTTCAAACTCATTAAGGTCGTGTTTGGCAAAAATAAGCAAAAAAAAAAAAAAAAAAAAAAAAACTAGTTCATCCAAACATGTATCATAAGTCAGCTTATAAGCTAGTATTTTTAAATGCTACTTTGAATAGCTTTTTGAGAGCTTTTTGTAGCCTTTTCCAATTATACTCTTATTAATATTAATTATTAAATTCAAATATACCATTTTGGTTATTTTACATACTTATAAGCTAGTTTTTGCCAAACATAATTTGTTCATAAGCTAGTTTATCAACTATCAGCTAGTTTATCAACTAGTTTCACAAACATAACCTAAATAACTATCAAACATTCGTATATAACTAACCGAATAAACTATAAATTTCCTTAAACTCATTAAACTTCTAACAAACAAATCCTTAATCCAATACTTTGAAAAATGAAAAGTGTGACATGAAAAAACCCCAAAATACCATTCTAAATTTCCATCATGGCTTGGGATTTACTTAACAATCAAAGTAAGACAAGGGCAATTTCGTAAATTCACATGTGATCATCATAAAGGAAAACCAAACTTCATGAATCAAAAAAACAAAAAAACAAAAAAACAAAAAAACAAAAAACAAAACTGATCTCAAACCTTCTTCATCCTCCTCCTTCAAATCACCCAAAACCACCTTCTGTTAGATTCCTTCCTCATACTTCAAGCTCTAAAATTCATCAATGGCGGAACTAATTTAAGCACAAAACAACCACTCTCCCATGGCTCGAAGAGCTCACTTGACAGATCTCGGAAGCATAGCCAGCGTTGATCTCACCGAATTAGGCGCAGGCAAAGAAGGCTGGCTCGATAACCCTAACGTCCTCTGTGCCCTAGATACCAATTCGCTCGCCATCGCCAGCCGATACTTCCTCCTTGTCCTCGAGTGGTCCGACGCATCCGCTCCTGCTCGGTTTCGGGTCAAGATCCGACCCAATTTGTCACCGATCGAGGCGGAGTACGTATCTGCTCTCGAGTGGTTTGTGTTTGATGATATTAGGGTTATTGCGATCGGAACGTCGTGTGGATACTTGTTGATTTACTCACTTGCAGGCGATCTTATTCACAAACAGGTATACGATTAGATTAGATTGAAATTGAAATCCACTCTCCACCTCTGCAATCTGCATTTTTTCGATTTGTTGTATAGTTGTGATTTGAGTGATTTTAGAATTGGGTGCTGATTTAGTATTAATTTCAATTGGATTGCTGTGAATTGGGTGTTGTGTTATATAGTTGTGATTTGAATGATTCTAGAATTGGGTGCTAATTTACTATTATGTACAATTGAATTTCTCTGAATTGAATGGTGTTAGTGACTTAGTGTTAGGTGGCAAATAGATATGAGCTTTTATGAACATGATATCAATTTTGTGCCACAATTGTTTTAGACACAAAGATGATCTAGGGCTGTTTGGAAGAAAGCTTTGAATTCAGTATAAAGTTTCTCCTAGAATCTTATAAAATAAGCCACTTTCTATATGTTAAGCCGCTAGGCCCGCTACCAAGGAGTCATATGTAGCTGAACAGATAAGCCATGAGTCTCATCAAGCTCATTAAGGATCTGTTAGCAGCATAATGAGCTTAATGGGACTCATAGCTAATCCGGTCGACTATATGTTAAGCCACTACCTAATAGTCTTGTATAGCTGAATGGATAAGCTGTGAGTCCCATCAAGCTCATTAAGGGGCTGTTTGTTAGCAGCTTAATGAGCTTAATGGGACTCATAGCTTATTCATTCAGCTATATGTTAAGACACTACCAAAGAGTCATGTGGAGCTCGACGAATAAGCCATGAGTCCCATCAAGCTCATTAAGGTTCTGTTTGTTAGCAGCTTAATAAGCTTAATGGGACTCATAGCTTATTCGGTCAGCAATACATGGCTGTTTGGCAGTGACTTAATGATTTAGAAAGTGGCTTATTCAGTAAGCTTTTAGGAGGGAGCTCTATACAGAAAGCCAAGTTTTGTTCAAACTTGTCTCTCCCAATTAAAAAACATGCTCCTTCCATCTATGAAAAAACTCTCCCAAACAGAAACCTTTCCAACCTATACAGACATTAATTCGCACAGGCAACTTTATTCATACAACACTTAATGAAAAACCTGTTAATTGGCAGGCCCTTAGAGCAAAATATATGTTACATCTTTTTGCAGTATATGAGTGAATTCGTTGAAGTCTTGAATGACAGATGTTGAAATCTAAAAGTAGATATGGCATTTCTTTTTCGTGTTCTTGTAGCTTGTATATCCTGGACGGATTCTAAGGTTAAGAGTTCGTGGAACTAAGCGAGATATTACAGAAGATACATCATCATTTGAAGAAGTGTGCGTTGTTATGCCGGGAATAATCGCTCGTTTTGATGGATCCGACATTCAGGTATGTTGTGTTATCTTTGAGCATTGATTGCAACATCTTTTAGGCTACTTTTGGTACACAGACCGGATTGGACAGAAGAGAGTGAGGTAGGCCGGTGAAAGAAATTGTGGGAGGTTTTAGGGTCTTAATTTGACATGGGGTAGTTTAGTAGTTTACCAATTTTGTTCCATCTCTCCAGTTTTTGGTGGGACGTAAAAGATGTGGAAATTGTTCAGATTAGCCAACCCGACACTCCCTCGTCACTTTATAGACGTATTTTCGAGAAAGTGACCAAAATACCAGGAGATTATGTAAGCAGACGCTATTTGTGTTACCCACTTTTCCTAATATTATATTCAGGAAATTAGACATTAAGCAAGTTGTGTCAGTGCTATCTGGGTAATGTTTATGCGATGTGTCTATAGACATGCCACTTAGACATTACACCGGTAAAGAGCACTTATGCAACTTGCTTAATGTCTAATTTTTCCAAATATTTTATTGGAAATTGAATTATGCAAAGTAAAAGCTACTTGCGTACTCTCCGGTCATTTTTGGTCATAATGTTACAACGGTGGCTATAAAGTGAAGAGGGAAGGCCTGATTGGCTATTTTGGACAATAATCAGAGTCAAATCTTCTCACAGGCATTTCATCGAACATGTAGAGTGCAAAACCAGATTGTGTAAAGAATCAAGAGCATCTAACCTTGGATCTTATCTATAAACTTCATCCAAATCATAAAAACAATCATCAAAATTTCGAATGTTACCATAGATGCCAGAATTGAAGTAGATTTACTTCATTTGGCTCTGATACCAAATGTTAGATCCCATTTCTAGCAACAGATGGGAAACTCCATATAAATTAGAGAAGAGATAACATGAAGAACATTTAGATTGATAATCTCAACTTGTCGGCATATAAAACATTTTTGCCCCATTGGGGTCTTGCCATCTCCCAGTCTAATGTCACTTCAAACACTGGATGTCAAGTTTTTGTACTATTCCTTCCCATGTATCAAATGCAATTTTGTCCTGCTCCGGTGAAGTAAATAGTGGTCGGCATGCAGAGGGTATTGCAACGATGGTATCAAGAAACTCAAAATCGGTTTTGGGATCAATCAACCGATCGAGATTTAGAAGAATCCGAAAATTCCTACTCCCGTCTTCCATACCAACTTTGGAACGTTAGTAAATACGGTTCATGTGTTGATGCTGCCGTAACCGGTGTCATGCCGCCTCCACTTCTCGAACTACAGGTATAAATAAATACCGTTTCTTGCAAAAGTTTTACCACCGATGAGTTTTGGAGAGTGTCTGAAGGTATTCTGGTATTTGAATTCAGCTGCTTTTATTGTTGAGCAGTCAAGCAATCACTACTATTGTGCCGTCACCATTGGAGTCGATGCTGCAATTTCAGCATTCAGGTTGGTGATAAACGTCGAGTTTTTGTATGGAAAGCGTCGTAATAGTGATTTTTTTTACGAGCTTTGTTTTTTTTTTCGTGAAGGCTTTCTGAAGACCGAAGCAGGTCTTTAGTGGGAGCCATTATGTCGAAGGTTGTTCCGGTTACGTTTTCAACCATCGCTTCTTTCTCGAAACTGATTTGGAGGAGCAACCAGCCCGCAAAAAAGCCAGAACCGAAGCCACAACCATTTGCCCGAGGTGAGGTTTATTCTAACATTTCACACGGTTTGTATGAAAATTGTAAATTTCATCCCTTTCCATCAAGTTTTTGGACGGTTATGATTGCATTTTTACGTGACCTTTTTTATAAATGACCTTAAATGCATGGGTGGACCTAGTTAAGTGCCAACGTAAGGTAAAAAAAATTCAGGTTCATGAAAGGTACAACCATATTATTTAAGAAGGTGCAACTGTACGGTAATCAACTAAAAAACTAAAAAACTAAAAACACAATAAAACTCTTGAAATCAACTAAAAAACTAAAAAACTAAAAACACAATAAAACTCTTGAAATCAACTAAAAAACTGTACCTTGTAATCAACTAAAAAACTCTTGAAATCAACCAAAAAAAGTCTTGACATAAACCAAAAAGAAAACGAAAAGTTCACTTGAAATTGATACAGACAGCTAAAAAATCCCTCGAAATTATGCAAATTTTTAAGAAAAATCCTTTAAAACGGTGGAATTAGGCTGAAAACACATCGGGCGATATCGAAAAAATTTCATGGCTCCTCCCCTACTTAAATGAGTTTTCATTTAGGAGCATAACTTTCAAATCTTTTTAGCTCAATGACTATCATTTGACGTGCCCCTAGTTCAAAATAGTATGTTTCCATGAAAACTTAAAAAGACACTAGGATGTTGTTTTGTAAAACCGGCTTTTGGAGAAGGTCATTGAGCTAAATAGCCCTTGTGTAAAAGTTGTTGGTATAGCTGACATTATGGCGTGACAAATTCGTACAGCTTTACCCTTGACGTGTTTGAAAGATCACCCAAGAAAGGGAGAGAAGCTAACCTTATCGCCTAGTGGGACTTTGGCTGCAATAACAGATTCACTTGGTCGTATCATGCTATTGGACACTCGAGCCCTTGTGGTCGTACGCTTATGGAAGGTAATTCTTAACACACAAGTACACACCCATAACTTGTTTTTTTTTAAAGTGTATGATATATATTTGTATATAGGGGTAGGTTCCATTAAGGACGTAGAATTGATTAGGAACCAGACGACCACCTAGAGTGCGGCAAGTGTTGAATTAATCAGGTTTATGGACGTGTTGTTCATCATGAATGTGTCATTAATGAGGAGTAACACTTCATTATTCATGATGAATGCGTTATGCTTGATGAATATTCAGCCTGAACAGGGGACACATGGCGCACTGTGGCGGTTCCCTGGTTCCTAATCAGTTTTAGGCTCCTAATGGAACTTACCTCTCTCTCTCTCTCTCTATATATATATATATATATATATGTGTGTGTGTGTGTGATATATACATACATACATATAGAGAGGGAGGATCAAATGAGAAGAGTACTGTTTAAAAGAACACGAGAACCAACAAAATTATATATGATTCAGGCGACTTTGCAAGTCGCGTCCAAAGTCGTCCGCGTGGCTTTTCTGGAAAGTTAATGCAAAATCATATGTGATTTTGTTGGTTCTCGTGTTCTTTTGAATATGTACTATTCTTGTTTGAACCCGACTCTCTCTCTCTCTCTCTCTCTCTCTCTAAAGAGAGAAAATACTCATGCACACTTCTCACTTTTGGTGGTCGATCACCTAGGAGGCTGCACTCTACTTGTAATTCGGGTACCACTTGGCAAATGACCCCTTGGTGCCAATAACTTGTTTACACATTCTTTTGAGACGAAAAACTATTTTCTTTTCAGGGGTATCGTGATGCTAGCTGCCTCTTTGTGGAAAGACTTGTAAATAAAGACACTGCAGGAGCTCATGAACACGTGAAGAACGATTACTCCTTATGTCTAGCCATTCACGCCCCTCGAAAGGGCATTGTCGAGGTAACTTTTCAACGTCATTCTCCAATCTCACACGGTCATTGGTATTCAGGTTACGATTAGACCCCAGCCTTCTTGAAGGTCAAGGGTTCAAACCTCACAAAAGTGTGTGTGTGTGTGTGTGTGTGATTTTTGCGTGTGTATAATATATACTTAAAACAAAAAAACAAAACTTGACAGATTTGGCAGATGAGGACAGGACCGAGGATTCTGACGGTCCCATGCCCGAAAGGAAGTAAAATTCTGCAACCCACATACAGATTTGGATCGACGGATGCTGCTGCATCATCTTCATCGTCGTATAAACCGTTGGAAGTTTTCTTTCTGAATGGAGATTCTGGCCAACTTTCAAGATTAAACTAAACTGATGTGGGTTTTGTTTTATTTGCACAGTAATTAACACACCAATTGTGAAGTGTTCATGTAAACAGGAATCATCTTCATCTGCCATTTTAGCAGTGAAGGACATATAAAGTCTTTAAAATCTAAATGTGTTGTAGGGTAGTGTCAGGTCAGACTTCAGTTGAAAAATCAATCTTTCATTGTGAACGTGAGAACAGTCAAGACTCGAGAGCGCGTCAAGTGACATTATTATTCAGTTTGAATAATACTGAATGTTGTATTATTCAGTTTGGATAATACATGATTATTCAGACCGAATAATAATCCCACGTGACGTGCTCTCGGTTATCCTCACGTTCACAATGAAATTTGAGTTTGTAGCCGAATTTTCGTGATGCGTATCATTTGTGAACTCCATGATTCTAGTGAACTTTGTGAACCACTCTCTGACATCCAATCTAATGAGCCACGACTATATTTATTTACCCGGTGCATCATTATAATATGTAAAAGAATTAGGAAAAAAAGTTAACAAAAAACAACTGTAAATGCAAATCCATAAATCAAAACATCGAGTAGCCTAGTGGTCGGTAACATTCCTGTCTACCTGGGTTTGATCAATTGGTGAGCATGTGGCTACTCTGACCATGGGTCGGCTTTCGGGTCGGTCCATGGTTGCCGATGATTGGTCAGGTGCCCATATGGATCTCGAATACCTCGTCAACTTCGTGTCTAGATGTGTGCGTGAGTTATCTGCTGTTTAGAAAAATATAAATCCACCCATCCATCGTTTGGGGATTTGAATCCCATGTAATTTGGGGAAAATTATAGTGGGTTCAAATTAATTCACAGTTTCGTGGGTGGATCATTAAATTGGATGGTAGGGATTGGTTCATAAAGTTCAATAGAAACCTATACATACACACATATATTTACACTCACTTGGGTGTATTTAGTTAAGAACTCCAAAAGTCATAAGATCTATGAGAATTTCTATTTGACGGTGTCGTTTCACATATTTTTTTTCCATATAAAAGTAGTATTTGGTTCACAATATGATTGTTTTAAATGCATTTGTTTCAGAGTGTGAAACCTTTTATGTGTATTTTTTGTTCACAAACACGTCAAAAATGTTCACATTATGAACCAAGTACATGCAATGCAAACACATTATACAAAAAAAAAATATTATTTAATATTCTAAACCCTAGTTTTAGATGCAAAAAGATTATATAAATAGTACATGATGCACCACTTCTCAAATTTACCACGGTTTCATTGGTTCTTAAAAGAAGGCCTCCCTTCAAGCATATATAATTAGTGTTTATGTGATGTCAATATAACATCTTTTTAATTATATATGATTAAGTTTGTACATCATAACCACAAGGGTTATGGTCTAATGGTTGAGATTCTGATAGATGCGATGGAATATCGTATCTCCCTAGAATTTTAATTCAAGACGTTCACAACAATTATCGTCACTAAGGGGTCATTTATTTAAACACATACCCGTCCAGCGCTTAGCAGTAAAATTGAACACTATCACCTACCATATGGGATAATATTTTAGTCTCTCAAAACAGTATCATATGCAAAAAATTTACTTACTGGGTAAGATTTGTAAATCTCACTTATTAGATAAGACTCTCAGATTCATATTTTAGCTCCTACTAGGTAATATTCCAGTATTTGTTATGTTCATCCTGTAAGGTAAATAGCTCCGATAAACACTTACCGAGTAATTAAGCATCAAGTAAATGACACCTGAGTATATCAGGATTAATATGTTAAAGCTATAATTTATCGGGATTAAAGTATGTTTGGCAAACTAGCTGATAAGCTAATTGTTAACTGATAAACTAGTTTATGAATAAATTATGTTTGACAAAATTCAGCTGTAAAAAGACAAAAAAGGATATATTAATATATAACTATTAATATTAGTAAGGATATAATTAAAAAAACTATAAAATCTAAAAAAGCTACCACTAAGTAACTTACAACAAATTAGCTTATAAAGTATAAACCGTTTTTGTCCACCTAAACATAAACATAAAAAATAAATTAACTATGATTACCCAAAAATGCTTAAATTAAAAACTACTTTTCTGGTTCATTAACTCATAGATATAAGTGCTTGCCTTATTAAAAAAGTGTTTTTAACTTATCATTTTCAATAAATAAACTACATTTTAAACAAAGAGAAATAAAGAACTAATCTTTTGCCAACTGTTTTTTCCCTCTAAATCTTAAATTCTCTTTCACTACACTCCAAACCCTAGTTCATTGGTTTTTCCCCTTCCCATCTCCTACAAGAAAACCCCCAAATCTCCAACCACCATCTCCACCATCTCCCATGGCTTCCACCCTCTTCCTCCTCCTCCTCCTCTTCTCCCCACCACTCTCCGCCGCCAAACCCTCACTTTTCCGGCCACGTCTCACCGCCGATCTCATTAACGACATCCCACCTACCACTTACTTTGAAGTAACAAAACCCATCCAACTCCCATCCACCAAACCCTACTCCAAACTCATCTTACAGCACGATTTCGGATACACATACGGAAGTCCACCGGTTTCCGCCCGGTATTCGCCACCGGCGAACCACGGGTCGAAAGAATTTGCGAAAATCGTGCTCGAATGGACGGCCACGTGCAAAGGCCGCCAATTCGATCGGATTTTCGGGGTTTGGCTCGGTGGCGTGGAGCTGCTCAGGAGCTGCACGGCCGAGCCGAGAGCGAGTGGGATCGTGTGGACTGTGAAGAAGGATATCACTAGGTATCATTCATTGCTTATGAACAATCAAACCCTAGATGTTTATTTGGGCAACATTGTTGATGATACTTACACTGGTGTTTACCATGTGAATGTTACTTTCCATTTTTATCCTGCTGAGAAAAAGAAATCGAAAAAAATGGCGGTTAATTCGGTTGGTTCAGGTGGTTTTAATGGAAAATGGGCTGATTTGATAGTGCCCATTTCGAGAAACATGCCGGGAAACGATGGGTTGTGGTTTGAAATCGAGAACTCGACTGACGTGAAGTTGAAGGGATTTGTGATCCCACGAAATGCGTATAGGGCTGTTCTTGAGGTTTACGTTTCGTTTCATGAAAATGATGAGTTTTGGCCTACGAATGTGCCGAATGAGTACATTTCAGCTAATAATTTGACGGGGTTCCCGGGTAACGGACCGTTTAGGGAGGTTTTCGTGAGTTTGGATGGCGGTGTTGTTGGTTCGGTTTGGCCGTTTACGGTCGTTTATACGGGCGGTGTTAATCCGTTGTTGTGGAGGCCAATTACGGGTATTGGGTCGTTCGATCTTCCTTCGTATGATATCGAGATCACCCCGTTTCTTGGATCGATTTTGGATGGCAAGTCTCATGAGTTTGCGTTTAGTGTAAGAAACGCGTTGAATGTTTGGTACATAGACGCGAATTTACACGTATGGTTGGATGGAAAGAGCGAGAAGACGAATGGGAAGTTTTTGACGCAAGAGATTACCCCTCTCCGCGTTTCGTTGGTCTCAAATTTCACGGGTTTGAATGGAACTTTCGTTACGCGGGTTAACCGGTCAATAAAGTCAACCGGGTGGGTAGAATCTTCGTTCGGGAAGATAGTAACAGAATCAACTCAAGAATTCGGTTATAGTAACATCATGGTGATGAGGAAAGATGGCGATTCACAAATCGTTAATCAGATGATCGAGTTTAACGATAGTGTGCATACCAAGATGCCGTCTTCAGTTGTGTCCAAGAAATCTTTAAAATCGTTTTCATTTTACATATTCTCAGATACGGTGGACAAAGGGAACGGAAGTTACTCCGAGGTGGCGAATATCACATTGGGTTTCAATGAGAAAAGGGTCGATGATTCGGGTTCGAAATCTTCATCAAGCGTTCTTGAAAACGTACAAAACGGCCAGGGGTCAATGCTTGTGAAGGGAAACTTGGTGGTTAGCGGTTTGGGGAGTACCCAACAAATGTATAATTATGGTGACGATAAATTCTGTTACTTTAGGGACATAAGTAGCTCAAACTACACGATTATATACGATAAAGAGGGCAGTACGTGTAGTAAAAGGCAAAAATCAAGATTCGATTTTGCAACGGGTAAACGCTGGCCTTTTCCTGCTCGGAGAGCTTTTCTAGCATCGGATCGTCATCCAATTTAAAGGGTCTCGTCAAAATTCGATCTTGCGAGCTTTTGGTGCTTTACGGAAGTGGGTTCTAAGTGATTCAATTCAAAGGGTGTCATAAAGATTCAATCTTACGATCTTTTGGTGCTTTACAGAAGTGGGTTCTAATGGATGCAATTTAAAAGGGTCTCATCAAGATTCGATTTTGCGATCTTTTGGTGCTTTACGGAAGTGGGTTCTAAGTGTTTCGATTCATATGTATTCGTTTCTTGTTCTTGATGTGTATGTATCGTTATCTATAAAACACGTTATCTTGCGATCTTTTGGTGCTTAACGGAAGTGGGTTCTAAGTTATGCAATTTAAAGGGTGTCATCAAGATTCAATCTTGTGATCTTTTGGTGCTTTACGGGAATGGGTTCTAAATGATGCAATTTAAAGGGTGTCATAAAGATTCAATCTTGTTTTGGTGCTTCACGGAAGTGGGTTCTAAGTCTTTCGATTCATATGTATTCTTTTCTTGTTCTTGATGTGTATGCATCGTTATCTTTAAAACACATTGTGCATGAATTACATTTATGAGCATTTTGTTTTATATTGGTTGCAGCTTCATCTTGGAGTTTGGTTGCATTATAAAGAACTCGTATGTTTGCATTAAGATTATGTTTCTAGCTACAACAATTGTATAACTTTTGACTACGGTTTTGCAGGTTTCATAGATGTCAAATAGACGTTGACACTTTCTTTTCATTGTTCAATCCTCGGATTTGGAAGATTTCTTTACGAACTGCACTTCTGGTTAGTTTATTACTTCAAACGCTTATAAAAATTGGATCTTTTTATAGTTGGTCACTTGGTTGTTTTATACGTACGAACTGATTACATTTATGCTACTTTAGACACATGATTTGTTTGTTTTTTCTTTTATAAAAGGAAGAAAGTGTTATCTGGCTTTAGTATAACTAGAGTGCATCAAATGCCCGAGTTTTCAATAAGAGAACATATTTGGGATGATATATAGAAGATCGGGATGATTGATGTAGAAATGCCGAGTAAACTAGAGAGAAGTTTCTCGGTATGATTTTGTTACGCATACAAATTATATTGATAGAAATATCGAATGAGCAAGAGGGAATAGAAAAATCTTTAGGGGTAATAAAAAGTTTCCCGTAAAGGTTGTTTGAAATGCATAAATTGTTAAAGGGGAAAACTTGCGTTTCTATGCTCGAACTGCCGCCGCCTATCGCAAAAATATGCTTCACTTTTTTTTTTCTTTCTAAATCATTCCTTAAGTATCCCTCCGGTTCTCTTTAGCTCATTCCCTCTCTCTTTCTTTCGTTCGTCTCTCTGTCTATCACAAAAATTCCCTTTTTTTAAATCATTCCCAAAATAGTCCCTCTGGTATTTCAAAAGGGCAAAACAAGACATTACTTCAAAATTAGGGTTTTGATGAGTTTGGTTCTTTAAAGGCAAACCTCCAAGTGAATAAACAAAGGGATTGTATGTTGTTAAAAAATACCCCTTAAAACCTCTTAAAGTCTAAAAATTAAGAGGTTTTAAGTCTGTTTGTTCTATTTTTAAGAAATGTCTGAAAACCTCTTACGGTCCTCGGAAATTTTAAGAGGTGCACCATCCACCTCTTATTTTTTAGATATAAAATCATACTTTAGACTTCCGACCTTTTAAAAAAAACAAAACGACACCAAAATCTCCTTCCAATTGCCCTAACAAGAAATTTGTCGTAAACTGCATTGTCTAGCTACTTGCATAGATATGCAATATGATTGAATTTCAGGTTGGTTCAGTCGAGAAGAGCTCTGGGGTATATTTTCGACTGCTATGTAGTATTTTAACTTTGACAAACATTTGCTTGTGCAACCACATTGACATTCCGACTTGCCTAGTGTTAGGCCGAGTCCCATGCTTGATTTAACAATTGATTAATTGTTATATCGAGCGTGAAAGGGAGTGAGGGTTGCTTTAAGAAAGCACTTGTTTGTGTTGTTCGTTTTCGATAAAAGTTACGTTGTTTATATCACATATGTTAATTTGGATAATTCAAAGTTCCTGAGTTTGATGAAGCTTAGACAATATGCTAGTACTCTGAACTAGGGGTGGAAGTTCTTCGTGTCTCGGAATTTTTTTCTAAGAGGAATAAATGTCACCGGCTTGTCTTTTTGACCATCAATTAAAATGCTTCCATCATTCAAACTCTTGATCAAATGCATTTGCTGTCTGTGTCTAATCAACAAACATGAGAGCTAATCCATTCCTTTATAGCTACATCTGTATGCCAAAAAAAAAAAAATATAATATTCCTTCATCACGTGTATGTTGTATATGGAATTGTAGTTATCGAGTTCACATAGACAGTCTTTCAAGTTTCAAGCATGTCAAATTTTGGCAATGAAACTTACTTTCTTGTATAGCTTTGGGAGGATATGAAAATAACTGGAACGCCTCCTTATCAAAATCGGAAGGACACACTTTCTCAGGAGCATCCTTCCCAGTGACAATCCAATGGCAAATGATTGTTTAGAAATGACCCATAGGATCCACTTAATCCATTGAGACAACAGGATGTCACCTAGATTTCTCCACCGCCATGTTTGTAATGTGTAAACCTCTGCTAATATATTTGGCCTTGTTGATTTCTCACCATTTAGTGATATATCTTTGAAAGTTCTAAGAATACAAAGTTAGGGGGGGTTTTCGAAGATCTTTCATCAGATGGTGATAAATCATCATGGCCAAATATATTAGCGGAGGTTTACACATTAGGAACGAGCAAGTGGAGAAATCTTGGCAATATCCCTAGCTGGCTTAATGGGTTAAGTTCATCTATGGGCCATTTTTAAATAGTTATTGCCACCAGATTGTCGCTTATAAGGATACTTCTAAAAAACCGTGTTCTTTCGATTTAGATAAGGATACATTACAGTTATTCCCATCTTCTCCCAAAGCTATACAAAAAGTAAGTTCCAATGTTCCATTGCCAGAGTTTGACAATCTTAAAAGGCTGTCTATGTGAACTCGATATCTACTATTCCAGTTTCATCATATGGGTGATGAAAGAATATGGTATAAAAATTATTGGCATAAAGTGGTAGTTACCACCATACTTTCCCAATTCTAGTCATTTCAATGAGTTTACCATTAACTGGTGATTGGTGATGAGTTATGGTTTGAGTTAAGAATTTCATAAATATAGAGTCAGAGCAGTTCAAGATTCGTGAAAATGCATGCATGATCGATGGAAATGTACGATCTTTTTCATGAAAATGATGGAGTTTTGGATGCAAATCCTTTTGATGATTATATTTGCCAACTACCCTTTGTATCATGCTAAAAGATAGAAGGGTTAAAGAAAAGCAATTAAGTATCGTGAAAGCATGGCAAAAGGCATTTAAGGACGTACAAGAAAGTTGAGATAAGTTGTAGGACAAGTAGGTAAGCGAAAATACCCGCTCCTAAACACATGCACCTATGGCACACTTGAACCCCCCCCCCCCCCCTTCTCTCTCTCTCTCTCTCTCTCTCTCTCTCTCTCTCTCGTAGTGCCGTGAAAACCTCTTTCATCGGCCAATAACATAAATTATGATATTTTCCTCTGGATGCTACGTGAAAAATCACATTTAAAAATCATAATGAATAGGAATGGGCTTAAGAGGTTTTTAGTTGGTTTTCCATTAAGTCCTGTATGGATAAAGTTGTCTGTGTGGATTAATTTGTCTGTTTATATCCGGAAGGTTTTCCGTTGATGGAAGAACCGTGTTTTAGTTGGGAGTGATGGGATTGGAAAATTTTGGCTTTCTGCATAAAGTTCCCCTCCTAAAAGCTTACCGAATAATTCACTTCCTATACGATTAAGTCACTACCAAACAGTCATGTATACCCGACAAAATAAGCTGAGTCTCATTAAGCTCATTAAGCTGCTAACAAACAGGCCCCAAATCCTGTATGGATAACGTTGTCTGTGTCGATTAATTTGTCTGTATAAATAGAGAAGACATTTGTTTGCGGGGTATTTTCATAGATGGAATGGATTTGTTTTTAACTGGGAGGGGTGGATTTGGAAAAAGACCTTGAGTTTCTACACAAAGCCCCTTAAAAGCTTACTGAATAGATCACTTTCTATATCATTAAGTCATTACCAAACAGTCATATATAGCCGACTGAATAAGCTACAAGTCCCATTAAGCACATGTGTTGGGTTCCAGTGAGAAGTTTGAGACAGATTAGTGATTCAGTGAAGTATATAAACAATTTGATGGTAAATTTTTTGAGTTATCCTGAAAGACGACGTCCAAAAACAGTTTTAACTTTTTTGCAGTGGAAAATGAGTGCTGAATGGTTTAGCTTCGTGTAAAGGGCGGCCTTTCTGGTCATCAAGCTTTTCATCGGTACGTATGATTTTGATTTATTCACTAAAATCTTGATTGTTGGTTGTTGATGTTGATCCAATGGGTGTCATTGAGGTTTCTGGTGCTCAGAGTCCCGTGCGCGAATGAGTCTAATCGAGTAAGTTCATTTCTACTTGAAAGTTTCAATTTTGTATATTGTTTTGAGCTAGAATCAAATATATATATATATATATATAGAGGAAAGTTCAAATATGAACCACTTTTTGGTTGTGAACGTGAGGACAACTCAGAGCGCGACACGTGGCGACTTTGAGTGTGGTCCCCCTCTTTAATTCAATGCCCTCCCATGAATCCCGCCTAGTCATCCGCCGTGGCGCCTAGTCATCCGCCACGTGTCGCGCTCTCGGTTGTCCTCACGTTCACAATCAAAAAGTGGTTCACATTTGAACTTTCCTCTCTCTCTCTCTCTCTCTCTCTCTCTCTATATATATATATATATATATTAGTTTGAAGTTTGAACTAAATGAACGTTCTCGAGAGTCGAGGCCTTTTGACCATTGTCTATATAAATGTGACTTTTAGGGGTCGTTTATCAACACAAATTGGGTGAGCGTTAACTCGGTTGATATGGATTTGGTCCCTGTGGTTTGAAGGTTTTTATGGATTTGGTCCCTAAACTTCATTAATTATGGATTTGGTCCCTGTGGTATGCTATTTCTTTTGGATTTGGTCCCTGACCTTAACATCCATCTACCTGCTTTGTTAAATCCAAGGGCATAAGGGTCATTTTCTATTTTCCTTTACTTTAACATGATTTGTAAATTAATTTTTTTAAACCAAGGACCATATTTAATTAGTTCATCTTCCCCAAAAAAACACACACCTTTTTTCCTTCAAAAACACATACCCCACACCCATACCCCACCTTTCATCTTCTCCCACAAAAGAATCTGAATCCCCACACCCACTTTTCTTCTTCAACAACACACACACCACCACCACCACGTTCCGGCGATCACACACACACACACCACCACCACCACCACGTTTCTCCGTCGAGCACACACACCACCAGCACCACGGCGTTTCTCCGTCGAGCACACACACCACCAGCACCACGGCGTTTCTCCATCGAGCACACACACCACCAGCACACACACACACTCACACACACCACCACCACGTTTCTCCGGCGAGCACACACACACACACACCACCACGTTTCTCCGGCGAGCACACACACACACCACCACCACATTTCTCCGGCAAGCACATACACACACCGATATTCCAGCGAGAGGCAGACGATGCTCCGAAATCATCTCCGGCAACCTGCACATTCCGAGGGTGTGAGCAAATGGCGAAAGAAATCAGAAGAGAAAGAAAGGCTTTGGTGCAAGGAGGTGGCTGGTTAGCTTCTCGCCGATTAAAATAGGTTCTCGCCGGAGTATGTGTGTGTATGCTGCAATGCGTGTGGGTGTGTGTTTGCATTGCCGTGTGTGTATGTTGCAGGTGGGTGGTGGCGCGGTGGTTTGGTGCTTCAATCTGGTTGGATCGAAGGGTAGAGGTGGAAGGCGGGTTTGTATGTGAGGTTTCACAATGGAGGAGGAGGATGCCTAGCCGGAAAATGATACCTCGCCGGAAACTGATGCTCGCCGGAAACTGATGCCTGCCGGAAAAACGCAGAGACGGGGATGATAACAGAGAAGTTAAAAAAAGAAAAAAAAGATCAAAGTTAATCTTAAAATAAAAGAAATTATAAAATGACTTTTTTACCCTTAATGATAACAGAGAGGTTAAACAGATGTTAAGGCTAGGGACCAAATCCAATAGAAAATGTAAACCACAGGGACCAAATCCATAATTAATGAAGTTTAGGGACCAAATCCATAAAAACCTTCAAACCACAGGGACCAAATCCGTAATTTACTCCAGTTGATTAGAATGTTGTGTGGTAAGAGGTAAGAGGTAAGAGGTTCAGTCTGGATAAGCACTAAGCACTGACTAGGTAAGTTTTTTCTTCTTTACCAAGTCATAATTATTTGTTGGTTAGAGTGTACCTATTTACTAGTTGTTCATCGCCTCTTATTGGATAAGAGGTGGGGTTGTTTACCATAGTAAATTAGTAATCGTACGCTTTAACCGACAAATGATGTTGACTTGGTAAGGAATGAAAGAATCTCTTACTCATTCAGCACTTAAACAATTGGTGATTGTAAACAACGAGGGGGTTTGCCCGCGCTTCGCTGCGGGTAGTTTTGTTAATATTATAAAGGTTCGTAGTTGAGAACAATATTTTAAAGAAAGTTATCTATTAAGAGCCCGGGCTTCGCATTGGGTTACAAACTGTGATAGATTTGATCGTATGTAGCAACATAGATTTATATGAAACATAAAGTTTGTACAAATATTCTCAAACGAAAGATTTAATAAAATAAATGAAAAGAATTAGAAAATCAAAAAAAATAGTTTTAAGAGATTTTAATAATACTAACAATTACCAGGAAGTCAAAAGACTGTTCATGAACTGTAGCTACCGACACTTTAACATATTTCAGTCAATATACGATATATGACTAAATTGTAAAATGAAATACAGAAAACTAAAAGGTATAAAGTAAATAAATATGTTCATGAACAGTGTTTTGAGGCTAAAATGTAATTGCTCCAAATATCGATAGCTGATGTTCATAAACAGTGTTTTGGCTTCACATAATCGTACTATATATAGTATATAATAAAATAATTACAACAGAAAATATTCAATATTAGGGTCATTTCGAACGTACAAAGTGTACGATTATAATGGTGTAATTTGTTAATATTAGAACACGTTTTTTCAACATGTTTCAACCAATATACGATATATGACTAAAACATAAAATAAAATATAAAAAACTAAAAATATAAAATGAATAAATATTATAAGTTTAAGAGTTAAAGTATAGTTTTTTACAAATCGATTATAATGGCGTAATTTGATAAAATTAAAACGTATTTTTTTAACATGTTACAACCAATATACGATATATGAGTAAAACGTAAAATGAAATATAGAAAACTAAAAGGTATAAAGTGAATAAATATGTTCATGAACAGTGTTTTGGGGCTAAAATGTAATTTCTCCAAATGTCGGTGGTTGCTGTTCATAAACAATGTTTTGGCTTCATATAATCTATATAGTATATAATAAAATGGATTAGGTAGATAATTTTTCAGTCATTCATTGAATGATAAATCACTACAAGTGACGGAGATACGCGATTTAAATAACGGAAAATCCAATATTTTAATAATTACATCAAAAAATATTCAATATCAGGATCATTTCGAACGTACTAAGTGTACGATTATAACGGCGTAATTTGTTAAAATTAGAACGTGTTTTTTTAACATGTTCCAACCAATATACGATATATGAGTAAAACGTAAAATAAAATATAGAAAAGTAAAAGGTATAAAGTGAATAAATATTATAAGTTTAGAAGGCTACCATATAAACTTAAAAATAGGTATAAGATTATTGTCGGTTGGAGCGTATATATAATATATATATATATATATAATAAAATAACTACATCAAAAAAATATTCAATATTAGGCTAGGATATATGAGTAAAACGTAAAATGAAATATAGAAAAGTAAAATATATAAAGTGAATAAATATTATAAGTTTAGGAGACTAATATGTAAACTTAAAAATAGGTATAGGATTAAGGTCGGTAGGAGCATATATAATAATATAATAACTACGTCAAAAAATATTCAATATTAGGCTCATTTCGATCGTATCGACGATACGAATATAACAGCGTAATTTGTTAAAATTAAAACGTATTTTCTAAACGTCTTTTAGCCAATACACGATGTACGACTAAAACGTAAAATGAAATATTGAAAATTAAAGGTATAAAGTGAATAAACGTTATAAGTTATAAGTTTAGAGGCCTAATATGTAAGGTTAATTGCATCAAAAAATATTCAATATTAGGCTCATTTCGATCGTATCGACAATACGAATATAATGGCGTAATTTGTTAAAATTAAAGCGTATTTTTTTAACATATTTTAGCCGATACGCCATATATGACTAAAACATAAAATGAAATATTGAAAAGTTCAGGGGCCAAAATGTAATATTGAAATTAAAGCGTAAAATGAAATATTGAAAAGTAAAAGGTATAAAGTGAATAAACGTTATAGGTTATAAGTTTAGAAGCCTAATATGTAAGGTTAACTACATCAAAAAATATTCAATATTAGGCTCATTTCGATCGTATCGACGATACGAATATAATGGCGTAATTTGTTAAAACTAAAACGTAATTTTTTAACATATTTTACCCGATATATCATATATGACTAAAATGTAAAATGAAATATTGAAAAGTTCAGGGGCTAAAATGTAAAAATGAAATTAAAATTCATGAATAACCCGGCTGGAGGACGGCGCGGGTCGCAGCCGGGTCATATGCGGGTATGGGCCATAACTTGTGAGATGGAAAGCTGGGTTTGGGTCGGTTCATGGGCCGGTTGGGTCGGAGCGGGTCGGGTCGTGGCGGGTCGGGCGCGTACTGTAGCTGCGTTCCTGATTAATGTATATATATATAGTAATAATGGTGATACATGACCCTAATATCCACATTGTAGTATTTATGTTACAATGCCGGTCAAACTACATATCATTTTCATCTTTCGCAAGCGATTTAGACCAAGTTAGGTCTTGTTTATTAGTAGCTCAATAGGATTCACAACTTATTCGATTAGCTATACAAGGCTGTTTTGAACTTTTGATTGTTTTGTTGTGACTTAATGATATAAAAAATGGTTTATTCAGTTGAACTTTTGATTGTTTTGTTGTGACTTAATGATATAAAAAATGGTTTATTTAGTAAGCTTTTTGGACAAAGCTTTATGCAGAAAACAAGTTTTTTCCAAGCGTGCCCCTCTCAATTTAAAAACACACATTTCTTCCATAATGAAAAAACCCTCCAAAATAATAACTTTTCTAATCTATACAAATAGATTAATACTATGGGTGTTCAAAATATTCGAAACCGAAAAACCAGCGAACCTTACCGATTTTTATGTTAACCGAATTGAATTTTTTTTTTTCCGGTTTTTCGATTTGGTTACGGTTCTTGATTTTAGTTACGGAAGGTTAACCGAAAACCGAATATATATATATATATACACACACACACACACTATATATATATTCATTATATTGTAATGTAATGTAGGAAAATAAGTTATGTAACATTGTATGTTTATGCCATCTTTAACTTGAATTAAAATTCAAACCCACTAATTATGAAAAGTTAATGTACATGTGATGTTGCAAAATTAATTTACATATCATGTATAGATTACTAGATTGCGTGTTATTGAAAACATGTTAATTTGTTAACCGCATAACCAAACCGTCAAAACCGATTATCGGTTAACTGCCATTTTCGGTTTAGGTGCATTATATTATCAAACTGAATTTATCAGTTAACAGGTTGTCGGTTAACCGTTTATCGGTTAACCATCCATGAACAACCATAATTAATACAAGACTTGATGGAAAACACACCAAATATATATCGTGAACGTCCTCATAAACAGGCAGCGTGCCAATGCTGCAATGTTGGTCAAACAGAATGAGAATATGTTTCTAACGTGTTTAATATTTTATTCAACGAACACTATTTACAAATGTGTGGCCATCATTAAAAACCTACATGTGATAACGTACTTTCCAATCTTTACCTGCATTTTCCAACAGGATCGTAAAGTATGTTTGGCCAAAGTATCCGACGCCTCACCCAGGGCCAAAGTATCCGACACCTCACCCGGGGCCGTGGTACAAGAGGCACGATCGAATTTTTATTTAAATTTAACAATACATTTTTATTTGACTAGAAGGTGAAGTTATTTTGGGAAAACCTAAATTGGTGATTGAAATGTGATGAATGGGGAATTGTACTATATGTGATATTGAGAGGTGGGGGATTATTTGACATGGGGTTTGTCCCTATAAAAATATTATTTTTTATTTTTTATTTTTTATTTTTAATTTATTTAGAATATTATTTATGACAACCCTTTTCATGTTGTCACTATCTTGGTGGGACTCTAATGGATTTGATGCATGAAGGTCCTTTCTATATGTGCATTCATGCTCTTTTGACCAATTGTTGGCTCTCCATTTCGTACTTTTTGGTTTGTTTCAGAATAAATACGATATTTGATTTGATACATTGTTTGATAACGGGTTTTTATTAATGAATTTGAATAAAGAAGATATCATCTTTTTTCCTGTGATGATTGTTAACAAGTAAATACTCGAGTTTGAAAACAAACAGTTTTCTAACATGAAGGTGGTTATATATGTACTGTTTCTTTACAAAAGTATCATCTGAAAGGCAAATTAAGAATTGAGTGGTTAAAAATCCTAATTAATGACCAATAGGAGCCGGGTACAATGGGGGACCAGAATCGGGACATGTGAGACTTAGTTGGGCCTAGTCAGTTGAATTACTAGATTCAATTACACTTGTCAAGTTAATAGATTTAGATAGATTGGTTAAAGTATTATACTCATGAGACTGGTTGAATTAACCAAATCCGGCTTGGTTCACCATTTTAACGTGTTTCATTTTTTTCTTTTCGGTTTCATACAAGAAGGCATCTAATCCATCCACATTCAAGGCAAAAGTAAAATGATATTACAACGGTTGGACCACATAACAAAGTTCATCAGGAAAGAAGACATACAATGAAGGCAAGGGATTCAAAACAATTAAACTACATGCTAACGAGACACATACACACACATATAGAGGAAAGTCAAACTCATTTATATTGAACGTGATGATCATAAAATTGTGCCACGTGACAATATTCACTGTGAATATCATGCATTATTCAGAGTGAATAAAGGCGCCTAAGCTTTATTCACTCTGAATAATGCATGATATTCAGAGTGAACATTGTCACGTGACGCGATTTTTGTAGTCATCACGTTCACAACCAAAATTGAGTTCACATTTGAACCTAACCCTATATATATACACACACTTCTCACTTTTGGTGCTTGACCACCTAGGAGGCAGGACTCTACTGGTAACTCGGGTACCACTAGGCAAATGACCCTTTGGTACCAATAACTTGTTTATGCGTTTTTTTAAAAGAAAAACTCTTTTTAGAGGGTATTGTGATGCTATGTGCCTTTTTGTGAAAAAAAACTTGTCAATGAAGATACTCCAAGAGCTCACGAGCACGTGAAGAACGATTACTACTCATGTATAGCCATTCATGCCCCTCGAAAGGGCATTGTTGAGGTAACTTTTCAACGCCATTCTCCAATCTCATATAGTCATTGGTATCCTTGGTATCCTGGTTACCTGTAGATCCCAACCTTCCTTAAGGTAAGGGTCCAAACCTCACAAAAGGTGAAGTGTGCGTGTGTGAGAGTTTTGCATGGAGTAAATTACGGTTTTAGTCCTTGTGATTTGTTATAAATTTCGATTTTCATCCATATGGTTTGTAGTTTCTTGCTATTTTGGTCCTTGAAATAAATCCTACTTTTAAAGTACAACGGACTAAGACACTAAAGAATTTCAAACCGCAAGGGCCAAAACCATAATAAGTTGTAAATTATAAGAACGCAAATAACAATAAATATAAACCTTCATCTGGACAGTATGCACTTGCGCATAACAATAAATTAAGCTACATTTTGGTTTTTATTCACAGGTGCATAATGGCACCTGTATAAAAACATGTGGGTATACTACAAATTACGTCTATACATAAGTACATATAGTCTAGATGGAGGGCTATGAAGATATTACTTAATTTTTCATTTTTAAAGGTTTTTCCTTAGCCGTGACCCTTAGCATGTATATCTATATATAATAAAGGAGTAACTGGACAACCACGTGTCGCACTCTCGTGAGCCGAAAATAGTATTTTCTCGCTTAAACTTGAATTTGGACACATCTTTCACTTTCGGTTCCTTTAAGTCTATGTGATTGACATGTGTCCTCTTATTTAGTCCCCTAATATTTTTTAAATTTTCTTACATTTTCATTTTTCATTTTATAGCTTTATCATATAAAAAAAGGGTTTTATTTCATAGAATAGTAACTAAGTTTCAATTTTGTTCTCCTAAAGTCACTCAAACTTTTTTTGCTCAACAAAAACCACTTAACTTTTATTTTTGTTCCGATCCTATGTAATTTACCTGTTTTAGCAGGTTACCAGGTAAACTTGATTTTTTTATTTAATTAATCTTTATTTAATTCAATCCCTAATTAAAATAATCTTTATTAATCTTTTTATTTATTAATCTTTATGTAATATTTTTTATTTATTAATCTTTATGTTTAATCTTTTTAATTAATTATATGTAATTTACCAGCTTATTTATGAACATTAACTCTTGATCAAGATTTATCAGCTAATTTTGCACATGGAAATTGCCTTTGCTATTTTCCTCTTGCTGGCTTGTTACAAGTTGGGCTGGATGTAGAGTTAAACAAAAACCCTTAAAATGAGTTAAACGAAAAACCCATAAAAAGAGTACTTGTTGTTTTCTTCTCGTTGAGCTTAATTTTTCTCTTTCTTTTTTGTGTTTTTATAGGGTTAAACAAAAACCCATAAAAAGAGACCCATTTCGTAAAACCCAAAATCGAAAGGAAAAGAAATGAAGATTTAGTTGATGAATAAAATTATATAAAAGGAAAAAGAAAAGGTCTTTTTAGCAATTTGATCACAATATTGTGGTGGGTTTATATAAGTGAAACATTGATTATTTTAATTAGGATAAAATTAAATAAAAAAGTCAAGTTTACCTGTTAACTTGCTACAACGGGTAAATTATATAGGATTGAAATAAAAATGAAATTTGAAGATTTTTTTTGAGCAAAAAAGTTTAAGTTGACTTTAGAAGAATAAAATTAAAACTTAGTTACTATTTTATAAAATAAACCCTATAAAGAATATAGAATTATTGATTACTATTTAATATTTTTTTCAATTGTAGATTTAAAAAATTTTGTGCAACATGACGCGCCCAAGTATCTATATATATATATATATATATATATTATATACTAGTTTTGATCCCGTGTAATACACGGGATAATTTCAAGAAATTAAGTCATGCCAAAAACTTTATATTACAAATATGAATTGTTGTGTTATTGATCTTTTAATATCAATATTATTTTCTATCAAATACATTAATTATATTAAAAAAAGTACAAACTTTATTTATTTTAATTTAATTCAATTGATATCAAATTATCAACAACGAAAATATAACAAAGACATTTTATAGATCAAACTATAAACTATCTTTGACTTTAAAATGACGTTAATATACTTTCACATATAAAGAGAAAGATATACATACAAAAGTGTACTTGGATTGAAATATAATAATGGACACGTTTAACAATAATTTGTTATAAAATTATTAATTAACTATTATATTAAAACTCAATGATTATCTTCATTATATTTAAAATGAAATATTTATTTTCTATTTGATGACGTTTATCAATTAGTTACATGAATACAAATATAAATTATTATATAATATGGAGAAGAAAACTTAGTTATGCTTCTATTGATGTAGATCAAAAAACTTAAAAAAAGTAAATCAGGATAAAATTAAACCATTTGATTTAGTTCATCATAAGAAAACAATGACACAAATTTTTTTACCATTTTTCAAATAATTGCAAAAACAAATAATAATAAAAAATTTATGCATTAATGTTCTTCGAAAAAATGGTTGACGAACTTACCTAAGACGTTTGCAAAAAGAGTAATGGAGGAACTTGAAAAATTAAAATGGAAAAGGTAAGGTTTATACGGTTTTTGTTGAATTTGCTTAGTATTTAAATATCAATTTAGGAAGAGAGATAGAGATATAGATGACTTCATACTAATAGATAGAGATAAAGTTTGTTATATTTAATGTTTAGTATTGAAATATCAATTTAGGGAGAGAGATAGAGATATAGATGACTTCATACCAATAGATAGAGATAAAGTTTGTTATATTTAATAGATAATTTTGGATTAGTTTTTAATAATTTTAAATTTTAAATTAGTGACATGTGTCAACATATGACACATATGCATATGATGTGGCAATGGCTCACCAGAGCGCGACACGTGTCAATGAGTTACTCAGAGCGCGACACGTGTCAAATCAGTTACTCTTTTATTATATATAAATTAAAGAAAGGTTTTTGCTGATGTCATGATTATAAAATTGAGCCATTTGATTGGCCAATTAAAAATGAATCATCAAATGATGATGTCATCAATTATTCTTATTATTTTAATACCATAATTATCTTTATAATTTACATTTTTTATCCTTAGAATTATTTGATTAAATTACTTTTTATCCATTAGTTTTCTTATCTTTCACTTTACATCCTTATCATTTTAAGATAATAATATATATTAATTAAAATGTATTAAAATTTTTGTTTTTTGTTTTTAATAAATTATACCATTATAATCGTTTCGACAATTCCTTCGAAATGAGTTTAATATTGAATATTTTTTTAATTTAACTACATTATTAAAATTAGATATAAATTAATTTGTTTAGATTTTATTACAATTCTATTCTTCAAAATTTTGAAATTTAAAGATTTTATCTTTTTAACCTAAGTATTTTTATAGATTATTTATAAGTAATTAAAATTTATTTTATTTAAAACTCCATTGTTGATATTCTTGAAATTTAAAGATTATATATTTTTAATGTAACTATTTTTATAGATTATTTATAAGTAATTAATTTTTTATTTAAAATTCTACAAATAAAAAACACTACATATTTTATTTTTGAATCCCTCCAGTTATAAAAATAGATATAAATTAATTTGTTTAGATTTTATTACAATTCTATTCTTCATATTCTTGAAACTTAAAGATTTCATCTTTTAAACTGATTATTTTGATATATTATTTATAATAATGAAATATTATTTTATTTAAAACTAATTGCTAATATTCTTGAAATTTAAAGATTCCATCTTTTTAATCTAACTATTTTTGTAGATTAGTTATAAATAATTATATTTTATTTTATTTAAAATCTTACAAATCAAAACACTACCCATATTTTATTTCTGAATCCCTCCAGTTTTAAAATCATTCAGGAAATTCAAATCTTTTGACAAAAGAATAATAAATTTTCAATTTTTAAAATTTTAACAGCTATTAGATAACTAAAATATCTATTGTAATAAGCAATTATAATAACAATTGTCATATAACATATAATTTACATAAGTATTTAAATGGTAATGACAATTGTCATGTAAATATCTATTCTTATTAAAAATTAAAATAACATGTTTCAAATGCCCGTATAATATACGGGTCATTAACTAGTAATTTAGTATACGAACCTTTTTCAAGAAAAATTGATATTTCTGACATAATTATAAAATTCTATTCATTTTCTGATGGTCATACAAATTAATCAACGTGTTGGGACAACATTTTTAAAAAACGAAGAAAAGATTTCTTTGAATCAAAATATATAAAAATGAGATAAAATATTTAAATATAAACCGAACCACACGTGCACGCATTTACTCACAGCAATAAATATATATATGCTATTGATATATGTACTACTAAAACTACATTATTGAAGCAGACCACAAAGTACAAGGTTTGAGTTCGAAAATACGATGAGAGTATTTTTCTTTTTTCCTGTTTTCGCAGGTGTATCTGCAATACCCTCGTTACTAACCTTTTCAAATGTTTTCTTGTTAATAATTTAAGAAGAAGAAAGAGAAAGTGTGTGTATATATATAGGTTAGGTACGTAGGTTCAAATGAGAACGATAACCTTTTAAGAAAATATGAAAACGATTCTCAACCACTTATCCGGTTGCTAAATAAACCTAGAAAACTGATGAACACTTTCGTGTAGGGGATAAACAGTAACGAACAATATAGATATGCTTAAATCTCTGAAAGGCGTGTGAACACTTTCAGATCGAATCAAGTTGGTGGTTTTCCTGAATTATTCAATCGGATACAATCCAGAGATCGAGAATTTTCTGTATGTTGTATCTGAGATGTTTTGAACCAGCGAGAGCCACAAATAACGACCAAAAATCATATATATAATGATGAAACGGGGTAACTGCCAAAAGGCAGTTTTCTGGTTTCCAACGTGTCAAATTTATCCACTCAATTTCCGAAAATTAATTTTCGACCCCAGCCAGGGGCGCTGCCCCTTGGACCCTGCCAGGGGCTACCGCCCCTTGGACCCCGCTACTAGGGGCGCTGCCCCCGGACCCCCGTTCCTTAGGGGCTTCGCCCCTAAAATCATAATAAATTCAAGTAGGTATGCACTCGGCACCTCCAAGCCTAAATGATGTCTTATTATGATGAAATTGGTCAAACAAGTTAATCCAATTACACTAAAATATCCAACATTTCGTAACCCATTATATGGACCTTATGCACTAATCCATATAAGTAATTAAGTTGTTTTTTTGGTTTTTATGCATGTGTGCATTATAATACAAATTACTTCTATTTACAAATGCATACGGTCCAGATGGAGGACTACGAAGTTGTTCGTCAATTATTTTTCCCTGAGGGTTTTCTTTGAACCTCACCCTATATCCCCATATATATATATATAGAGAGAGAGAGAAAGGTTCAAATGAGAAGTGCTAAAAATACGAAGTAGAGTAGTGATCTCCACCACTCATCCGGTCAATAAAGGTGGCTTTGACCGGTTGCGGTGGACGCGATCACGGGGGATTGACGCGATTCATGGGTGGGTAGAGATTATTAAAGGAGGGGACCCGATCAAAGCCGTCTTTATTGACCGGATGAGTGGTGGAGACCACTTCTCTACTTCTCATTTGAACCTAATACTATATATATATATATATATAATCATTTATAAACTCAATAGATCGTATAACCTTACAATCCAGTATTTGAGTGGGGGACGCATTCTGGAGGTACGGGGGCTTCGACCCCGGGCTGCATGCTTTAGCAGTCGGGCTTCGACCCAAAATTGCCAAGGATTAGTCTGGGCCCAATGTGGTCTGGGATAACTCTTCCAAAAAAAAAAAAGTAACAAATGAAAATTTGTTTGCAAGTTTGTATGAGTTATTGGGTTTTTAAAAAGGTATATATGTACTTTTCAAAAAAAAAAAGGGTATATGTGTATGCATATGCATGTTTTTAACTAGCTTTCCATTATGAAACGAAAAATCATCGGGAGCACATCATGTGTTTAAGACATTTATCATAAATATTGTAAAAATTTCATGACAATTGTTTAGTACGAATATGCTCATGTGACGCGTTCTGATGGTTAACAAATTTGCAATGATCCGTAGTTCTCGATCGAACTTTCCTCTCTCTTTATATATATATATATAAATATTATATTAATAGAATATTGTTCTAAAACTCAATAATTGGAAAGAGAAGGTCATAATTGTCTTGGTAAAAAAATAAAGGTGCATAGGTTAATTAACACACATGTGAAGTAATTTTTTGTTATCGTTTAGGACTTGTTTGTTTTATTTGTAAGTATATATAGTCTCATTGCCTCTATGATTCTTGACTATATTTGGCTAATTTGAAGGATAAGATGGCCAAATTTAATTTGAAGGATAAAATGGTTATCCTATCATTTATGTGATGTGTTTTCATCAGCCTTCAATATTTCTGTAATACCTTTTGGCCATATTAAGAAAAATAAATCTAGCAAATTTCAAGGGCATCTATGATTCTAAAATATATGGAGCATAGTTACTTAGATTAACATGGTGTTATCTTCTACTTCGTTTTCCAATTTCATAATCTGGTTTCCCCTTTTATTGGTGTTTTTATGTGTATTGTGTATGCATCCATATACAATTTATTTATCATTTTCTACATAATCATAAAAATTTGACATAATAGATAAATTTGTCAATGCATATCTATATATTTTTTAACTATAGCAAAAAAAATTCTTAGTTTGTAATTGTATAATTTCTTGAACTATTAAATGATTATGTATGAATATATGTGAAAGGCCATTCTTTTGAAAACCTATAAAATTATGATAACCTAGAGAACCTGTGGATTATGTACTATTTTGTATAATTTTTTTATATTTAAGACTAGGATTTAGAATACTGATTAACATAGATTTGTTTCATAAGGTGTTTGTTTCACATGTTTTCGATTCACAATGTTATTTTTTAATGTGTATGTGGAACAAAAAATACACATAAAAAAGTTTCGCAATGTAAACTGAATACATATAAAACAATCACATTATGAAACAAATATATGTTAATTAATACATTATATATTACCCTTACGTGAGAATAAATCATGTGAAACAAAACCGTAAGATAGAAGTTCTTATGGATTCACAAATTTTGGAGTTCTCAAATGATTACATCCCGATTATATGTATATGTAGATATAAGATATATATATATACATATTATTTTCAATATAATTTTAACCAAACTAACTAAATATAAATATAAAATATAGACATGGCAAGTAAAAATTTAAATGGTAAAATATCACCGTAAAAACTTTAACACAAATGCAAGTACACAACCGGTACAAAAGACTTTTAAACATGCTTACATTATTGAATCATATGTATCCCAATTCCATCTATTTTTGTTGAGACAATTCTGAAATGGTCATCAGCCTTCCAAAGGTGCCTCGAGGAGGAGCCAAACGCAATTAAAAAACATAAACAATTAAACTTAAATGCTTTAGACTATAACTAATCTCCCACTCGTAGTCAAAAGAGTAAGTAGACACGATGACCTCAAAATCAACTTAGAAAACATGGTGGAAGTTATTCATAACCCATAACTTTAACAATTTTAGATTTTATAAATAACTCACAAATCTTGTTTTTTCATCAACATTGAACAAGTTGTCATAAACTCTCCAATTTAACTTCATGATGTCCTTATCATACCTACAAACATCATCTTTGTTCATTGGCAATATAGAATTACCTAAGATGTTACAAACACCTCATCATGGTATAAGACTTGCTTTGATGCCATTTTGTAACTTTTGAAATCCCGAGAATAGTTATAACTTATAAATCAACTTAAAATAATAGTGAAAAATAATGACAAATTACATCTTGAGGGTTATGAAAAGTTAATGAATCTCATTTCTATTCACGTGGGACGCAGGTGTAATCGTCACCACACTTAATGAGCTTACAAATCTAACTTTGTATCAATGTGAGGTGAATGTCACACAAAATAAACACATCATCACTCATTCACTCTTAATTAAATTACATAACAATATAATGAGATTTCAAAAAGAACCACATGTTCTCTTCTTTGTGCTACTTTTTCGGACCCCGAGGTCCGGGGTCCGAGGTTCAAATACATATATATATATATAAACAGATATATTATATGTATGAGAAAAGGGAAGAAAGATAGGAGGAGGGGGTGAGATTTAACATTCAAGAAGCAGGTCCGAGAGCTAACGTGTGAAGCTAATAAGCTAAGATTAGACTTTTGGAGGCCTTACGAACACAAGTTTCAAAAAGTCATGGGTGAGTGACATTTATTGAACATATGGTGTAAATATGCCGATAATTTTCATTAAAACACGCAATTTTAACACATGCATAAAATCATGCAAAAATATGCATATCTAGTTGATCATGACGTATTGAACTTTGTTATGCATGTAATGCTAAGTACTTGCTAAACCTTACACGAATGCAACATCCCACTTTTGAACATGTGAGATATCAAATCTGAGTCATGAGGGTGAGATAGATTATACTAACACATTTGAACTTATCAAGTACAATGGCCCCAATATGTAGTGGTGATATTTATACATACCAAGTACAAACTATTATTGTAATACATTGATTTTATGTATCTTCGTGTCTACCTCATGATATTACGGGTGTTCTAGTACTTGACCCAACATACATAGCCAAAACAACTTCCGTATATATAATAGTTTTTCGAAATATTGAACTTGTATAACATACATACAAATTCTAAAACATGTACATATATGTCAACAATTAGCATGTATGTTCAACTTTGCAAATACTAATACACTTAAGTGCCTTAATTTAAGAGATCACATAAAACTCACTTGTTTCATTTAACTTCAAATCTTAATTCACGACTTTAATCTACGGGCTCTTTTAGCAAATTCTTACTGGGTAAGGCTTACGACCAGAAATATCATACCTCATTTACCTTATCGTGTAACATTTTAGCCATGAAAATAGTTTGTTAGTAAGCATCTTAAATGTAAATGTTTATCAGGTAAGAGTTATTTCCCACACTTACCCACATCGGATAAGACTCCTCGGTCCTTGTCTTGTTTCTTACCAAATAAGTTTTTTGGTCCTTCTCATATATACTCGATTAACAAAGTAAATGATATTCGTAAATGCTTATCCGATAAACATTTAATAAACGACTCTGGATCTTGCTCTGTGACATCTTTCCTTAATTCCCATTTTCCTTTTTCTACCCTTCCACGTAAGGAGAAATTTAATAAATTATACTTTAAGCAATTCCTTGCTTCACTCTTAACAAATAATGTTTTATTATTTGACTAAGATCTCTCTATTTTGTTCTAGTGACAACTGAGTTATATTTTTCAACTTGCTATTGTTATTTATAAATAAAAATCAACTAATAGTGTCACACATCATTATATTTTTCTTTCTTCATGTGTTATTTCAAACTTAGAGTTATGTTATTTGGTCTTTAGAGAATTATTAAAATTTGATGTAATCACATTAAATTTGAAAAAGAATCTCCATATTTCAAATACGTAACAAGAAGAATACTCCTTTCATCGCCCAAAATGTTGTTTTAAGATCTATAAAACATTTAAAAACAAATTCATATATTGACAACCAAATGTGTCAAAAATAACATTAATTACTAAAACTAAAAAAAAAAACTATTATTATCCTATTTATTATAAAAGATATAGGCTATAATTAAACTTTATAATAGTGTTAAAGTTTGAAATACATAATTACTTAATTAACCCTGAATTTGCTTAGAACATACCGAATATATATAATGTCTTATCCTGTCTTTATTAAAAAGATATAGACTAATATCCATTAAACTTTATATATGATAGTGTTAAAGTTTGAAATACATAATTACTTAATTAACCCTTAATTTGCTAAGAACATACCTAATTGAATATATATAATGTTTTATCCTGTCTTATAATATACCAAAAGAATATTTTATAACTTTTAATATAATATACCCATCAAAAACTTATCATAAGTTCAAAATGAGATGGAGAATAATTTGTTAGATTCTAAGTTAAAATTACTGCACATTTTGAGTTAACATAAAGAATGAGATTATGGGAAGCAACCAAGATATAAATAGGAAATGGTCTCCTCCTCCATTAATGAACGAATTCAGGAGGAATCCAATGGTACTATAAGTGGGCCTAATCATCACATTATCATGTATATGCCCATGGTGTGTAGGGTCTCAGGTAATGTTTATATATATCACACACACGCGCACACACACACACACATATATATATATACTAGTTTTGATCCCGTGTAATACACGGGATAATTTTAAGAAATTAAGTCATGTCAAAAACCTTATATTACAAATATGAATTGTTGTGTTATTGATCTTTTAACATCAATATTATTTTCTATCAAATACATTAATTATATTAAAAAAAAAGTACAAACTTTATTTATTTTTAATTTAATTCAATTGATATCAAATTATCAACAACGAAAATATAACAAAGACATTTTATAGATCAAACTATAAACTATCTTTGACTTTAAAATGACGTTAATATACTTTCACATATAAAGAGAAAGGTATACATACAAAAGTGTACTTGGATTGAAATATAATAATGGATACGTTTAACAATAATTTGTTATAAAAATATTAATTAACTATTATATTAAAACTCAATGATTATCTTCATTATATTTAAAATGAAATATTTATTTTTTCTAATTGATGACGTTTATCAATTAGTTACATGAATACAAATATAAATTATTATATAATGTGGAGAACCAAACTTAGCTATGCTTCTACTGATCTAGATCAAAAAACTAAAAAAAAAGTAAATCAGGAGAAAATCAAACCATATGATTTAGTTTATCATTAGAAAACAATGACACAAATTTTCTTACCATTCTTCAAATAATTGCAAAAACAAATAATAATAAAAAATTATGCATGAATGTTCTTCGAAAAAATAGTTGACGAACTTACCTAAGACGTTTGCAAAAAGAGTAATGGAGGAACTTGAAAAATTAAAATGGAAAAGGTAAGGTTTATACGGTTTTTGTTGAATCTGCTTAGTATTTAAATATTAATTTAGGGAGAGAGGTAGAGATATAGATGACTTCATACCAATAAATAGAGATAAAGTTTGTTATATTTAATAGATAATTTTGAATTAATTTTTAATAATTTTAAATTTTGAATCAGTGCCATGTGTCAACATATGACATATGACACATATCATATGATATGGCAATGGCTCACCAGGGCGCGACACGTGTCAATGAGTTACTCAGAGCGCGACACGTGTAAAATCAGTTACTCTTTTATTATATATAGATATATATACACACATCATGTATATATATGGTTGGGTTCATGTTAGACCAATATATTTTTCGTGATACCTGTGAGGACCGTACTTTTACACTTAAAGTTTCACAGCAAAACAATGTGACGGTAAAAATTTCGATCATTTGAGTTCTTTTTAGGTTTTTATGGACAAGTGCATTATGCACATGTACATATTACCAAATTACTTGTATGCACAAATGCATATGGACATATGGTCCATATGGAGAACTACAAGAGTGTCCTCGGGTTTATGGTTTTTTAAGGTTTTTCCTTTAACTTGACCCTATATATAGAACCGTTAATTATGTGTATTTGTTTTATATTTTGAAACATTGGCGTAATTTCACATGCATTTTCAAACATTTTTATAGTTTATATTGTTTGTGCATATATACATATTGAGACCACTAACTTTCTATAAGACCACCTCGTTGGATTAATATAATCTCATCTAGCCTACACTCTTTTTCCCAGATGAACCTTCAAAAAAAAAAAAACATGCAAGAAGGCTCTCAAGATCAAAGAGATACAACGGCCAAGAAACTTAGAGGTGATCTCATAGAAAAAGGGATAATATCCGGGGGTATCCGGATCCATATGGGCACCAACTAATCCCCCGCGCCCATGAGCCGACCCGAAGGTCAACCCTAAACCGACCCGAAGGCCGGTCAAGAGCTGGATACCGCAGAAGAGGTCAATAAGGCCTTTGGCCTTTTTTTGCAACAAGCGGGGCTTGAACCTGCGCCAACCTATCTTTCAAGGCAAGCGCAAGGATGTCACCTACCACCGCTAGGCTAGACATTCATTGGTGTGATTATATTTTTATATTTGAAACTTCACAGAAAGATACTGTGAAGGTAACCTTCACAATATTGCTTTTGTTGTAAAAGTTCGAATTCTTTTTAACCTTCATGGTGTTTTCTGTGAATTTTCAAGTGTATAATAAATATAATCTCACGGGTTTCAAGAAAACACCTTCCCATCTGAGTGAACTCAACTATATATATACATACAAATATCAATTTCTCATGCTAAAATTAAAATAAATGATTTTAAAATTTTTCATATTTAAATTATTAATCATACCAATATAACATAAATGGGCAATTAAGTATAGTTCCCAAACCCATTTTCTAAATTAACAAATTAAAAGCATATACTTTAGACAATATATATTATATTAGCTAATTATACTTAAATTTTCTTAATTATATATATAGATAATAAATTCCTCTTATTATATCACCATAACCAAACCAGTGCTGTGGAAAATCAGGCCTTTTGCATCAATGGAGTTCGAGCAGCTGCATCCACTCCATTATTTGAAGTCCGTGACATATTTGAGAGCTTGAAACCTATATGTCCCATGTCTGCCTGAAAATTAAACAATTATAATATTATAAGGGGAGAAATATATAATTTTATTTATAATATAGAAAGAATAAATTGATCTCGAATTTAAAGAACCAAAATTCAATTAACTAATTAACGACTACACGAAGGAACATATATAAGAAACTTTGTGAAAACAAAGCTGGCATATTTCAGATACATAGTGTTATTCACTATGATAATACATGTTTATTTCAAATAAACGGAAAACCGATTGTAACGCTCCATTTGAACCCTTTTGCACAAGTGCATAAGAGCAATTTTGTAATGTGCAGACATACATATATATATATATATATGCATAGATGCATAATGCATTTGTGCATGAAAACCCAAAAGGAACTCAAATTACCCGTATGCACAAGTGCATACGGTCCAAATGGAAGGCTACGAAGATGTTACTCGGTTTTCCTTTTTTAGGTTTTCCCTCATGAGCCTTCCCCTCTCTCTCTATACACACACACAAACACAAACACACACTCTTAAGATCACGAAGTTCTTGGTTTTAAACCATAAACATCTAACCATTCAAACATCAATAAACCAGTTGATGATCAGTCTATATATAATGAACTTATTCTCTCTTAAATTGGTTTCTTTTATATATTTGCATTTATACTTACGTATTAATATACACACTATATACATTAAGTATTTCATGCTATATATATACACACATATGTCATATATGTGTGTGTATATAGTATGTATAATCAAGAACAGAAAAGATTAATGAGAAGTGTGAGTAATTCCAATTTCATGATGATATGCACAAACACAGTAATTGGAAACCATGTCATTTGATTATATATACATCAATAATCAACAAAATTTTATGCAAGGAACATTATTTATTAAAGAGACATTTCAAGAGTAATGTCTATGACAAACTGAGCATTGTTGTTTTGGTTGAAGATGATCAGCTAGGGACTAAAAAAGTTGGGATTTTATAGGTTAAGATCAATCCACATATTTATTAATTTCTTGAAATTATTGTAATCAAATTCTCCTATGGTGTTGAGTATGTTTCTCATGAAGATTCTTTTCAACTCAAATGATCGATATATTAAATATCAAGATGTTATAATTGTGACTGGTGCTGTAACTTGAACTTGTTGTAGTTGTGCTTCTTGCTTGCTTCGGGTTTTAGCGTCTTGCTTGCCCGTCTAATAAATGCCGTTTTCAAAAAGAAAATTAAATATCAAAATGTATATTCTTTTACTGAGCATATGATACAAACAAAATTGTTATAAAATTTGATGTATTAAAAAGGAAATAAAGTCAATAATTATAGACATTAAGTAAGCAGGTAGATGATGATGTTAAATTAGAAATCTTATCAAGAATTAAGTCACAAGCTGTAACTAATTAATTAATATTTAATCTGTCAAATAATGCATTAATGTTGAACCAAAACACACACACACACATATACTGTTAATGTGTGCTATCTTGATAAATGCTTAAATTATTAATTTAATTGTAACTGTGTTTGATTAAGGTAATCTGATCAAATCTTGATGGCCACTCCATGTAGTGCAGAATCCCAAAAAAGACAAGACTGGCAATTTCAAAATAGTGATCAATAAAGGAGAATTTTTTTTAAAAAAGAAACTAATAATAAATAATATATTTCAAATATTTTAATAAATTTATTTTGAATTTATATTTATTTTTGGAACTGATTTTGCAGACAGAGAGAGAAGTAGAGAACTGATGTTTTCTCCATGCAAGTTAGGGTTTCTATATGCAGTCTGCTAGCTAGGGTTTGCTTTTGTTCACCCAAAGAAAATTGCTTTTTGGATCATCAATCTAGGGGTTGTCATATATGCAAGTATGATCTGTTGATCTTTTAGAAAAACCCATTTGATATAAGCAAAATCTAACATCAAATAATCGGAAAAAAAGATTATAATTACCAGTTTCTTGAAGATCGGAAACTAGAGATCATGATTGTTGAATCCGAAAAGTGGATGTTTCTTCATTCGCCTTCAGGATCGGCGTATTTCTCTTCTTCTTCTTCTTCTTGTAAGGTATTCCTCGTGCCTTAGCCTGCGAATCGCGAATTTCGCGCAGATAAACCCGTATTGCTCCACTTGCAAACGGGTTCATTTCAGGCAATCCGCCATTTTCTTCATAGGCTGCCCGTAGACGCCCTATGAGGGCGTCTAGGCTGCCCCAGGCTTGCCTGAGTGGACAAGTACAAGGGCCAGCCGGATCAGGGTGGCCGAAGAAAACACAACCTTGTAAGTGAACCTTAGTCTTCCCAAATTGATCGAGGTATCGAAGAAAATCTAGCACATGACTATAGTTGCAGTGAGACAAAGCAACCGGGGGTCGTTGGTTTTTCAAATATTGCCCGAAAGTGTTCCAATCGCGGCGCTTCTGAGACTCATATCGGCTTAGTTGTGGTGGCGGTGCTGGTGGTGGTTGAGAATCAGAAGGTATCATCACACCACCATCACCGCCACCACCTCCGCCACCACTTCCGCTACCCCTTGATGATCCTTCACCTACTTCTCTACCCTTGATCTGATCATGATCATGAGAAGACATCAGATTTTAGCAAGTGAATGAAAGATCAAGATCTTTTGTAAGATTAAAGAAAAAAAATTAGCTAATTGGTTTAGAGAGAAGAGAGAAAGGAAATGGAAGATGATATATAATTGAAGAGAGATGGGAGAAAATGGAAAATTGAAAATCAAATCATGGAGGGGGAGGTCTTGAGAGGACAAGACATGGGTCCATTTGAAAGTGCTTTAAAGGCAATTAGGCTCTTTTTTTCTTCATCAAATTGAATTATTCTCATCCTTTAATTGGCACTATTAGCCTCTCAAAGAATACTTTACTTATAATATTTTCTTTTAAGTACTCTAAATTAATTGATTATCATATATTTAAAATTTCCTTGCTTCATAATTGACACAAAGTTTAAAAACATTTCAATTAAGATTTTCAAGAAAGACTAAATCAAGTTTAATTAAATGTTCATGTACAACTCGCTTAAATTTTATAAAGATGTAATTTAATTTGTCCAACTTTATTTCTCATATATATATATATAGAGAGAGAGAGGGTTATTCAATTACAAACATAGAGAGAAGTTCATACAAGAACAATCCAATTTGCAAGAACAAAGGAACCATGTAAATCACATGTGATTTTGTACTAAACAAGAAAAAACGAGTGTAGTACACTTGCCGACAAGGCGCGTGGGTCGGTGCAAGTGGGCGAGCGTAGTACAAAATCACCTGTGATTTACATGGTTTTTCATTCTTGCAAATTGGTTTTGTTCTTGTTTGAACTTAATTCTACAAACATATATATATATATATATATATATATATATATATATTAGATTACTCCCTATGGTTCCAAAGAACTCTTATTCTGTTGGTCAGCATTAGCGGACCTAACTCATTACATATAGTGGTATATGTCATAGTTTCATTTCTTTTTTTGGAAGAGGTATCCCAGACCACATTGGGCGTCATAGTTTCATTTCTTCATCGTAGTATAATAAATTACAGAGTTTTGAAAGGTGTTACGTTATCAATTTGTTGTGTGTGTCACCATATATATTTTTAAATACAATATAAGAACATAAATTACTCTTGATGAGGTATTGGGTTTTAAGTCCTGTTAAAGTCATTTTTCTTAAAAATTTCAGATATATTGTTAATATTAAAAATTTTATAGTAACAAGGCTCGAACTTGAGACTTTACATTTGAAAAGCAAAGAAAATTGGCTTTATGAAAAAAATATCTCTATATATGTTTTTGATAGTCAAATGGTTTCATCGTCTGGAAAAAGTTTAAGTCTGTCCCTGTTGGTCAGGCTAAAATGAAAATGGTTGTTCATTTAGCTAAAAATGAGAATTTGGGGTTCTAGGGAAATAGGCTCATTATATTATCGAAAACCAAAAAGTTTTTTCTTTTATCTTTTCCATTGATTAGTGTTTAATAACTCTAACTAAGCACACCTCAATGTTTTTTATATTTTCTATTGAAATGCAATTGTGTGTGCCATATATGTTTAATTGAAATTACTTGATTGTATAGTTAGGTGCTAATATTTCAAATAATAATTAGGGATTTTAACAAAATGAAACTTAGGTCGCGTTCGGTTAGCTGCAATCTTTTGAAGAAATTGGAATCCTGAAGGAATTGAAATCCTGAAAGAATTGGAATCCAATTCCATAATTTGTTTGGTTGGCAGAAATGTCCGATGGAATTGTAATTCAGATATACAAAATGACAGAATTACCCTCCTTTTGTTCTTATGTCGAAGCGGTGGCGGCGACGGTCGGCGGTGGGCCGAAGCGGCGGCGGCGGTCGGCGGTGGGCCGAAGCGGCGGCGGCGGTCGGAGGTGGGCCGAAGCGGCGGCGGCGGTCGGAGGTGGGCCGAAGCGGCGGCGGCGGTCGGAGGTGGGCCGAAGCGGCGGCGGCGGTCGGAGGTGGGCCGAAGCGGTGGGGGCGGTCGATGGTGGGTCGAAGCGGTTGCGGCGATCGGCGGTGGGTTAAAGCGAAGTAGTACGTTAGGGCATCTAATTGAAGGGAAATCTGGTTATTTGGCAATTCCCATGTCAAGGGATTTTAAAATCCTTCCATGTACCTAAGGATTTCAAATTCCTTCATATGAGGGATTTTAATTCCTTCCCCCAATCCCAATTCCCTTCTCTAAATTTTACCAAACGCAGGAATCATTGGGAATTGGATTCCAATTCCCTCAGATTCCCAAGAAATCATGCACACCAAACGCGCCCTTGGAGTAGTCCACACTACTTTTGTAGTATGTTCTGTGAAAACGTTACCTTTTGTTGCATATAATAGGGAATATGGATTTATAATGACCAAAGTATTAATCGTTTAAATAATGAATTTGATCAAATACCATAAAGTTAAAGGTTTGAAAAATCACTATCTAACTTACATTAATTAATCTATAGACAAACAAATACTTATATTATAAAATCACTAACAAAATCTAGAAATATTTTTCTTGTCATTTAACACTATCCACCCATCATCTTTGTGCAATCATTATCAAGCATTTTAGTAAAATTTGGGATTATGATTAACCTGTTAACTAGTGTAAATAATCCAAGTTAATCATATGTGATCCGCATATAATATTATATATGTGAATTTTCTTTAATGTTAAAATTGCCATGATCAGTAAATTTAAAGGAAAAAATTTCTTTTAGGTTAATGATAGGGTCGGAAAACTTACATTATATAAACCGACATATATCTTAAGTAATGAAACCCTAATAATGTTTTAAGCACTTTTAATATATTAATTTTGAAATTTTAACATTTAAAGTGGATGTAATTATAAGACAGCGTTAATAATAAAAAAAGAGATTAAAACATCGAATAATTCGCAAACTTTAAGTGATTAAGATCTTGTCCCCCTAATTATCTTTTCTTTTCTCTTTTTTACATTAAATGTATGAAGTCTTGTAAAAAAAGTTGTTACTAAAAACCCTTTAACAAATACCCATTATTAATCATGAAATCAAGGATTTTATGAAATAATATAGAGCTTTAATTTGAGTCACAATTGTCAAAAACAATTGTTAAAGAACTTCTCATTTGTTATCTATTTAATTGATAACCATTTTTCATAATCATAATCGTATTCTAAATGAGTGATAAGTTTCAAATTTGTTATACATCTTATGATGGAATCCGTAACATAATCCCCCATTTTTATGGCTAAAAGAACCTATTAAGTGTAATTTCATCATTCCATTACAAGTTAATATAATAGAGAAAACGTGTTGAAAATGGTAAAAGGTGGTCTAAAAAGGCATAATTGATGAAATACTACCTTGACATGCCACCATGCCATGCTTGGATCGTAGACGAGAGTTGCACACTAAATCCACATATAGGGTATGAAATTGTGTATACAAAATGCTACCCTAATTAACATGCAAGCTACCCTGACATGCAAGGATCACATAATTCATGGCAGGGATTAGTTTCACCAACTTTCGAATCTTGAGAAGTTTTTCCACGAAGGGAAATATGGAGTATTTTCGTATTAAGATAGAAGAATTGAAGTGATTTCTTCCATCTCCATTCCGTTTAATTTAGTCGGTAACTCGTTTTATTTCCAACAATAGTCAAGCTTTAAATTGTTGATGTATTTATTTGAGATTCTTATATAAGATGTTATGAACATATTTATTTGCTTGATTTCTATATGAATATCATTTTCAATCGAGTTATCAATTAAATGATGTTCTTTGGGAAAATAGCTATTCAAAATCCTAAATACGTAATCATTTAGAGATTGTGATAAAGTGGCGACTAAAATCGTGTGGCCTCAATAAGGTCTTCAGTTAAATTTCTTGAATTATTGCAGTCGGAGCCCTAACAAGCTCGGCAACCGAGAACAACCTGAGCTTATGAGCTTATTGTTTCATATTGGTTATTTACTAACTCGTTAATGCTAACAACACCTGGGAATTTGAAAACCTTGTTCAAATTCTTATTTGGGTTAATATTTTATTAAAGACCTTGTTTTCATTAGTTTCTATCTAAAAGAAAAATTCAGGTTGTCAGAACTCGTTGACAACTATAGCCAATTTGGGCTTGTTTTACCATTTTACACCATAATAATCAATAATAGTGTTTGCATCACAACTGAAAATTTGATATCCATGGTCTTTTTAATCATATTATTTACTCATGATTTTTTTTAGTACTATATCATATCTAGCACTCTTTTTTTTTAAAGTGTAGAAGTATAATCATAGCCACTATTACAATCTATATTCTGATTTGGGACAGTTAAAACTTATTATTTATCAATCTCGATAACTATCCAACAACCTTAAACATTTTTGTTACAAGTATGATTGTTTGCAAAAATGAGAGATCATGGATACATAGTCAATAATGATTAAAAATATATAATTTGTTTAAAGTTATTCTTTAAACTGTAAACAAATTAACATTTTTATAAATGTGATTGTATGTAAATATGACCTTTTCATTTTTTTTAAACGACATGTTGGTGCAACAGTTATCATCATGCCATCATGGCACCAGATCATGATAACTTGAGATCGAAACCTCTCCAAGAAGAATGACCGTTTTTTAATTTACTTCTATAAATTCAAGTTTTATAAATTATTACATTAGAATATTTAAACATTTCAGGCCTTTAGTAAAATTAACTTTCTTATAGTGATTGAGTTGATTGAGTTATTTATTTAGATCATTCTTATAAAACTATAACAATTGAATTTAAATATCAAAAAAGGATTTAATGAATTGGATATTTGGAGAAGAAAGGGTTTTCTAATAAAGAAGAAGAATCCAAGATTAGTTAAGATACCACATATAGTATTTTTGGCATTTCAAGAAATGCCACCTTTCTTGAAAATACCTCATTTTCTAAAGAAATCAAATTGATACCACAAAATTACAATTTATAATTGTAGAAATTGCTTCAACTAATTGAAAAGGTTGCTAATTTGTCCAATTAAAGAATTTTAGGGTGCCCCATATCACAAGAGAAAGTTGATCTACAACACTCAAATCCTAGTCCTAACTTTTAAAACTTTCTTGGCATATTTTAATTTATTGACTCTATTGGTGGTGGTAGCCATATCTTATATTCTAAGATGATCTTGTTGACTCTCAAAGATTTTCTTCATATTAATTAATTAACAAATTAGAAAAAGGGTACTATAATTGTTTATGTATATGATAACAAAAAAATGATTTAATGTATTGTTTTTATCTATACTCATGTAAATATGCAAAACAATAATAATAATTAATTAGACTTACAAAGGTATAACATATTTCATATATACTTATAATTAATGTTTACAAAGTAATAAGTTACAAGTGTGTAAAAATATACATGCAAATATAGTAAAAAGGTTAATCACTGTGTAAAGTATTCCATGTTATGTAGAATAAATGTAATAATATAGAGGAAAATATAATAATTTCACTCTATGAAAATTTAACCAAATTCCCAATAATTCGTCACGACAAATTTCTTCACGAATTTCAAAGTGTGTTTAATTTAAAGTTCTATGTACTTTAATTAAATGTATGGTCCCTAAAATGTGTGTGACGTTTTGACATGTTATAGTGAATAATAACTAATATTGTCATTCGAGTATTATGTCATGAAGTATTCTGTTTTTAGATAACTTGAAAAGTGAAGAAGAAAATGCTACAAAGAAATCATTAAGATCTAATGGTTTAATTTGGTTTAGATTTTTTTAAGGTGTTGTTTGTTTAATTTTTAACAGTTTCATTAAGAGACAGCCTCTGAATCATTAAGAGGTGAATCTTGTTTGGCAAAAAAATAATCTGTCTCTTAATAGTTCCCAAACCCTTTAAGGTTGTGTTTGGTACAGAGAAAAGAATTTGAGAGAATTGGAAATGGAAATGGGAATAAAGAGAAATGGGGCGGAAAAATTGAAATTAATCTCTTATTTGGTATTGTCAAAGAATTGAAATAGAGAAATGATGGCTCATGTCCCCGGACGGCAACATCAGACGGCAACTCTTGATGGCTACTCTCGTTGTCGGAGATGCACAGGTCGTCGGCGGTCGTCACGATATCGATGGTCGTCGGAGGTGGTCTTCGACGGACGTCTTCGACGCCGATGGCCGTCGGAGGTGGTCGCCGATGGTCGTTGGAGGTGGTCGTCGACGGTTGTCTCCGACACCGGTGGTCGTTGGAGGTGGTCGTCGCAGGGGTAGGTGGTCGTTGGAGGTGGTCGTCGCAGGGGTAGGTGGTCATCGGGTTCGAAATTGAACAACATCAGACACCAACTCTTTCTATTTCTCCTCAGAATGGAGAGAATTGCATTTCTCTATTTTTACACTACAATGAATTTCCGGAAAACTTCATTTCTCCGCCCACAATGATGCCAATTCTCTAAAACAAGAGATTCATATCCATTTCCATTTCTCTGCTTCCAACTCTCTGTACCAAACAACCCTTAAATGATTTTGTATCCTGGACATCTCTTAATCATTCGGAGTCTTGATTTCATACTCGACAATTACCAAATCACCATATTTCATTTTGTACTATATCATAAGAGTCTCTTAATCATTTTGACCACTTAATTATCTAACACCAACCATTCAGCAACTGTCAAATAACACCTAGTAAAATTAAAAAAAAAAATCCAATATTTCCAACAAGAAGAAACCACTTATATAGTTTGTCATATTAATATATAGTTTTAAAAGAAAAGCACAATTGCATATTTTCATGAGTTTGTCATATTAATATATAATTTTAAATTATTATTTTTATTATTACACCACCACCAACAAAAGGAGATGATGTGTTTGAGGAAAATTAGTTTTTACTCCACATTATCTTGTTTATTAGAGTAAACTTCATTTTTGGTCCATGAGGTTTATGAGTTTTTTTTAAAGTGGTGTCCAAATTTCAATAAGTTAAGAATTGATCTCCGAGGTTTCAATTTTGCTTTTAAAGTAATTTCTAATCACCTAGTGCGAGTTAAAAAAACTCCATTAAAGCAGGGGTATTTTTTTCCAACTATGTTTTGTCTCTCATTTTATAATATTTTTTGTTTATCCTTGTCATTACAAAAACCTTTAATCATTATGGACCTGCTATGGTATTAACTCTAACATATATATAAATACACACACATAGCATGTAGAGGCCAAATCATAGGGGTCGTTGCATAAATCATCCCATTGTCGGGCTAAATCCCAAATCATAGGGGATAAATACCATGGGTCAAATCACTAGAAATATAGATCGAGAGGGTTCATAGGGTGTGTAAATGTCATCCTTGGGATATCGTCCCCTCCATTTTTCGACAAGACAATAGTGTGGTTGGTCATCGTCTCATCTCATTTTGGTTATGAACCTCATGGATGAAATAGGGACCAAAGTCCACATCTTTGTCGAATATTGAAACAGGGACCAACAACGGCGATTTTCGACGATTTGCTTTGTGTGAACACATATAGACAAGAGAAAGGTTGAGATCAAAGGAGAAGAGAAAAGAAAGGTTTGGAGTGTGGTGAACCATCATCATTCCTGTGGTAAAATCGATCAACAAACGATAGGGACGATATACGAATAAGAGACTATGGTCAGTGTGTATGTCTCTATGTTTAAATGGTGGGTTCACGATGTTGTTGGGGTTTAGTGGAAAAGGCAGGGACATCGGTACACTGTCATCGTTCTTGTGGGTTTGAGCAATGGTACCAAAAAACACAAGGACGAAGTTGTTGGCGACGGTCATGGTGTTAGCGGTGGATGTCGTCCTTGTGTTTTATGTATATATACATGCACACATATATACATACATGTAACATACATCATCCTCTCTGTGTATATATATAGATAGATTTAATTGCTAGTTGACCCTTACAATTGCATGGATTTTACAAAAAAAAAAAAAGAAAAAAAAACTGCAAAAGGGGATAAAAACATGGTTGGACGAATTTGCCTCTGGCTCTAACGGAACTTTTTAATGGAGTTAGTGGTTAAGAACTATTTTCAAAATAAAATTGAAATCTCTAGTGCTAAATCTTGACTTATTGAAGTTTAGGTACCGCTTTTAAAGAAACCATAAACTTCAAGGACCAAAAAGTGAAGTTTGCTCTACTTATTATTGTAATTGGTGTTGGTGATGTTTTTGTTTCTTTTTATTTTGATATCCTTTACACAATCATTTCTTTTGATTATTTTAATTCCAAAATAAATATAAACATCTCAGCCTACAAAAATTGAAATTTGATTACTTTTTTTGCTGTAGAATTAACTTAACGTATATATAAAATGTATATTTATAAACATAAAAGGGTGAATCTCCTTTTGATTACTATTTGACATTTTCAAAAGTATAAAACGTTTATTGCATGCTCATAAGCTACCCGTTAAATTGCATATAATTGTGGAATTTGAACAAACTCGATAATTTTATAATATTCTAAATAAGTTTTACTCGTTTTTAAGTTTTTTTGGGTACATCAAATGTATGATAAAGAGATCTATTAATACATGTGAAAGGGACATATATATGACTTCCATTGTGGATTTCACATGTGTAGTGAAATTTAAATGTCACATCTAAAGAACATATGTTTACTGTGTTTCTTCTTAAAATCAATGAAAAGACTTTTAGATAATGAAGAGATTTTTGAAGGCATGTTCTTTATAGTTAGATGACATTTTAGTTTTAAGAAATATAATACGGTAAAACCTCATGGATGACCCTCGTATCCATGCTCCCAGTTCACTATACCGGTACAGTCTCAAACAAATCATACATAATATGACAGTAGGATGGATCGAAGCAAATAAAAGTAAACACATACTTTAAGCGAACTAATATTTAACTTCTAGAATATTTTATATATAAGCTTACAAAATGGTCCATAATAATAAGACATTGTCAACGATCAAAAATTAGATCGTTGAAATAAAGCCTACAATGTGAAATTCTACCTCTAATATCGTATAGCGAGATTAAAGAATATTCCAAATCTTACGTTGTCTATATTAAAGCATAATATAAAAAAAATTGAATCAATATGATGGAGTATATAGGTCTGGCAATAAACTCATGTTAGGATTATGTGCGAGACAGTAACAGGGTTACCGTGTCCAATGTTATAAGACACTAGTAGGTCACACCGCTGCACGCCAAAGTGAGAACGTTTGGATTACGTGAGAGAAATAATTAATTGTTTATTAATTATTTAATGAGAAAGTTTTAAATAAATAGTTAGTTAAACTATTTATAAATTAATTAAGATTAATTAATTATGGAAATTATATTGGAGATAATTACCAAAGAATCTTATATGGAATAAAACTCTGATTAGTTTTATCCATATAAGTAAAGGGTTAAGGGTATTAGTTTAATAATTCAGTTTTAATCCTACAACCCAGAAAACTTTCTCTCCCTTTCTCTCTCTCTGAAAACCGGCGCCAGTTTCTCCACTAGGAGGATTGTGTTCGTTTTTCCGGGTAATCCAAAGTGGTGGTCTAGCAACTTTCTCGATCGGTGACAGTAGCGGTGTATTCCCTACAAGCCTTCCGGAAAATCAATCACATAAGGTAAACCATCGAAAACACCCTTTGATTGTATCTGTTATGTTTGGGATTGGATCCTCGATTGGGAATCCGGTTTTATTATTCCGCTGTGCATATTTTTGTAGCCTGTGATTCCCAACAGTGGTATCAGAGCCACTTCCCAAACCTGCAGATCAGGTTGTTAATTTTATTAGGTTAATAAAGTTTTGATTTTTATCGAATTCGGGTTTTAAAAATTAAATCTTTTTGGAAAAACCTAAAACGGATCGAAACCACCGCCGGCGAAACCACAGATTGTGGTGGCCGGCGGCTGTCCATCGAAACCAACCACCACGCCGCACCACAGCTAGTGGCTGCAGCGGTGGCCGACAGGAAACACCGCACCACCGCTTGTGGTGGCGGTGGTGATCGGTCTCGGTATTTGGGGGTAATCGCAACCGAAATCAAAAGAAATCGATGGTGGCGGTGGTGGTTTCGAGCCACTGTCGTCGCCGGATCAAGACAACCGCCACGCCACCGACCGTGGTGGTGGCGGCGATGATTGCTGCTGCTGTTTGACCGGAATCGACGGCGGTGGTGGCCGATTGCTGCCATCGCCGATCGAATTCGATGATGGCGGTGACCGTTTTTTTTTCGATTACGGACGCCGGAGGAAGCGACGGTGGTGGCAGCGGCCACTGCTGCCGTCATCGTCTGAATTCGACCGCCACACCACCGATTGTGGTGGTGGCGAGGCTTGTTGCGATAGGCGGCGGCGATGGCGTTTATATCGTCGACGTCGCCGATGGTTATGAACCACCGGTCGACGGTCATGTGCGGTGGACCAGTAGATGGTGGTGATAGCGCTGGTTGCGGCGGTGGTGGTGGCCATCCAACCGCTGCTGCCGCCGGTGTTCGATAGAGGTACGGGCGGCGGCGATGGCAATCGTGTCATTGTCGTCGCCGACGATAGAGAAGCCACCGATCGACGGCCACGTTTTGGCGGATCGGTGGAAATCAAGATCGTTGTTCGTCCCAATCGTTCATCATTAACGGATCTAGATTAGGATTCGTTTCCGGATAGCTTTTGGGATAAAGGATCGTTTTTATCAGATAAGGTTTAAAACGATTCAGGATTAAATTTAATTTTTAAATTGTTTTAAATTAAATTTTGGTTTTATAATTATCCAATTAAAATTCAGTTGTATTTTGATTCGCTTAATTATATTGAGTCATAGCTGAACCCTTTTAGACCCGTGGTTGTGTTTTTATTTTTTATCCGTTTTAGAATAATTGGGAGGCCTGCGTGCCATTTACAACCCTTCTTGTAATTTTAAATTATTAGAATAATTGGGAGGCCTGCGTGCCATTTACAACCGTTCTTGTAATTTTAAATTATTAGAATAGTTGGGAGGCCTGCGTGCCATTTAAAGCCCATTTGTAATAGATAGTTTTAATTATCAAGACGGAGATAAGATGACGACCATGGATCTCGGAGCCAGTGGGAGTGCCAGAAGACGAAGGCTTTTGTCGCTTAGGGTTGAGACCGTTGTCCTTGTGTTGGCTCACAAAACAACATTAGTTTAAGGGTTTAGGCTATGACTGTGCTTTTTATATTTAAATTGCGTGGTTGTTTAATTTACGTAATTATTGTTAAATATAAATTGCCCTTTTGAATGACTATTTTAAAAGATAAAAGGATACAAATACAGTTAGTGTTTGGATCCAGTTTTTCAAAGTTTTTGAAAAAGGAAACTGGCAATTTTAACCCTTAGTAAAATCATAGATTAGTAAGTGCAACCCACTTTAGGGGCACCTCCGGTGTAAGGTACATAGGGCGTTGTAAGTGCACACACTATGAACGTCCGTGTTCAAACCGAAACTGGAGGGTGATAAAACTCTGCGAATTATCTCCGGGTGGTACCGGCCAGAGTTTGTCCAGGTCCCGGGTGGTGCACTCTATTTTGGTAATTATTTATTCACCGGGTGGTACCGGGCCAAAATGCACTAGAGGGACTAAATATGCACGGACTATATATCCGATGTCCCGACGATCTAGAAGTCGTATTTTTCAGATAGGAATACGTTTGGTATAGTTTTACCTACCATAGATCGCATGAGTCGGTTTGACATGATCACATGCTTCCCGACACATGTGAAATATGGATTCTAGTCTAATAAATTTATTTTAAGGGTAATAATTTATTAGAATTATATAATTATAAACTAAATTGGAATTTATATTCTTCTGTAGATGTCTCCAATTAGCATTCCGTTTTATTCACCTGAGGAATCACTTCGCCTTATTACAGGCAAGTGGAAGCTTACGGGCCAGAACTTTCCAGTTTGGAAGTTACACTTACAGAATGTTTTGAGTGCCCAGGGTAAGCTTTATGTGATCAATAAGCCCATGTCACGACCTAAAAGCAATGCCCCTGAAGAGGAATTTGCTGAATATTTCAGATTCATGGCAGATGAATCGGATGTAATGTCCATTCTAGTTTTCTCTATGTCACCCGAGTTCACGGGAGACTTAAGAGTAAAATTCTGTCACGAGGTCGTGAGAAATGTGGAGAACCAGTTAGGTTTCTACAAGCATACGGGCAAACTTTTGATCATGCAAGAGATTCTCTCCCTGAAGCTGCAAAAGGGTCAGTCAGTTAAAAACCATCTTATTGAAATGAGAAGGCTTTTTAAATGTTTATCACGTCTGGGGTACAAGATGACTCAGGAAGAGTTAGTGTATCTCATGTGGTTCTCCCTCACAAAGGAAGTTCAGGACACAGCTAGTGCCTACATGAAGGAACCGAAGAACGACGTGGATAAAGTTCATGAAGATATTCTGGCCAGTCTAGAGCCAGTACCCGAACCTGCGAATCTCATGGACACTGATATAACTGATGAGCTGGGAGATCTGAGTTGTCCAGAGTGCGGCAGCGAGGATATTTGCGAGCACTCGATGAATATCGACCAGATAGAGATCGGTTTACCCGATGCTCCAGGTATCTTTATGATAGATTGCTTAATCACTTCTTATGAATCATGGGTAATTGATACAGGCAGTGGTAACCACATTTGTAATCATTTACAGGGATTCACTAGAAGAAAGACTCTGAGGAAGGACCGTTCGAACCTACGAGTTGGCGAAGGCACTCCGTTGATTGCTGAAGCCGTGGGATCTTATAGTCTTAGTTTACCCTCGGGTCTAGTTTTGGAACTAGATAATTGTTATTATATTCCAAATATGATTAAGAACGTTTTGTCTTTTGATTTGTTAGTAGACCAAGGTTTTTATTATAAATATGATTATAAAATAATTTCTGTTTTTAAAGATAATATTTTCTATTTTAAGGCTACACCCGTGAATGGTCTATATACAGTAAATCTACAAGACAACAGTAGTGAAATCTATCATATAAGTAAACGATCCAAGGATATTGAGGATCAGACTTACCTCTGGCATTGTCGTTTGGGCCACATAAACAAGAAACGCGTTGAACTACTCCTAAAAGGAGGTTTTCTTGGCAATTTCGATTATAAACCTTTTGATAATTGTGAATCTTGTTTATCTGGCAAAATGACAAAGCAACCTTTCAACAATGAAAATGAAAGGGCTACTGACTTGCTTGAAATAATCCACACAGATGTATGTGGACCTTTCAGTCATGTGGCAAGAGGAGGATACCGGTACTTCATTACCTTTACTGACGATTTCAGTAGGTATGGTTATGTCTACTTGATGAGACATAAATCTGAAACCTTTGAGAAATTCAAGGAATATCAGAATGAAGTACAGAATCTGCTTGACAAGAGGATCAAGTTCTTACGGTCGGATCGTGGTGGCGAATATCTAAGTGACGAGTTTGACAATCATCTAATGGAGTGTGGGATTATATCCCAACTTACACCTCCGTATACACCTCAGATGAACGGTGTATCAGAAAGGAGAAATCGTACCTTACTAGATATGGTACGAACGATGATGTGTCACTCTACGCTGCCAATATCATTCTGGGGACATGCGCTCGAAACAGCAGCACACATACTGAACAGAGCGCCAACAAAGTCGGTAGAAAAGACTCCATACGAGTTGTGGAAGGGTAAGAAACCCAACATATCTTTTCTGAAAATTTGGGGTTGTGAGGTTTACGTCAAACGACCCACCTCAGAAAAACTCAAACCCAAATCCGACAAGTGTTTCTTCGTTGGATATCCCAAGACCACCGTGGGATATTATTTCTACAACCCTGAAGAGAACAAAGTGTTTGTTGCTCGAAATGGAAAATTTCTGGAAGAAAAGTTTCTCAGTCTAGAGAACACCAGAAAGGATGTAGATCTACAGGTAGTAGACGAAGAAAATACTGCACCAGTTGTTGAGCCAGAAATTCAACATAACAATGTTGAACCTCAATCAGAGCCGATTGAGGAAGTGCAAACACAGGACCTTCGCAGATCCAGTAGGGTAAGACAAGAACCAGATAGGTATCTTGGGTTTCTAGTCTCTCAGGATAGCGGAGACTTGAATGAACCAACATCCTATGGAGAAGCTGTGTCAGGCAGTGAGTCTGAGCAATGGCAGGAAGCCATGAAGGCCGAGATGCAATCCATGTATGACAACCAAGTCTGGGAATTGACTGATTTGCCACAACACTGTAAGGCTGTTGGGCGCAAATGGGTTTTCAAGAAGAAAACCGACATGGATGGAAATGTACACACCTTCAAGGCCAGACTGGTCGCAAAAGGATTCACGCAAACTCATGGTATTGACTATGATGAAACCTTTTCACCAGTGGCCATGTTAAAGTCAATTAGGATTCTTATGGCCATCTCAGCATACTTTAACTACGAGATTTGGCAAATGGACGTCAAGACAGCTTTTCTGAATGGAAAGTTAACAGAAGACGTCTATATGGAACAACAGAAGGGTTTGAAGATCCTAATGTTAGGATTATGTGCAAGATAGTAACAGGGTTTACCGTGTCCAATGTTATAAGACACTAGTGGGTCACACTGCTACACACCCAATTGGAGATTAAGTGGTTTGATGGAATAATTAATTAGTACAAATTAATTATTGAGTGAGAAATAAATAATAAATAGTCATTTATTATTTAGTTATATAAAATATCAGTTGGAATATTTTATTGGATTAATTAATAGTTAATTAATTAATTAAAGGGTTAAGTTATTTAATTAATGGTTTATTAATTAAATAAAGAGTTTGGGTTTGATTAAATAACCTTAATGGGCTTTTAATCAAACGGGCTTTCTTTATTGGGTACTGCCATATTTAATTTTATAAATATGGCAAACCCTGGTCAGTTTTATTCATTCAATCAATCTCAGCTGAAAAGAAACCCCAGAGAAAAACCAAAACCCTCTTCTCTCTCTCTCTCCATCGATTTCAAGAAGAAACCCGAGGTGGTCTAGCAACCGATCTCACGGTGGTGCAGTAGTGGTGTATTCCCCGCCAGCAGTCCAGTTTCGTTTGCGTAAACCAAACAACGAGGTAATTTTTTGTAACCCTCTTTTGTATCTGTATGTGTTTAGGATTGGATCCTCGTTTGGGAATCAGGCCTTTTATTCCGCTGTGCATGTTTTTGTTGCCCGTGATTCCCAACAGTGGTATCAGAGCCACTTCCTAAACCTACAGATCAGGTTTATATAATTGTTGGTTAAATAGGTTTTATAAAAATTATGTTTTTATCGTAAACCTATCAAAATTGAAAAACTGTGGTGGAACGACGGCAGTTAGCCGATCGAACCACCAACCACCGGGAAAAAAAACACCGGCCGCACCACCGATTGTGGTTGCGGCGTCCGTTGTCGTGATCGCCGGCCGCACCACCCGATTGGTGGTTGCGGCGTCGGTTGCAGTCGAAGGCCACCACCGCACCACCGATAGTGGTGGTGGTGGCGATTCCCGAATCGGGACCACCGGTCGATGGCGGCAGCCGTAGCTGCTGTCGGTCGATGGTGGCGGCAGTGGTTAATTGAGATCGACGCAGCCACACCACCGATTGTGGTGGTGGCGGTCGATGGTGGTTGTTTTCACGAAAGCCGATCGAGCGGCGATGGTGGTGGCTGTGGCCGCTACTGTCGTCGCGTCCGCGGCGATGGTGGTGGCTGTGGCTGCTGCTGTCGTCGCACCCACGGCGACGGTGGTGGCGTTAAGCTGCTGCCGTCGTTGGTGGTTTAGCGGTGGCGGTGGCGTGTTTTGTTTTCGTCGGAACGGCGGCGGCGATGGCGGCGATTGCTGCTGCCGTCATCGCGATCGAGAGCGACAGCCATGGCGGCGGTCGATGGCTGCCGATTGGGTGGCGTCGGCTGTTGCCGGTTGTTCTCGAGCAGGCGGCGATGGTGGCATTCGTCGTCATCGTCATTAGCGGAAACAAACTATTGCTCGATGGTCACGATTAGTTGGTCAATTGATTAACAAGATCGTAACCAATATGTTTTTCGATAAGTTTTGTAAACGGGTCCCGTGCAAGATTTGTTTTCAGATAAAATCTAGAATTAAGATTCGTTTTTACCAGATAGGTTAAAACGGTTCAAAGATTGATTTAATTTTAAGTTTCCAAAATTAAATGTTAGTTTTATAATTATCTAATCGCGTTTAATTATTTAATTATATAGAGTCATAGCTAAATCCTTTTAGACCCGTGGTTGTGTTTTTTATTTTATTTATCCGTTTTAGAATAGTTGGGAGGCCTGCGTGCCATTTACAACCCTTTTTGTAATTTTAATTATTTTGTTAGACTAGTTGGGAGGCCTGCGTGCCACTTAAAGCCCTTTTGTAATAGTTATTTTTAATTACATCGAGACGGAGACAAGACGACGGCCATGGATCTCGGAGCCAGTGGGAGTGCCAGAAGTTGAAGACTTTTGTCACTTAGGGTTGAGACCGTTGTTTTGTGTTGGCTCACAAAACAACATTAGTTTAAGGGTTTAGGCTATGACTATGCTTTTTATATTTAAATTGCGTGGTTGTTTAACTTACGTAATTGCTATTAAATATAAATTGCCTTTTTGAACAAATTTTTTAAAAATTAAAAGGATACAAATACAGTTAGTGTTTGGATCCAGTTTTTCAAAGTTTTTGAAAAAGGAAACTGGCAATTTTGACCCTTGTTCAAATCATAGATTAGCAAGTGCAACCCACTTTGGGGGCACCTCCGGTGTAAGGTACATAGGGCGTTGTAAGTGCTCACACTATGAACGCCCGTGTTCAAACCGAAACTGGAGGGTGATAAAACTCTGCGAATTATCTCCGGGTGGTACCGGCCACAGTTTGTCCAGGTCCTGGGTGGTGCAATCTATTTTGGTAATTATTTATTCACCGGGTGGTACCGGGCCAAAATGCACTAGAGGGACTAAATATGCACGGACTATATATCCGATGTCCCGACGATCTAGAAGTCGTATTTTTCAGATAGGAATACGTTTGGTATAGTTTTACCTACCATAGATCGCATGAGTCGGTTTGACATGATCACATGCTTCCCGACACATGTGAAATATGGATTCTAGTCTAATAAATTTATTTTAAGGGTAATAATTTATTAGAATTATATAATTATAAACTAAATTGGAATTTATATTCTTCTGTAGATGTCTCCAATTAGCATTCCGTTTTATTCACCTGAGGAATCACTTCGCCTTATTACAGGCAAGTGGAAGCTTACGGGCCAGAACTTTCCAGTTTGGAAGTTACACTTACAGAATGTTTTGAGTGCCCAGGGTAAGCTTTATGTGATCAATAAGCCCATGTCACGACCTAAAAGCAATGCCCCTGAAGAGGAATTTGCTGAATATTTCAGATTCATGGCAGATGAATCGGATGTAATGTCCATTCTAGTTTTCTCTATGTCACCCGAGTTCACGGGAGACTTAAGAGTAAAATTCTGTCACGAGGTCGTGAGAAATGTGGAGAACCAGTTAGGTTTCTACAAGCATACGGGCAAACTTTTGATCATGCAAGAGATTCTCTCCCTGAAGCTGCAAAAGGGTCAGTCAGTTAAAAACCATCTTATTGAAATGAGAAGGCTTTTTAAATGTTTATCACGTCTGGGGTACAAGATGACTCAGGAAGAGTTAGTGTATCTCATGTGGTTCTCCCTCACAAAGGAAGTTCAGGACACAGCTAGTGCCTACATGAAGGAACCGAAGAACGACGTGGATAAAGTTCATGAAGATATCCTGGCCAGTCTAGAGCCAGTACCCGAACCTGCGAATCTCATGGACACTGATATAACTGATGAGCTGGGAGATCTGAGTTGTCCAGAGTGCGGCAGCGAGGATATTTGCGAGCACTCGATGAATATCGACCAGATAGAGATCGGTTTACCCGATGCTCCAGGTATCTTTATGATAGATTGCTTAATCACTTCTTATGAATCATGGGTAATTGATACAGGCAGTGGTAACCACATTTGTAATCATTTACAGGGATTCACTAGAAGAAAGACTCTGAGGAAGGACCGTTCGAACCTACGAGTTGGCGAAGGCACTCCGTTGATTGCTGAAGCCGTGGGATCTTATAGTCTTAGTTTACCCTCGGGTCTAGTTTTGGAACTGGATAATTGTTATTACATTCCAAATATGATTAAAAATGTTTTGTCTTTTGATTTATTAGTAGACCAAGGTTTTTATTATAAATATGATTATAAAATGATTTCAGTCTTTAAAGATAATATTTTCTATTTTAAGGCTACACCCGTGAATGGTCTATACACTGTAAATCTACAAGACAACAGTAGTGAAATCTATCATATAAGTAAGCGATCCAAGGATATTGAGGATCAGACTTACCTCTGGCATTGTCGTTTGGGCCATATAAACAAGAAACGCGTTGAACTACTCCTAAAAGGAGTTTTTCTTGGCAATTTTGACTATAAACCTTTTGATAATTGCGAATCTTGTTTATCTGGTAAAATGACAAAGCAACCTTTCAACAATGAAAATGAAAGGGCTACTGACTTGCTTGAAATAATCCACACAGATGTATGTGGACCTTTCAGTCATGTGGCAAGAGGAGGATACCGGTACTTCATTACCTTTACTGACGACTTCAGTAGGTATGGTTATGTCTACTTGATGAGACATAAATCTGAAACCTTTGAGAAATTCAAGGAGTATCAGAATGAAGTACAGAATCTACTTGACAAGAGGATCAAGTTCTTACGGTCAGATCGTGGTGGCGAATATCTCAGTGACGAGTTTGACAATCATCTAGTGGAGTGTGGGATAGTATCCCAACTCACTCCTCCGTATACACCGCAGATGAACGGTGTATCAGAAAGGAGAAATCGTACTTTGCTTGACATGGTACGAACGATGATGTGTCATTCTTCGCTGCCAATATCATTCTGGGGACATGCGCTCGAAACAACAGCACACATACTGAACAGAGCGCCAACAAAGTCGGTAGAAAAGACTCCATACAAGTTGTGGAAGGGTAAGAAACCCAACATATCTTTTCTGAAAATTTGGGGTTGTGAGGTTTACGTCAAACGACCTACCTCAGAAAAACTCAAACCCAAATCCGACAAGTGTTTCTTCGTTGGATATCCCAAGACCACCGTGGGATATTATTTCTACAACCCTGAAGAGAACAAAGTATTTGTTGCTCGAAATGGAAAATTTCTGGAAGAAAAGTTTCTCAGTCTAGAGAACACCAGAAAGGATGTAGATCTACAGGTAGTAGACGAAGAAAGCACTACACCAGTTGTTGAGCCAGAAATTCAACATAACAATGTTGAACCTCAATCAGAGCCGATTGAGGAAGTGCAAACACAGGACCTTCGCAGATCCAGCAGGATAAGACAAGAACCAGATAGGTATCTTGGGTTCCTAGTCTCTCAAGATAGCGGAGATTTAAATGAACCAACATCCTATGGAGAAGCTGTGTCAGGCAGTGAGTCTGAGCAATGGCAGGAAGCCATGAGGGCCGAGATGCAATCCATGTACGACAACCAAGTTTGGGAGTTGACTGATTTGCCACAACACTGTAAGGCTGTTGGACGCAAATGGGTTTTCAAGAAGAAAACCGACATGGATGGGAACGTACACACCTTCAAGGCCAGACTGGTCGGAAAGGGATTCACGCAAACTCATGGTATCGACTATGATGAAACCTTTTCACCAGTGGCCATGTTAAAGTCAATTAGGATTCTAATGGCCATCTCAGCGTACTTTAACTACGAGATTTGGCAAATGGACGTCAAGACAGCCTTTCTGAATGGAAAGTTAACAGAAGACGTCTATATGGAACAACCAGAGGGGTTTGAAGATCCTAAGAACCCTAATAAAGTGTGTAAGCTGCTAAAATCCATTTATGGATTAAAGCAAGCATCTCGAAGCTGGAACTTACACTTTGATGAACGAATCAAAGAGTTTGGTTTTACCAAAAGTGAGTTCGAGCCGTGTGTCTACACTAAGTTCAGTGGGAGCATAGTAACCTTCTTGGTCTTATACGTAGACGACATTCTACTCATAGGAAACGATGTACCAACTTTACAGAGTGTTAAGAGTTGGTTAAGCAAATGTTTCCAGATGAAAGACCTTGGAGAAGCCGCTTATATACTAGGTATAAAGATCTACAGAAATAGATCCAAGCGGCTTATCGGGCTTAGCCAAAGTACGTATATCGATAAAATCCTGAAGAAATTCAGGATGGATGAATCCAAGAAAGGATTTATCCCGATGCAACATGGCATAGTGTTAAGTAAAACACAGTGTCCTGTTTCTAGTCAAGATCAGGACAAGATGAAATCGGTCCCATATGCTTCTGCAATTGGATCGATTATGCATGCCATGCTATGTACTAGGCCCGATGTTGCTTACTCAGTAAGTGTTACGAGCAGATACCAACAGAATCCGGGTGAACCCCATTGGGTGGCTGTCAAGAACATTCTTAAATATCTGAGAAGAACGAAAGAAATGTTCTTGGTCTTTGGAGGTACTGAGGATGAAATTAGTGTCACCGGGTACTCTGACGCTAGTTTCCAGACCGACAGAGATGACTTCAGGTCACAGTCAGGGTACGTCTTTACCCTAAACGGAGGTGCGATCTCATGGAAGAGCTCGAAGCAGGACACGATTGCAGACTCAACTACAGAAGCAGAGTACATTGCAGCATCTGATGCGGCAAAGAAAGCTGTCTGGCTAAGGAATTTTCTATCGGATCTCAGAGTGGTTGCCAGTGTCTCGAGACCGATCGATATATTCTGTGATAACTCGGGAGCCGTGGCGCAAGCAAAGGAACCTAGAGAGCATCACAAGTCAAGACATGTGCTCAGAAAGTATCACCTCATCCGAGAGATCATTGGAAGAGGATATGTGAGAATATGCAAGATTCCAACAGAAGATAATGTCGCAGATCCGCTGACAAAGCCACTAGCAAGGGTAAAGCATGAGGCACATGCGAATTCCATTGGGATGCAGTACCTGGAAGCCAGTAGCTAGTTCTTAGTTTATTAATTATTACTATAGTTTAATTTAGAAACAATGTAATCATGTAAAGTTTTTATTTCACAGTGTGTTGGAAATAAATGGAGGTTTTATTTTCATGATTGTTCTAAATTAACTATTTTTTGCATATTTAACGTATCCATGATTTTACAAAGTTTTGTATGAAATCTAAAATTTCCGTAGCCACTTATTGAAATGGGAATTTCAATAAGGAGTTTAACGCTATTATAAATACTCGATGATTTATTCAAAGTAGAGAATAAAAGCACAAGTGATATGACCAAGTATTTATAGATACTCATCAGAGAGTTTGGGTATTGGAAGTGACCAGTAATCAAGTCTGCTTCATGGAGCCTTAGTCATAAGCACTGACTTGATAGGTTGTCCTTAGACCTGAGATACTCGGTTTGGGAACGCGATGACTGCTGTACTCTTAGCACGTACTAACGCTGCACCGTAACTGGGTGGCCATACGGGACGTGACTAGATGCAGCGGAAGCCGTGGATCTAAATGCAAGTAGTCAAGAAGGGATTTGCACCTCTTTCAAAAGAGAGATATTTCCGGGCCCCTTGACGATTAAGATTGGCAGAAAACGCGTGGCCACGCTCGGATAGAATAACAGGGGTTATTTAGTAATATCCGTTACTGCAGGCAATCAAAATCAGAGTCAAGAAATACTTGATTTTAAGAAATGAATCCTCCACTCCATGTCTTAAATCACTTTAGAAATATCGTGTGCAAAAGGAATGAACCTGTGTACAAATTCAAGCGTGAGTTGTATCTCTGGATGTAAGAGATCTTATAACCTGGTTAACCTAAGTGTCTGGCTAGGGACCTCCTTAGGCTAATGGTGACAGAAGAGTTACATGTCTAGCACAAGTGGGAGTCTGTTAGGATTATGTGCGAGACAGTAACAGGGTTACCGTGTCCAATGTTATAAGACACTAGTAGGTCACACCGCTGCACGCCAAAGTGAGAACGTTTGGATTACGTGAGAGAAATAATTAATTGTTTATTAATTATTTAATGAGAAAGTTTTAAATAAATAGTTAGTTAAACTATTTATAAATTAATTAAGATTAATTAATTATGGAAATTATATTTGGAGATAATTACCAAAGAATCTTATATGGAATAAAACTCTGATTAGTTTTATCCATATAAGTAAAGGGTTAAGGGTATCAGTTTAATAATTCAGTTTTAATCCTACAACCCAGAAAACTTTCTCTCCCTTTCTCTCTCTCTGAAAACCGGCGCCAGTTTCTCCACTAGGAGGATTGTGTTCGTTTTTTCCGGGTAATCCAAAGTGGTGGTCTAGCAACTTTCTCGATCGGTGACAGTAGCGGTGTATTCCCTACAAGCCTTCCGGAAAATCAATCACATAAGGTAAACCATCGAAAACACCCTTTGATTGTATCTGTTATGTTTGGGATTGGATCCTCGATTGGGAATCCGGTTTTATTATTCCGTTGTGCATGTTTTTGTAGCCTGTGATTCCCAACAACTCAAACCAACCAATGCATCTAGCGTGCCAAGCCATTTCCATACGCAAGTTTATATTTGCTCGTTTTCTCGCACGTTTTTAATGCTCCCTTTGTTCCATGAATGTCTCGACGAATTGTTCAGTCTGCTCCATATCATAACAACTAGTTGTCTAATCAAACACTGAAAATTGGAATAGCATGTCATAACCATGTTTAAATATTGTAGGTCTTCTTTTTTATATCAAAATATGGCTTATTCATTTCATATTTTGACCAAAATCATATCAGGTCAAAGTATTTTTGTTCACGCAGAAACCCATAATAGCACAACAATAATAAACCTACTAGCAAGCATACAAATTGAAGAAATGTTTTCTTAAATTTAAAAAAGAAAAACTTCAAACTTTGAGATAATATTAATAGTTCTTGATAGAGATTGTGGTGATGTTGTCTTGTTTTTTGTTTTGTTTTGCTTATACTTTTCTCCTCCCAAAATCCCTTACCTTTTCCCATGACTTCTTTTTGTATCTTTTATTGAAAATAAGCCTACAAAATAATAGATGCCCAAGGTGTGAAAATGGACCATTTTCCATAGATGGAGCTCAATTGACAAACTTTCAACAATGAGAAGTACATGCTTCTATGATGAAATTTTGTGCTTTTCTTCTTATTGATGAAGACAATCCCATCAAAGACCAACCTCACTACCCCATGTTCCTTTCTTTATTCGTTCTCTATCTCTTTCACATATATAATTTCAATATTTTTAAAACTATTTTAACAAGTTTTTGAATGTTACACTCTTTTTTCTTTATAAGGTTTGATTTAGTTTATGAAGTATGTTTTTATGGTAATAAATAACACAACATATAACGTTAATTATATGAAATTATGTTTTGAATGGACTTAGTTCTAAAGTTTATGATATCCATGAGAACCGTCATAAGCTACTTATTTAAATAATTAAGAAGAAGAGGGATTTTCCTTTGTAAACTTATTTTTTGTGTGAAATTGTGAATTTAAGCCAAAAAGACGATTTCATAGGTTAAATCAATGAAATTGGTTCATGAAATTGTTTAATATGATGAAATTATATCATATGATTTATTTTTTGATGAAAATGTTTCGTATTTCGGTATTTTTTACGTAACTTTTCCATTCTTATGAAACTGTTTCATATATTTTAATAAAACTTTTTGATTTCACGTAAAACCACCGAAATACGAAACATTTACATCAAAAAATGTACTATATAATACAATTTCACCATATTAAACAATTTCAAAAACCAATTTCATCATATAATCGTCTTTTTGGCAAAGTTTACAAGTTCACACCAAAAATAAGTTCACAAAAGAAAATCCCTCTTAAGAAGTTATTAAGAAGATGATTATCTTTATTTGCTAAATAAGAACTAGTTCATTTTTCAGGAAATTCAATACTCATCTTTTTCTCTCCCCTTTTCTCTTCACATACACATTGTAAACAATCTTAATTAAAAAAATTCCTAGGGTGTTCACAAGGTTCTCAGCATTTTCACGGGTAGAATGTTTAGTTTTGTTCATAGTATGTTCACAAGCTCTACCAGATCGATCTCGTAGATTTAGAGTGTGTTCACAAACTATATTGGTATTTTTTAAGAAGTGTTAGTACAACAAAATTAAGTTTATAGGCGTCAAAAATAAATAAGCGTCTTAATAAAATGTTTTATAAGACCCAAGTTTATTAGACCAAACAAAAAAAAAGTCATATCTAAAAGTGTTACAAACTTACAATGAGTTTATAGAGCGCTTTTGAGTGCCGTAACAAGTTTTTTAGAACATTGTTAAAATAAAGTATCCTATTAGCTAATTTTATAGGACATTTTGGAAAAGTGTTCTATAAACACATCTTTTAAACTACACTTATATTTTTTTCAAATAGTAACCTATAGTTAATAGGATGCTTTCTAAAAAGACTTGTTATGACGCCTAAAATGGTCCTATAAACAAAAAATGCAACATTTTTAAATAGGATGCTTTCTTGTTTATATCTATAAACTTTGATCCCATAAAACACTTTATTAGGACACTTATTTATTTTAAGCGTCCGATAACCAAAATTTTATTGTTATATGTTCACAATGTGCACATCTTGAGTTGATATACAATTATATTTGTGTTGTACGTGTACGTTATGAAGAGATGTGAGATTGAGATAGGAGAAAAATAATAGGATGGACCAAAGGAGTGTTAGCCTAGTGGTAAGGCTTGGGCACTACATAGTGGTGAACCCGAGTTCGAGCCCTGGGGGACGCATTCTGGAGGTACGGGGGCTTCGACCCCGGGCTGCATGCTTTAGCAGTCGGGCTTCGGCCCAAAATTGCCGAGGATTAGTCTGGGCCCAATGTGGTCCGGGATACCTCTTCCAAAAAAAAAAAATAATAATAATAGGATGGAGATTTTTAAACTATTTTTTATGATTTAAATTGAATCTAATGAATCTTACAATTAACAAGTTCGTAAAAAAATGATTCCATTACGTGGTTTGACAAACCAAGATGATCTCCATGCCATATATGTTACGAATTTTGCACTAGTAGTATGCCAACATTTAGATCTCTATCCTAATCTTTCAAACTTTATTTTTTCAAACAAAACTAAGTCACTCCTTAGAAAAACAACTTAAAACCTGTTATAAGACAAAACTTGTTGTTTTATATACGTGCCATAGTTGATAGATCTTGAGGTAATATCTCGTATTTTAAATTTTAAATTGCAAAGTAATGTTTAATTAAAATTTTAAATTCTTATCAAATTGATTGTGTTTCATGTTAAAAAAAAAAGTGTCATTCGTTTATGAATTGGGAGTCTGTGTGGACAACATGTCCTATGCGTACAAACAATAAAATAGTTTATACGTAAATTCATTTGTCCATACATAAAGCGTGCATATACATATAAAATAGTCGTTAGACAAGACATGTTATGCAACTGTTTTGGTTTTATTAGACAAAACAAATTTAAAATAAGCGTTAATTGTGCTTTCACTTCTATTATTGGTTACATACTAAAAGAAAAAAAGATTTAATAAATTACGCCGTTTCCTTACAACTTTAATTAAGGTTATTTATCGTAAATTACCAACAATATTTAAAATTAACATTATATTTATTATGTTATTCATCTCACACTCTCTATCTTAAACGGGTCTTATAGGTTAATTAATTTGATTAAAATTGACAAGAACATAGCACACTTCGTATATTCTTACTTAAAATCTTATATTTGTAACCGGTAGATACTGTAATTTATATATAATTTTGTTCAACCCCCCCCCCCCCCTCTCTCTCTCTCTCCCCTATAGACAAAGGAAGTTGAATTTAGCATGAGAAACATGAGAAGAGAATTGATTTGGTGAGTCTCATCCTACTGTGCATCTATTTCTGATCCAACAATTGATAACACCTTCTCATGTTAACCTTAATTTTCACACGAAACCCAATCCTCTATACGAGTGTATGTGAATACGAAAGATATATAATATATGAGTAGTATGTGGGTGGAAAGGTAGGAATAACACACCCTTTACTTAGTGACCCTGTACCAAATTCTTACCGGGTAAGTGCTTACGGCAAGAGATTCACATTCAGTTACCTTATCCTGTAACATCCTGGGCCATGAAAACGGATCGCTGGCAATCATTTTAAACGTTGCAAGTGCTTATCGAGTAAGAGCCGTTTCCCACACTTATCGGGTAAGAGTCTCGATCCTTGGCTTCTTGTCTTGTCTCTTACCGGGTAAGCCTCTCGGTTCTCGCCACGAACGATCGATAGGGTAACTGATAATCATACGCTTTTTAGTAAACGGCCTCTTGTTCAGTTTTTCAATTACTTTATTTTAGCCATTGTCTTTGGAGATGAATGGGCTTTTGTTTGAAAAATAAAATAAAAACTGAATGGGCTAAATTGGGCATGCAAAATTTATAGATCATGCATAAATCACAATGGGCCGAGAAAATAATTAGCTTCTGTGATTAGGCTTTGTTTTGAAAAAAAAAATTAATTAAATGGGCTTTTTTGGGCTAATTAGAAACTAAATAGGGCTTATGAACGCATAAGTCATACAATGGGCCGATTTTTTTTTATTATTATTAGTGTAAAATTAACATGGATAAAACTGAAAAAAGATAAAATTCCTTGAAACATTTTAAAAGTCGGTTAAGATAAGTTTTTTTCTAAGATTCGTTCAAATATTAAGTTTTTAATCATACTTTAATAGGAAAAAATAAACTTGATCGGTTGATCCCATGGTTATATAAGAAGGATTGGACCCATACATTTTATGTATTGTATCCCTATAATATTATTTTGAGTAAATTACGGATTTGGTCCCTATGGTTTGATGGTTTTTATGGATTTGGTCCCTAAACTTCATTAATCATGGATTTGGTCCTCGTGGTATATATTTTCTTTTGGATTTGGTCCCTGACTCTAACATCTATCCAAAAAGTCAGTTAGCTTTAAGGGCAATAATGTCTTTTACTTTTTAATCATTTTTGCATTAATTTTTATTACTTCTTTTTTGTCTTTTAGTGATTTGTCTTTTTCAATTATTACTTATTATATATTTATTTAGAGTATATATATATATATAGAGGAAGGTTCAAACGAGAATGACATCAATTTAAAAGAATACGAGAATGAATCTCAACCAATCATCTCAAGCCAAACATATATGAGAATGACTTTTGTGTACAAAATCATATATGATTAACAAATGAAAAGTTCAAGTACAAAAAACATGTACAAAATCATATATGATTCATATAGTAATCATATAGAAAATCACATGTAATTAACAACTGCGCGAGTTGCCCCGCGACCTTAAGTCGCGGGCAAGGTCGCGCGTGTCCATTTTTTCGTCCAGTGCTTAATCACATGTGATTTTGTACACAAAAAATCATTCTTGCATTCTCTTAAAAAAATATCATTCTCATTTGAACATCTTTCTATATATTTAATATATATATATATAAAGAGTTGTCTTTTTCTATACTTATTATATAAATATTTAAACTAAATTATATATTTATTATGTAGATATATATTAAACAGTATTATATATACACGTATATATAATATATATACACATAGACACCATATACCATCTTCATCTCTTCCGACTCTCTTCATCTCTTTCGGCAAGCCGGCGATCGGCACTAGGCACCACTACCTATCTTCCTCGCCATCACCACCCATTTGCACCACCGCACCATCACTCACCCCCACCTACAACCACCAACACAATTGTAACACCTTCACCCACCTACACCACTGTTAGGAATTATGTGCAGAAGTTGACAAACCAGTAATCACACATCCAATGTTACAAGATACTTGAGGGTCACACCTGTGAGAACCTATAAATCGAGTAAGTTGAATAAAACCTAGAAATGGAGAGTTTGGATTTATAATAGTCAATTATAAATCAGTTGGGTAATTTCAGTCAGAAATCCCAAAGTTAGAGGGTTGTTAAATTAATTAAGATAATTATATATTTATTAGTAAAGTAAGTATATAATAGATAATCTAATTAATTAAGGTAATTATCTAGAAAGTCTTTTCTTAAAGAAAAAGAAAAGAAAAGATAATTATTAAGGAAACTGAATCAGATAAGGATTCTCCATCTGATTAGCTATAAATAAAGGTCTTAGGGTCCATGGTTTATGGTCTCAATCAATTACCAGTTAAATAGTTTCCACAAAAAATTCCCTCCTCTCTCTCTCTCTTGGCGCCACCCACTTCCAAAACCAGTTCGGTTTTTCCGGTTGCTCGGGTTTTTGAGTTCTACTAGAGGAACGCTCGTAGGGTTGATCACCGGTGGATTATTACTCAAGCAATCTAGGTAAAAGTCTTACCCTTTTAAATGTTTAAATAGATTAGAACGAACGATCGTGGTTTTCGGGTTTTTTTATCCAAAATCGCTTCCGCATACTTAGTGTTCTTCGTATCAGTTTGATTCGGGGATCACAGAAAAACCCAACAGTGGTATCAGAGCCACAGGTTTACTTATCGTTTATCTAATTTTGTTTAAAGATCCGTTATAAAATTATTTTAGTTGTATAAAAATTGGATTTTTATCAGTTGGTATAAAAAATTCGATTTTTATCAGGTTGTATAAAATTGGATTTTTATCAGTTGGTGTAAAGATCCGATTTTTTATCAGTTGGTATAAAGATTAGATTTTTATCAGTTTAGATAAAAATTCGATCTTTATTAGTTTTGTATAAAGATTGTTTTTTATCAGTTTAGATAAAAATTCGATCTTTATCAGATTCGTATAAAAATTTGGGAAAATTTCATCTATATCCTTAAAAACTTGGTATATTACGTATATACCATTGTAAACTTTAATATTACGTCTATGTCCTTCTAAAGCTACAAAACTCACGTCTATATCCTTCCCTTTAATTTAACTAGATTTATCTCTTTAAAAAATACAAATCCTTATCTATATATTAAAATATTTTCTAAATTACTAAACTACCCTTTTTAATTTTAAAACCCTAAACTAAATTCAATAAAACTTCATTTGTTGTCTAATCCACAATGCAAGGATGCTGAAGCTCTGATTGTATGACGACATCGCCCTCTGCAACTCCTTATTGTCGATGATCCCGCTTCCATCCTGATCAGCGGCCTGGAAGCACGCCACCACACTCGGATCCGTCCACGACGGGAGCGTTGAAGGCAGGAGCGCCACCTCCCCCGGCTCCGGCGGGTATCCGCGCCGCCGTCGTGTTGTTGAGGAGCAGCACCGTAAAGGGAGGACGAGGGTGTGGGTGCATCGTAGGGCTGTGTCGGAGCTCCGTAGGGATGTGTAGGTGCGCCGTAGGGCTATGCGGGTGCACCGTACAGTTGTGGTGGGGCGCCGTAGGGGGCGGAGGAGGAGTAGGGTTGGGATGTCGTTTGCACCGTAACTGGGTTGGTTGTGGGGGTATCGAGACATGATTATTTTTGGGTGGGGATGGAGGGTGGAAAATGGAAGAGAAGCAAAGAAATGTGTTTGGAATATGGAAAACAACAATATTGTGTCTGCAATGAGAAAGTCCCTTCGAATACATCAACCTCCATTGTTGTCTGCAATTTGGAAAATAGTTCTTCTTGTTTCTGCAAGATTAAAGTACCTCTTGCCTAATCTTCTTCACTTCAAATTTCTTGGTAGCAATTAGGGTTTGAACAAGATGAAATTAAACAGAGTCCATGAAATTGAACAGAAGTAAGGTATTGAACGAGGGATTTGAAATCTGAAGATGGGGTTGGGTTATAGTCTTATAGAGTGAAATAGAAAAGGATTTGATAATGAGGGTTTTTGATTTCTGAAGATTGAGTAGGTCTGTCAATTAACAAGATTTAATTTGAATTTGATTTTTGGTTTGAAATTAAGATAGGGTAATTTAGTAATTGAAAAAATGTTTTTAGTTTATAGATAATGATTTGTATTTTTTAAAGGAATAAATCTAGTTAAATTAGAGAGAAGGATATACATGTGAGTTTTAGAGGTTTAGAAGGAGATAGATGTAATATCAAAGTTTACAAGGATATATACGTAATATACCAAGTTTTTAAGGATATAGATGAAATTTTCCCTAAAAATTTTTATATCAGATTTTGTGTAAATTTTATCAAAAACTTATTTAGAATAAAAGTTTTTTATTAGTTGGTTATTCCGATCATCGGATTTTTATCACCACCGAAAACCGCAATCGAACCGCCAATGGGCCGATGGCCGAACCGTGGCTTGATCGCCACTGAGGCCATGGCTTGATCAGCCACTGAGCCGTGGCACGATCAGCCATCAGGCCGTGGCACGACAGCCACTGAGCCGTGGCTTGATCAGCCATCAGGCCATGGCACGATAAGCCATCGAGCCATGGCACGACAGCCATCAAGCCGTGGCTTGATCAGCCATCAGGCCATGGCACGATAAGCCATCGAGCCATGGCACGACAGCCATTAGGCCGTGGCTTGTTCAAACCACTGAGCCATGGCACGACAGCCATCAGGCCGTGGCTTGTTCAAACCACTGAGCCATGGCACGACAGCCATCAGGCCGTGGCTTGTTCAAACCACTGAGCCATGGCACGACAACCATCAGGTCGTGGCTTGATCAGCCATTGAGCCATGGCATGACAACCACCAGGCCAATGCTTGATTCACCACAGCACCGTGGCTCAATCAGCACCGAACCATGGCACAACCATCAGATCGGTGGTTGGCCGGGTGTCGTGAGACCACCAGTAGCCGCTGTCGCGGCAGTGGTCGACGGCGGTGGTTGTTCCCGGCAGTCGAAGGGGGTGGTTGTTCCCGGCAACCGCCAGCGGCCTTGGGGCAAACCCTAGGTGGCGGCGGCATTTGTTTGTTTTAATCGTCGGCAACGACGGCGTGGCGGTGGCGTATTGCTACTGCTGACGTCGACAGGCGGAGGCGATGGTGGTGGCGCGTTTATGCTACTGCTGTCGTCACGTCGGTAGCAACGGTGGTTTGTTGTTTTATTACGACGCGAGCGGCAGTGATCGACGGCGGTGGTCGAATCCGCCTAAGCCGTGGCTGATCCACCAGCGTGGTGGTGGCCGAACGATGGTGTTGTTGTTGATCGATCGCGGATCGTCGACCACTCGTGAATCGCCACCAGTTTGGAGGTGATCGATGGCATGATTCGATGATTGCAACAGTTTCTGATAGAATCCAACTCAATCACTTTTTCGAGCCCAAAGTTATCAGTCTGATAACGGGCCCGAACCATGTAATTTTTGGGCCACGTTCTTGTCCCAATAAGACTTATTGGGTGTTTAAGCTTTTAGCCCAAATTAGATAATTATTTAAATAGTTTTTTATCTAATTTAAATTAAGAAATTTTATTTTCCTAGTAAAATTATTAAACTAAGATATTTGACCCGTTTCTTGGTCAAATTGGCCCGATATCTTTTTCGACCGGTTGATCGAATCAAGACACAGATCACGGGCTGATGTTCCGACTAGTTCGTTCGGAACAGTCAGTTTAATTAAGTTAATTAAAAGCGGATATTTTTGGTGAAATTGATAGTGGCTTATAAAATTGATTTATAGTTTATAAATCTAGAAATTTTATGAAAAGCAATTCGATTTTAAAATATCAGTTTCGATTTATAAAACAGTTTGATTTTATAAATCAGTTAAAATCATGGTTTGTGATAAAATAATTTTAACGGATCTAGGAATTGTTTATATGCTTATGTATTGCTTTATATAAAAATTGCGTGGTTGAATATTTTATATATATATCTGCTTAGTGTATATTCCGTAATTATAGAGATTGCCAATTTAGACCCTTGATCTATTTGGGGAGGCCTGCGTGCCACTTACAACCCCGGTAATATGTAAAATGACCCTTAGGATAGATTTTTCTTCCTAAAGTTCCGTCAAAGATGCTGAGGCCAGTGGGAGCTACGCGAGGAGATCGGCGCTATGCGGGGAGATCGGAGCACAATAGTTTTTAGGTCATTTTTGGTCCTTTAGGAAATAATTGGCAAACTCTATAATTGCTTATTTATTTTAAACTGCGTAGTTGTGATTATTCTGTTTTCTCGTGATTATTGATATTACATGCCTAGGTCTTATCAAACGTTTTTAAATTAGGTTTTAATTTATAAAACTAGATTAAATCACGAGATCAAATAGGTTTTAAAAATCAAAGTCACCAGTTTTTTCAAAAAAAAACCTTTTATGGTAGATTTTATTTTGAAACCTATAAAATTGTAAATAGATTGTTTAAAGGCAAGTTGATAAAACAGTTAGTTTTGGGCAACTAGCATGCCATCAAAACAGCTAGTTTTGATTAGCAAGTGTGCTTTTAAAACAGTTAGTTTTAATTAGCAAGAGTCTTTTGAAACAGTTAGTTTTAAAACAGTGTATGTTTGAAACAGTTAGTTTAAACATCAGTTTCTTTCTGTTTAAACAATCAGTTTTCCAAAGTTACAATTTTTCTAAATAACTGGACATTAAAAGGTTTTTCAAAAATTATTTAAAAACCCCGATAAATCATAGATCAGTAGTGCAACCCATCTAGGGGCACCTCAGGCGTAAGGTACGCGGGCGTTCTAAGAAGAACACACCTTGAGCATCCGCGTTCAAACCCCAAGCTAGAGGGGAAACTACGACTCTACGAATTATCTCCGTGTTGTATCGGCCAGAGTAAAAGTGTCCAAGTCCCGAAATGGTGAGATCTGTTTTGGTTCTTATATGTTTACCGGGTGGTACCGGGCCAAAGAGCACTTAGAGGGACTGAAACATGTACGGATAATTATCGTTGTCCCGAAAAGATCTAGGAGTCATGTCAGTTAGATGTGATTGGTAAAAGTCCTTACCTACCGAAATAATACGTGGGCCTGGTGGAGCAAGAACGTTACGCACATCAGGGCGTATGAAATAAGGATCCTAGTCCAATAAAATGATCATTTAAGGGTTTATTGATATTTATTGGAAATTAGTCTATTCACAGTTGTTAAAAACCAAAGTTTTAAAATGTAGATGGCAAACACAGTAACCAACACAAACAATCTTTCCCTCCGCTCCATCCTTGAGAAGGATAAACTCACCGGTTCCAATTTCCTTGACTAGGAGCGCAATCTGATAATTGTGCTCAAACACGAAAGGAAATGGTATGTCATTGAAGAGCCTCTAGGGGACCTCAGTGAGTGACCATGTCATGAAAATGAAACGGCATATGAATCACCTGGAGAGACTCGGTCACCCAGTTCCGTTGAAGTTAGCAACGGATACTATACTCAACTCACTGTCAGAGGATTACAAGCCTTTTGTAATCAACTATAACATGAATAACATGGAGAAATCAATAGCCGAATTGCACTCCATGCTTAAGACTGCAGAGTTGAATATGGGAACCAAGAACAAAACCAAGGATGTGTTGATGGTGAGGGACGGAGAAGTAAAGAAGAAGCATGGCATGGAGGCACCAGCAAGGGAAAAGGTCCAGTTCAGACCACCCAGAGTGCACCCAAGGTTCGTGAAAAAGGCAAAGGCAAGGGCTAGGGCAAGAAAGTTAAAACCTAACAGAGTAATGACCGAGAATTAATACTTCAAGTGCCATGAAGTCGGTCATTGGAGGTATAACTACCCAAAGCGTTACGAAGCAGGTATAAACACCTCAGGTATTCGTGACTACTTAAAATGAGTTGACACCTAGAAGTAAATGTTTAATTGCAGGTGGTCATTAAAAGTGAAGTGCCCAGATTGCAAGGATCAGCATACAAGTTTACTTTTAGATATTATCAAGACAATTTTAAACTTTTATGATTTAAAACAATCTCGTTTTTCCAAAACTTGGATTTTTGGGTTTTAAATGATTATCGGTTTTAAAATTTAAAATTATAGTCTTGATTCAAATATCTTTATGCATGATATTTTGAATCTGTATAAGTCAAGTTAGACTTGATTCAAAATTAGATCCTAGATGTTGCCTATTACACTAACAGTATTACTTTAATAAAGTAATGTATATGAAAACTATCAAAGCACACGAAGTACTATAATGTGTTTTGAATAAAACATTTATGAGTAAAGGATTATGAAAGTTTTTTTCTCTGATCAGAATTAATTACTCATATGTTTTAAGGAATTTAGGATATTATCCCAGATATCGTTGATAATATCAGTGTTTATAAAACTAGAGAAAATTCCAAGTTTTGGAAATAAGATTTGAGCAAAGTCCAGTTTTATAAAATTCTAAAGTGACCATTACTTAAAATTGAATTGACTAAGCTTTGACTAAGTCAATAGAAAATTTTGAGTAAAAGTCAGTTTTCATATAGGTTAGTGGGAGCCCAGTTTATTCTCTATCCAGTTTGAGATATAGAATAGAAAATATGATTATTGATTCAGTATATCTAGGAATTAAAATCCAGATAGGATACAAATTCACCAGATATAGAATCTGCTCCTTTAGTTCAAAAAGGGTGGATCAGTAATTCAAAAATTAGATAAAGTCGTGATTGACTTTAAAAGAGAATCAATGATCAAGTGTGTTGAAATAACTTAGTAAAAGAGTACTAAGGTATCTTTTAACCATAAAATATTATAAGAGGCCAAATTAAAATTTCATGCAATTTGCCAGTTAGGTAATTGGAAATTTTATCCGATTTCAGGTAGAAATCGTTCATCTACACAGCAGCTAAGAAAAGTTGCAGTATAGCTTTTACATATTCAGGGTAACTCGGAGTTTGTCCAGATCTCCAAGTACAGGGAATATGGTAAAAGAAGTCTAAATTTGTTTTATAGTGTTAGCAAAACAAAATTAGCCGTAACAAGTATAAAATATCAGTGGGTATTAGACTTGTAACGTTTTTGGTTATCACTTTGATTAGACCGGTAAACATTAATCAAAGGGTTTTAAACTGAAGTTAGGTGATACTTCAGTTGAGATCAGTATTTAACAAACGTTAAATAGACACAGTAAAAGGTAATTAAGAGATGCTATTAATTTTAGTATTATTACAGAGCGTAATATGAACTATACGAAAATTAGTCTCTTAAATTCGCTTTTAAACTTTGCATGTTTTGTAATCCAGGAATGAGACTAGTTCCCAGTCTTTCATTCGAAAAATTGTCCGTGACAACTTATTGTGGTGGGAACCCAATAGGGTATTAAAGTCATTGTGAACTTCTGGGTAGTTATGATCAGGAGTTGAATAACAGCTACAAGTGTTGTAGACCAGAAGTTGCACAGATATTTGATAGAGCAGCAAATATCGGACGTGATCCGCGGTTGAGAATTACTTCTTGGATTTTTGTCATAAGTATATCTCACAGTGGTTGTCCCCATTACCTGAGGTATCTGGTTTGATGTCATGAGGACTGCTGGATACTTAGTGCGTCCAACCGCTACGCCGTAACAGGGTGGCTATAAAAGGCGTAACTAGATTCAGCGGAAGCCGTGGTGTTAAATGCAGATATGCAAGATGGGATTTGCACCTCTTCTCAGAAGAAAGATATTTCTGGGCCCCTTGACTGACCGAATAGACTGATGAAGTGCATGGCCATGCCCAAACGAACTGATTAGTTCTTTGTCGTTTACCTATCAGTAGAGGTCGGATAGTCGAGAAACAGAATCTTGAGTATTAAGAGTTGACTCTATCCAAGCTCATCCTTAAAGATGGAATATCGTAATGCAAAGGGAAAAGCCAAGTTATACCCAAATTATGAACAATTGTTTTATAAATGTTATTCCCTAACGGAAATGTTTAAATCACCTATCTGGGTATAAGAGTTCTTGTAACCTGGTTAGCCTAAGTGCCTGCCTAGGGGCCTCCTTAGGTCCGTGTGAACAAGACGGTATTGCCAACTTGCACAAGTGGGAGTCTGTTAGGAATTATGTGCAGAAGTTGACAAACCAGTAATCACACATCCAATGTTACAAGATACTTGAGGGTCACACCTGTGAGAACCTATAAATCGAGTAAGTTGAATAAAACCTAGAAATGGAGAGTTTGGATTTATAATAGTCAATTATAAATCAGTTGGGTAATTTCAGTCAGAAATCCCAAAGTTAGAGGGTTGTTAAATTAATTAAGATAATTATATATTTATTAGTAAAGTAAATATATAATAGATAATCTAATTAATTAAGGTAATTATCTAGAAAGTCTTTTCTTAAAGAAAAAGAAAAGAAAAGATAATTATTAAGCAAACTGAATCAGATAAGGATTCTCCATCTGATTAACTATAAATAAAGGCCTTAGGGTCCATGGTTTATGGTCTCAATCAATTACCAGTTAAATAGTTTCCACCAAAAATTCCCCCTCTCTCTCTCTCTTGGCGCCGCCCACTTCCAAAACCAGTTCGGTTTTTCCGGTTGCTCGGGTTTTTGAGTTCTACTAGAGGAACGCTCGTAGGGTTGATCACCGGTGGATTATTACTCAAGCAATCCAGGTAAAAGTCTTACCCTTTTAAATGTTTAAATAGATTAGAACGAACGATTGTGGTTTTCGGGTTTTTTTATCCAAAATCGCTTCCGCATACTTAGTGTTCTTCGTATCAGTTTGATTCGGGGATCACAGAAAAACCCAACAACCACCACGATCCACCGTCTCCATCCCCAATCTGCGTACGCCGCCACCAGCACACCCTAGATCGGACCAACGAACAACCTCCGTGGCTTTGCCCTTAACCATCGTTATGCACTCGCACAACTCTTTCGGCAAGAAGCAGATGACGCTCTGACATCGTCTCCGGCGAACCTGCACATTCCGGCGAGATGGGATTTCGTCGATAACACACACACACATACCATCTGGACACACTTGAGATACACACAATCACTCACTCGGTCTCCTTTCCTCCTTTCTTAAAAATCCATATTCTCTTCTCTGCATAGGTACTGGTGGGGCAGGTAGGCGGTGGTCGGTGGTAGTGGTGGTGGTGATGCAGGTAGTCGGTGGTGGTGCTAGTAGGTTTTGTCGAGTTTGGTGAATTTAGGCGTTGTTACGATGGTGGTGCAGGTCTCTCTCTATATATGATATACATATATAGAGTCACCTTATTTTGAAAACTCATTAATTTGTGGAAACTTTGGAAACCATGTTTTCCACCAATCATAATCCATTTTCTTGTTTATTTTTTGTAATTTTATTTATTTTATTTTTGTGATGCTTAATTATAGGAGTTGGTGGTTATAATTTTCAATTTTGCAATTAATTTTGTCCATTGATCCTTCTAATCAATGGTTTATATGAGTTTCCAAAGTTTCCACAAATTAATGAGTTTTCAAAATAAGGTGAATTTACATATATATATATATATATATAATACTATATATTTTTCTTTATAATTGATAATTATATAATAGAAAAAAGACAAATCATTAAAAGACAAAAAAATGTAATAAAAATTAATGCAAAAATGTTTAAAAGGTAAAAAGACATTATTGCCCTTAAAGCTAACTGACTTTTTGGATAGATGTTAGAGTCAGGAACCAAATCCAAAAGAAAATACATACCACGAGGACCAAATCCATAATTAATGAAGTTTAGGGACCAAATTCATAAAAACCATCTAACCACAGGGACTAAATCCGTAATTAACTCTATTATTTTTAAGGCTAATCAAGTCCCTTGTTCTAACTAAGTTAAAGAGATCTCGTTAAAGTTAATATTATTTTTGGGTGCTTGGTAACAAAAGTGCATTAAGTATGTTGCGACTGCATTTTTTTTTCTAACAGCAACTTAATTTGTTGTTAATATACACCTTAGTTAGATTAGAAACAACTTTGCCCAAGTTTGAACCTGAGACTTCTATTTCAAGAAGGTGACCTCTCTACCAACCAGGCTAGCCCCAGTTGGCAATAGTGGGACTGCATTATTATTTTATTTTATTTATTTTATTTTATTTTATTTTATTTTAATTTTGGTTTTTTTCAATGACTTTCAGTGGGATTGTTGAAAATTTTGTTGGGGTGAATCAACACTTTGTTATTATTTAAGTGGATGGATGTAATTCTTGTTAACTATTTACAAAAAATAAGATGAAAATCCAAGAAGACGGAAATGGTTATTAATTAACAGCTAAAAAGTTAATAGCTTTTAGTTGGAGGTATCAATTTAAAATGTTTTTTATTTGAAAACCATGATATTAAGATATAGTTTTTACTTTCTAAAGTACATTGACTATGAAATGGGAAAAATGAAAAAGCATAAAAACCGAAAATGTAATTTATTTCAATAAAAACTAGTGTGCACTTATAATAAAAATAAATAAAATCTAACTCTAATAAAAATTAGTGCGTGCCTCTAAAAAATTAAAATTTTAGAGAGCCGTAGAAGTTTAAAAAAATATCTTCTTAAAAATAGAATAAACAGTCTAAAGTTTACAAAGTTCTTAATGTTTCATACTTAAAGATATTTAAAAGGGTATTTTTTAAAGAGTTAATTTTACTGATCACTAAAATTTGGGTAGGGGTATTGAAATATGATGTTTTTGGATGAAGAGTTTAGTTTCTTTTGCGTTCTTAAAGTATGGTATAAATTGAGCAAAATGTTTTAAATATTTAAATTTTAATTTTAAAAATATAAAATATATGGAGATAATATCTCTCTCCATCCTCTTTTGTTGCATGTGTATATATATATATGGTGGGTTCAATTGCAAACCACTTTTTCATTGTGAACGTGAGGACAAACGAGAGCGCGCCACGTGCCACTTTGAATTTTCGCAACTTAGTGTTATTCATACTGAATAACGCTTTATTCAGTCTGAATAAAGCGTTATTCAGTATGAATAACACTAAAATCGCCAAAAATCAGTGACACGCGCGACCTTCCCCCGCGACCTAGTGTTATTCAGTCTGAATAACACTGTTATTCAGACTGAATAACACTAGGTCGCGGGGAAGGTCGCGCGTGTGTGAAAATTTGTTGCCACGTGTCGCGCTCTGGGTTGTCCTCACGTTCACAATGAAAAGGTGGTTTGCAATTGAACTTTCACCTATATATATATATATATTCCTTCTATTTCCATTTTTCATAACAATCCTCTCGTCCGATCTTAATAGGTACACCCCAATCTTCAAGCTTTATTCAATATGTACATATGTAGTTTGTGTATTGATAATCATTTAGATTTGTAGTATAAGTTTTTTTCTAACATGGTTTAATTTTTTTAAGTTACCCCATGTATGTAATAAATCTGGTTAGTTTACCATTAACCATCCATAATAGGAAGCGTCAACGGAGCGGCAAGCAATTGGTACCGATTGGTAAGGCCGTTAACACCATCGAGGTTGATTGTCAAGGAGTGAAATCAGCAAGGCCATGCCGACCCACCCACCCCACCCCACCACCCTCTCTCTCCTTTTTCTCTATCTCTGTCTTCTTTTTCTGTCTTCTTTTTTTTTTCTTTTTTATTAATTTAGATTGGTAGGGGAGTCAATACCACTATGGTTAAATTAGTAAGGATTGGTAATTAAGGTATTGCTTAGATAGTGGAAAGCTGATGTAGCGTTAATGTGACAGCTGGTACCACTGGCAAGCGTCAAGACCACTGCGGATAGTCTAATAATCAGTAACACTTTATAATTTTCTTTTCTGGTGGGTAGCAAAAATTAAACAAATTTATATAAACCATGACCTTTACTTCTCATCAGCCTCAAAACATGGATCTCCAACTCCCTATTTTCTGCATATTATCAAAACCTCCCCACAAGACCTTTTCAATATAATAATCTGGTAATGTTGATAACTTAAACCATGGTTGGCTTCGATTTTTGGCTGATTGAAAAAGATGTTTGATTTCATCTACAGAAAGCCTATTAATTTCATCTACAGAAGGCTTATTAATTTCATCCACAGAAAGGTTAAGGTAATATATAATTATATCTATATATATATATAGAGGGACTTTCATTTGTGAACCAATATTTTGATGTGAACTTGTGAACCATATCTTAACCATACAAACTCTTTTGATCGATTATATTTTTGATTTTATCGTTTTTTATTGTTACTTAGAATATAAACGATATATAAAATTTTAATTACTTTATGATTGATTACCAGAAACTCTAATGTACATATTCCACATATATTCAAACTTTTGTCTAAATGTTTATAATATAATGTAAGGGTTGTTTAGAATTGCTTATTTAAAATAGCTTATGCTTATTTGCTTATTGTTTGTTGGAAAAGTTAAAACCTTTTAACTTCTTTAGAAACTTTGTTTGCTTTGCTATTTCAACATACAACAAACAAATAAGCAGTTTTTAATAAGCAATCCCAAACACCCCCGTATATAGTATAGTATAGATTGCTTAATTTATAGTGTTACATGTAGATACAGTGGCAGAAACAGCTTTGTTTGCAAAAACTCTACTACCCGTGGTTGATTGCTCATAACGACGATAGCGGATACCAGATTTTCTACGACATCCATGACCCGCAGTCTTGTTATCGGTGTCGAATCCCTGAGTTGGTCGGGAAACGTATCCGAGCGTGTTTCCATGGATGGGTTATTCTCTCCAACCATCACCGCACACGCTGGTTTCTTTGGAACCATGCAACAGCCGCCAACTCAGCCTTGATTCACCTCCCACGTTTAAAAGATGTTGCAAATCCTCGACCCCTCGAGTGCTATTTGTCATCCCCTCCTGATGTTCCCTGGTTCAATTCTCCTGTTGGCAAGAAGGGATAAACCTAAATTTGTTTTCTGTAGGTTAGACCGTAAAAGAAAAAGCCGATTAAGATGGATCAAGATGTCATATGCTCAAGAGCTCAGTAGCATAACTGGTCGGCATGATAAGGTTGAGATCCTACGGTCTTTAACCTGTTACAATGGTGAAGTGTATGCTGCTTGCGCCCTATAGTGGTTGCGTCGTAAAAATTCACATTGTGGTTAAGGAGAAGTCGGTCATGATAAGGTTGCTTCCATTTGTGAACTTACCCAAAGCTCCTAATCCCTCCAATGGTCTAGCCGTCCCTACATTTATATTCTTCACAAGATCTTCTTTAGAAATGTTAGTAATTTGTGTAGGCGTTGCCGATATAAAGAAACGAAAACCCCTTCATGTATGTTTGTTTAAACTGGATATAAGTAGCATGGTGTGGGTGGAAAAGGAAGACTTGAAAGACATTGTGTTATACGTGGAGATGGGTGGTGATGGCTTCAGACATGCCGTTGTCTCAGAATCTGGGGGTTATGTACACATTCTTCACAAAAAGAGCAAAGTAGTATATTCATACAATGTCAAAGATAAAACCATCTCTATTTCTCTTTTAACGCATTATCTAGACTTGACACCAAGCTATGCGGCGGTATGGCCAATGCCTGACCCTGAATTTAGGTATTATTGCCTTTATTCAATTCCACATCATCATTTACATATACATGTTTTACTTGTTATATTTTCACACGGGTCTTCAATTTTTTTTGTTTTAATTTTTGTCTAGATTACAAAATGATGGAAAATGCAAAGGTATTTCTAAAGCAGATGGGAAGTACAAAGCTAAGGAAGGTGTGCTGGTGGTAAAAGAAGTAGTGTGGGAGGAGGAGATTGAAGGAGATGATGATGTGATGTATCTTTCATTTCGTGTTTTGAAGATGATATTGGAGTTTTGTGTCGGTGTTGAGTACCTTAACTTTCGCGCTACGTGCAAACTTTGTCATTTAGCAGCACCTTTGGTTAACGAAAAGTGCCGGAAAGGGGACTGAAGACATATTCATTAGTTTCTTCACCATGGTTGATGTTGTTTGACAGACGTGGAGGCGTTATCACTTTCACAGACCCATGTTTGGTGACAACTACTTTATAAGAGCACAAATCGTTTCTGATAGCATAGTAGTGTGTTCCATGTATGGTTGGTTGTTACTGCTCATCGAGGACTCCCGTCTGGCCTTCTTTAACCCTTTCACAAGTGAAATCCGTGAGCTTCCTATACGAAGTGATACATGCAAAAGTTTTTGTTTTTCAGCACCACCAACTTCCCCTAATTGTATGGTGGTGGGGTTTTCACGTTTGATTGTTTACTTCCACTTTGTAGCTGGGGAACCAAAATGGCATACAGTGGTTCGGGGTTATGCCAATTTTGAGTGTCCAACTTTTTGTGGTCGAGATGTTTATGCCTTGTGTAATCAGGAGAAAGTTGATGTTTTCGGAGAGGTAGGCCACCGTTACCGGTGGAAGTTCGTTATAGAGTGGCTTCCAACAACTAGTTGCTCTGCGGCAGAGTATTTTCTAACAACATGCAATCAACATCTTTTATTATTGATGGTGGGAGATTTTGGAAAAGCAGTTGAGGTATTCAAGTTGACTAAAGAACTAGAATGGGATAAAATGGATACTTTAGGAAGGCATGCGATTTATGTTTGTGAATCATCATCAACATGTCTCTGCATGGCTGCTAAAACACCGGAAATCGAAAACAAGATCTTTTTTTCAAGATTTCATTCCAAGAACGGGAAGGTTATGTTTTACTCTCTAGAAACACACAGGTTTCACACGTTTGATGGCAGAAATATTAGCCAGGAAACTAGTCTCGAGGATTTTTATCAGCATAGCTACTATACCTACTATCATGCCTGGATTGAACCAACTTGGTGCTAGCTTTAAGTTAACTTTACTTGGATTAGTAGTAATTAGTATTAGCCCTTGCCCTGATTCCATTATCATGTAGATCTACTTTTTAAATCTGTTAAAATATGAATGATTCACTTTTAATGTTCTTACAGTGAATTTGCATATGATGTACTAGTTATTAAGTATTTCGTGTTTATCAATCAAGATTTCTTGAAAATCAAGAATATTTTTGGGTTCTTTTCTTCCGATTCTTCAGGCAACTACATATATGCCTAGGTACAAAATCATCAAACTGAATGCATTTCAAATTCATGTTTAATGTTTGTCTTTCAATTACCTCTTTAAAATTTGTTCGATTTTGCTATTCTTGTATACTTTTAATGCATCTTTTCTTGCTCCATTTTTTGTTATATCACTCTCTTCATAAGCTATATAAGATTATTTTTATATGGGAAGCTAATTATTACCTAAATTCTGATATTGAAACAAGCACACCTTTATATGCTACTTGGATCAAAATCCAACGAATGCTAGAGCTCCATGTTTGAGGTTGAATCTCATGAAGGTCACAACTCACAATACAACACTTGAAGTTTGCTTTCTTTCAATGACTAAGTTAATCATGTGAGTGGCATTTTAAATTAATTTGGCAGTAACTCATGTTTTCTTTGTTTGCATAACCTATGTTGATATTTTTGGCTTTCAAGTATCAAATGGCTTAGTTTATTCTGTATATTATTATATAACCACATAGAACTATAAGACAAGAGCTGCAAAATAGAAAATTTTAGTATTATAGTTACAAAATAATACCTGTTAAATTTGAATTTCATATGTACTGACTTTTTTTTTTTTGAAAGGTTCTTATCTACTTGGTTATTTTAGGGGTGATAAATTGACAATTCTCGATACGATGTGAAGATAAACGGGTTTGGGTTGAGTTTTTTGACCCGTCAACTCGTTTATTTCGCGGGTCATGTTTGAATTGGTATATGAGTTCGCGAGTCAACTCGCCAACCCATTTATCTTTTTAATATTTTTATATGGTAAAATTATATAATGACTTTTGAGTTGCCAATCCGCGAACCCGTGTAGTTAAACGAGTTATGCGGTTCGTGTTCATGTTGGCAGGTTGCGAGTTAGGGTCGTATTCGGATAAAAATAAAAATAAAAAATTCACAAAAATTTAGGAATCCAAATTTTAATATTCAAACTTATAAGTGTGAACCAAATCCATTAACATTATTATATTAAAATTTTAAATATGGACAATTGGATTTTGTAACATTTCTTTATGAGGGTATTTTTGCCATAAAAGATCGGAGATTTTCTTTCCTATTTCTTTTCCCACGTTTGGGTGGAAACATACATGATATTTTCTTTCTTATTCCTTTAGGGTGCGTTTGGTGCACTGGACAGAGTGGGACAGGACAGGACAGGACAGTCCTGTCCCATGTTTGGCACGCTTCAAAGTTGGACTAGGTGGAACACACTTGAACAACTCATGGGACACGCGTGTTCCATGGTATACCCATGGAACTCACTAGAACAAGGATTTTTTGACCAAATTAACCCTGATCTGCTCTCTCTTTCTCTCTCAACGTCAGCATCTCTCGATCTGCTCTCTCTTGACCTCACCCTCTCTCAATCTGCTCTCTCTCCCTCTCGACCTCACTCTCTCTCGCCGGCGACCTCGTCTGCTCGCTCTTGCCGGCGACCTTGTCTGCTCTCTCTCGCCGGCGACCTCGTTTGTTGTCTGTTGGCGGCGACCTCGTTCCTCACGACCTTCACCGTTGCTTGCCTACTTTGCGTCGACCACCGCCGCTGCTCGCTGGATTTGCGTCGACCAACGCCGCTGCTCACCTGCTCGCCGGATTTGTTGGTGATTCCGTTTGGCGAGCAACGAATCGAGCTTTTGGTGCAGAAGATGAATTCGATGAGGAAGACGATCGATTTGGTAGGGTTTGTAGGAGATGAATTTGATAAGGAAGATAATCGAGCTTTCTGTGCAGAAATGCAAAATTGGTAGGGTTTTTTTTTTTGTGAATTGAGTTGAGTTTGAAGAAGAACATATATTAAGTTTCTTGATAATTGATTTGGTTAATTGTGGCAACTAGTTAATTGATTTGGTTAATTGTGGCAACTCGTTTATTGATTGATTTTTCAGAATTGGTTAATAGTTGGTAATCTCGATTTGGTTAATTATTGCAATTTTTGGTTATTATGGTTCATGATTTTGGTTCTTGATTTTTTGGTTTATGATTTTGCTAATGTGATTTATTAAAATCAATTTTGGTTCTTGGTTTAATAATAGATTTTGGGAAATGAATTGATTTTGCTTCTTGTGGTTCATGATTTTGGGATCGACATGTTTCTGATTTGGTTCAAACATCATTTTTGGCATCAAGGGTAAATTGGTCATTTTAACCAGTTATGTCCTGTCCTGTCCAGTCTTATAATGTCTTACCAAACGCTGGACACCTGTTCTGTCCTGTCCTGTTCTGTCCTGTCCTGTCCCGTCTGCGTACCAAACGCACCCTTATTTTCCTTTGGCTCCTAAAAAGTTCAGAGAACACATGTTTTTTTTCATTTTCCCTTCCTTTCCTTTCGTTAAAAAAAAGTTTCGAGAACACTGTGCACGACTCCTATCATTGCCTACTCGTTTTACCTTAAAGTAACCATGGATGCCGGATGGTGTTTGCAGCCTTATAAATCTCGTATTCCATGGTTTGTCCCCACGGGAAGTTAAGCCTCGATCTCAACGTACTCAGATCTGTCACGTCCTGCATCGGCACTTGCGCTGCACGACTCACTTGCTCCATCAGGTACGGCTGAACGGACTCAAGCCGAACACAACACACGTCACACACTCTTTGCAGGTTTTCAAGACGGAATTTCACGGGTAGTAAACTCGGTCCTTTAGAACACTCGTTGCAAAAGGCCCTCTCCCACAAAACCGGCAGTGACGTCTCGAGCACATTATGGGATGAAACCGGACATTACACAGCATACTATAAGCCGCAGCACTATCCACCAAACATTTCGGTGGATCGGCCTCGAGGAGTTCCTTTATCGGCGTTGACCTCCGTGAGATTATGCGACACCTCTTTCCAAGTGTGCTCAAGAAGCTGGTCGGATAGCCACGAAATCTGATAGGCGTAAGAATCACCGGAGGTCATGGATCTCACCCGCCCTCCGGCTGCAAGTAACATATCGAGAACCACATCTGACATCCCACATCGTCAAGTCCTTGTCTTCCGTTACAAACTGGTCCCATTCGGTATCGGTTTCGCTTATGTAGTTTGTATTCATACAGATGCCTCTATTCCATTCTTCACGTTGGCTTTCCGACATTGGAAACGGGAATCCAGACCCCAGTGTCTACGGTAATCGGTAGATCATAATAGAAAGTTTCACTTTCTTTCTCATGGTCATTATTTGAATCTTTATGAGTATCACTGCTCACCCTGCTAACGACCGTTGTCTTTGTTTCTTCGACTTCAAGTATCGGATTTTCTTCTATTCTAGAATCACGACTTCCACCTTCATTGCAGATTTCGCTGTATTCATTGACTCCTTCGGAACCCTAACCATTTACAATATCTCAGTATCAGTATTAAGAAAAATAATAAAACCAAACAAGCCCAGTAGGATTAAAAGTGGGTTCTAGCTATGTATCTAATGTTGTTACAATGGCCAAAAATGAAAGTGTGGTCACCGTGATCTAAAATAGTGGTTATCGTGATGGTAAAGCGGTCAAATATAAAACCCAATGCTGATCCAAAATAAAAGACCACGAAAACATCAAAACAACCAGTCTGCAAATAGCGTTTATGCGACCAGTCTTTTGCATTCCATAAGTGATCATTTAGTGGTCAAGAGTGCCACTAATTGCAGGACTGCTATTTGCCCTCAGGGGTTCAATCTTCACTTGTAGCAAATATGTTATTTTTTGGTTGACAGCCCAGAATCCTATAACTTATATTCCCACTCTAAATCTTTTTCAATCATGAATCACTTTCACAAATGCCCATAAATCACATTAAACACTCTATAAATTTCATCTTCATACCCATATTTGGTTTCAACATTTTTGTTTATTAACTATATCTCTTTGTAAATAATCATCTTCTTGATGATTAAGTTTCGGCAAGAATATGAGTTTCCCTCTTGATTTGTTTGTATACCGTAATTTACATTTAGTCACTAATTTGATTATTTGTTGAACTCATAGACACATAAGTAACAAAATAAGATGCATAACTAACCTTGATCAAAACCGCATCAGATTTCCCTTCCGATCAAACTCGTGAGGCCTTTGATCCACCTTAAATGGTTATTCCATAAACACGATCGATATAGTGGCATGATTAACAGCATAGGTATGTACACAGACCTAAAGAAATCATAAATATAACAAAAAGGTTGCAGATACTCTGATTCCATTATCTTTTTCCTCCAAAAGTGAAACACAGATTATGATCCATTGAAGTACTTCCTGTGTGAAGTTTCATTTGTTGAAATCTTAGACACATAAGAAACAAAATAAGATGCATAGTAAACTTTGATCAAAACCGCATCACACTTTCCCTTCCGATCAAACTCGCGATTTTTGCAGGCCTTTGATCCACCTTGAATTGTTGTTCTATGGACACGAATCACAATAGCACCACTATTGCACTGCTATAGTGGCAAATAGTGGCATGATTAACAGCATAGGTATGTACACAGACCTGAAAAATCATAAATATAACAAGATAACCCTGATTCCATTATCTTTTTCCTCCAAAAGTGAAACACAGATTATGATCCATTGAAGTACTTCCTCTGTGAAGTTTCTAGTTTCGATTTTGTGCATTTAAATTGTTACTTCCATTAGCGAAATATAATACTTGATGCTGAAGTTACCCAAAATTTCCCCAAATTAAAATACATCCAATCAACCATCAGATAATATGCATCAAAGGCTAATCAAAGCAAGTAATCTACCATCGTTGGATAAGATCAACGAATTTAACTTAGAAATAACAGCAAACAGTTGTACAATTCATGATAACTGAAAAAATTACCCAAAATGCAATACATCCAATCAACAACCATCAGATAATATACATCAAAAGCTAATCAAGCAAGTAATCTACCATTGGTGGATACGATCAATGAATTTAACTTAGAAATAACAGCATACAGTTGTACAATTCATGATAATCGGAAAAATTACCGAAAATTCCCCCAAAAAACAATACATCCAATCAACAACCATAACATATTATACACCAAAAGCTAATCAAGCAAGTAATCTACCATCGTTGAATAAGATCAATGAATTTAACTTAGAAATAACAGCAAACAGTTGTACAATTCATGATAATTGGAAAAATCACCCAAAATTCCCCAAAAAAACAATATACATCCAATAATATACATCAAAAGCTAATCAAGCAAGTAATCTACCATAGTTGGATACGATCAATGAATTTAACTTAGAAATAACATCAAAACAGTTGTATAATTCATGATAATTGGAAAAATTAGTAGGAAAAACAAAAGCAATTGAGAGATTGATTGGATTACCTTTGGAGTGAAGATTTTGGGTTCGTAATCATGGAGATGAATCAGAGGATATCGAACAACATTTGATGATTCTTCTTCCATCTGATTTCAATGATCTATGTTCATTAGGATTTGTTGGATTCTTAGGGATTGATTATTGGAAAAGGGTGTTGGATTAGGGTTTATTGTGCGTGAAGATAGATGATGCATATTCTATTGGAAAGGGTGTTGGATTATTACTATGATTTTTATCTATAATTAAATTATATTATTATTATTATTAGTACCGTAATTTTTATAATTTTATAAATATACTATTACTAAGATTAATTTTCTTAATTGTTATTATTAAAACTAAGCACTTTTCTTGGGAACAAATTAGAACTGAGCACTTAGGCTATGCGTAACTAAGAGCATCTCCAACAGCATTGCTAAAATAGAAAAAATTGGATTTTTTCCTTCTAAACTGCTCCAACAGCATTGCTAAAACCAATTGCTAAAATAGAAAAAATTGAAGTTTTCTCTAAATTTAGAGATTTCTCTAAAATCTCTATATGAAGAGAGATAAATGTTATTTTAATCTATTCCACCAATGGTATAATTAGTTATTTAAAAGTTTTTAAAAAGTTTATTATTTTAATCTATTCCACCAATCATATAATTAGTTATTTAAGAGTTTTTAAAAAGTTTATTGGGATAATAAATATAGTGTATATTTTAATAATATAAGTAATGATAGATTTTCTAAAATAGAAAAGCTGTTGGAGATGGAAAAATACGATTTTAGAGATTTTGACATTTTTTTCTCTATTTTAGAGAAATTATAGCAATGCTGTTGGAGATGCTCTAACCCTTTCAACCTCTCATCAATCCCACAATTAACACTTTAGAACCACTTATTAGTATCCAACCCTCTCACCCTCACACACACACACCATAGACACACAAAAACTAAGCGGTGTGTGCAAAACGCCGGTATAGAGAAAAGCTTCCAACCCGTTGAATAGCCCGACAGCCCGGCGGCTTCCAAGCCGCCGAACCCAAACCTCCATTACGCATAGCCTTAGGGGTTGTGTACCAAAATTATTGGATAAGCACCGATCAGAATAAGAGATCTGACTTCTATAAGAACTGATTGAAAAATGTTGTTTATCAAATATTTTATATTGAGCGCTGAATGAATAAAAATGATGAATATACCCTTATATAATTATAAATCATCGTTTATTGAAATATGTTACATAATTTTGAATCTTTCAATTTCCATAAATCATATTAAACATTTTAACAAAACATTAACAATCTTTTTTTAATAATTTAAAAGAAATGTATCAGTTTTCTTCTTTTTAGAATTACGTGCTTTCATCATTTCAAAATGCACTTGATTGTCTTCATCTTCCCTATGACATTGCATTTTCTTTTCTTTTTTATTTTAATCCATTCCATCTCAATTTCTTTGGCTTCCTCTGAACGAATTGTTTTTCTTGCTTGAGACAACTTAACTACAATCTTTGATTTCCTTGGAGAGTGAAGGATAAAACCTTCTTTTGATTTCTTTCAAATGGCAACACCCTTCTTTTGATTTTTTTTTTTTTTTTTATTTCCTATCTGCATCCGTCTCTTTAGATTTCTGATTTCATCTTCTTTGCAAAACATTACAAATTTAATTATTTAAATTTCTAAAATATAAATAAAGCAAAAATGAAGGTGAATGAAAACTTAATTTCAAAATTTTGAATGTTTATTTGTATATCAATTTGTAATAGTTTTAAAGGAAGTTAATAAAATGTTTTTTTTTATCATCACATAAATAAATGAGTGAATTACATATTTGGTCCCTTACGAATACCTACTTTTTGCTTTTCGTCACTCCAAACGTAAAAGTACATCTTTGACCCCAAAATGAGTTTTTTTTGAACATATTGGTCCCTTCCTCTAACGGTATTAAGTAGATGCCGTTAGTGGTACCATGTGCCCCTCACGTGAGGGGCAATTTAGTCTTTTTAGACCCTCCTTCCTCCCATTTTCTTCTTTCTCCTCCAATCTTCATCCTCTCCTTCTTCCTCCTATCTTCAATCTTCATCTTCAAGGAAACCATACCCAATCTTCATCTTCAAGGAAACCATACCCATCACCACAACAATCAACCACCAACATAACCAACCACCACTGCCACCAATCACCACCGCCTACCACCAATCGCTACCAATCGCCACCACCTGCCACCAATCAACCACCCACCACTGCCACCAAGCACCACCGCCTACCACCAATTAACCACCCACCACTGCCACCAAACACCACCGCCTGCCACCAAACACCACCACCTGCCACCAATCGATTCGAAGTTTACAGATCTGCATATTTGAAGTTTGAAGAATCTAGGATTTGGACTCGATTTCCCCAATCTTGCAGATCTAAAACAGAAGATGGGTAAAAAGACTAAATTGCCCCTCACGTGAGGGGCACATGGTGCCACTAACGGCATCTACTTAACGATCGTTAAAGGGAGGGACCAATATGTTCATAAAAAACTCATTTTGGGGTCAAGGATGTACTTTTACGTTTGGAGGGACGAAAAGCAAAAAGTAGGTATTCGTGAGGGACCAAATATGTAATTCACTCTAAATAAATATATTATTTAAGTCGAGGAATTCCAATTTTGATCCCCTAATGTTTGGAATGTTTAAAAGATGTTGTCTAAACTTTATAAAACTTCAATTTGGTCTCTCAACGTTGGTAAAGTTTCAATGGCTTTGGTCCTTTTTCAAATTGACTGTTAATTTTTTTTTTCTTTTGTTAAGTTCAATTAAAAGAAAGACATTTTCATCAACTTTTTATTAGTTTTCAAATTTATATTAGAATCAAAAAACATACTACTTTTTACAAAATTGTAAAATAGAAAAAAAAAAATCATCTACTACACTCTCTGTTTTTCTTCTTTTTTCTTTGCTACAATTCAAAGTCGGAGATATAAAATGATATTTACATTTTAATATAACAAAATAGTGAAAATGACTAAATAACTTTTATATAATGAGACTTAACATATAAAGTTGGGTTAATTACATGGGTGTGTATCGAACTTGTCACGTTTTTTCATTGTATGTATCCAACTTTTAAAATTGCCATTGTATGTATCGAACTTGCTAAACTTTGCCATTGTATGTATCGAAGAACTTGTTACCTACAAAAAGCTGATGTGTACAAGTTATTTCTGAGGTGGAATTTATTTTTTTATTTTCAAAAATGAGTAAACTACAAATTTGGTCCCTAAGGTTTTAAAAAAAATATGAAAGAACAAGGGTGTAAAGTGTAACTCTCATATCTCTCTTATATAACTCTATCTGGTTCCGACAACGTCTCTGGCCACCCCACCCCCGTAACCAAGGAACTCGATCTTGTACGGAAAAGTAGCAGAAATGTGTTTTCCTTTCCATAGAGCAACGTATTCCTTCACTTTGCCTTCCTTACCGTTCAATTCTACTTCCGGCACCGTAACCCTAACCCTAGCTCCGATCTTTGCCGAAATTTCTTCTCTCCTTCTTCTGAAGTGGAGGCCTGAGTCGGACCGTCGACGATCGCCGTGGAATCCGATGCCGCTGCTTTGATTGACGGAAGAAGCAGATTCGATCTCTTGTAGTTGTTGTTGATTTTTGTAAGCGAAGGAGAAGAATCAGAAGCACGGGCGCATAGGAAGGGAGATGGTGGTGGTGGGTGTGGTGGTGGTTTGGTGATGATGGTAGTTTGGTGGTGGAGATGGTGGCTGTGGTGGTGGAGAAAACCCCCAATTTCACATCCGAAAGCGATAAGAACAACAACAACAACAACGTTCTTAACCTAAAAGCCACCGAATTGAGACTTGGGCTGCCCGGATTAGGTCAAGAATCAGAAGAAAGAAACAGCAAGAATTTTGTTTCTGGAGCTAAAAGGGGGTTTTGTGATGTGAATTTCGATGGGTCTGCTGCTAAATGGGGGTTTAATGGCAGAATTGAAGGTGATTTGGGGGGGGGGGGGGGAAGGGTTCTTGTTTGGATAGCAAACAAACACAGCAATCGCAATTAATTGGGGTTTCTGTTGATGGTGGGTGTGGTGGTGGAGATGGTGGGTGTGGTGGTGGTGGAGATGGTGGCTGTGATGGTGGAGATGGTGGTGATTTGGTGGTGGTGGTGGTGGGGGTTTGGCAGCGGTGGTGGTGGTGGTGCCGCCGGCGGTGCTAGTGGTAGTGGTGGTGGTGGGGAGGTGAGTTTGGTTTTTCAAAAGAGGCAAAACAGGTCCTTGGGACCAATTAGTAAACTAGAGGGACTAATTTGTAATTTACTCAATAAGTTGGCAGCCTATGTGGTAGCCTATGTGGCATTTTGACCGGTTACCTACTTAGAAGGTAAACCGATACATACAATGACAAAGTTTAGCAAGTTCGATACATACAATGACAATTTTAAAAGTTGAGTACATACAATGAAAAAACGTGACAAGTTCGATACACACCCATGTAATTAACCCTATAAGTTTATAACAAGCACTAGTGTGATAAAGAAAAAAAAAAGTAAATTAAGATTTTCATTCCAAATTTTGATCTATGGTTTTGAAACTACAATTTTATTAGGAAAAAAAAACTTAATTCTCTTTGCTTAAACTAATTCTTCAAAATACAATTTGAAAGTTGTCAAATTTAATTTAATTAAGAGTAAAATACATTTTTGGTCCCTGTGGTTTAGCAAAAGTCTCACTTTTGGTTCCTACAATTTAAAAAATACACATTAGCCACTACAATATGCGATTTGGTCCAATTTTGGTCCCTCTGACTAACAGCTGTTAAATAAAGCCGTTAGTCAAAGGGTAGTTTCGTTTTTTTCAATTTTTATCTTATTTTTACTTAAAAAAACTCAGGGACCAAATTTGAAATTAACCAAATGTGTGTTCATCATCGTCAATAAAACTCAGATGGAAGGAAAACCCTAAACTCAAATTGAAGAAAAACCCACCATCATTCAATCACCACCCCACCTCTACCACCCACCTTCATCACCACCAACCTTCATCTCATCCATCGCCACCTACCTTCACCCGCCGCCTACCGCCGTCTACCTCCACCACCGTGCACACCACCGGCCGCCTACTTCCACCCGCCTCTACCTCCACCACCGGTCGCTTAACTCTACCTCCGCCGTAGCCGCTCCGCCACCGTTGCTTCGCCGCTGCCGCTCCGCCACCGTCACTCTTCCATTGCTCCGTCGCCACTGATCCTTGACACATGGTGACTCTCCGAGAAACGATGTCGCTCTAAACTTTCAAAACCTTAACGAGGTTTGTAAATAGATCCAGATCTGAAATCCACATTGAACCACCAAGAGACAGATGACCAGATCCAGATCTGAATTCATCTAGGAGACGACCAAATCGCGGTTTGTAAATAGATTAGAGTACGTAGACTTGTTTAGGTATGAAGTAAAAGTCCATATTTTTATGTGGTTTCGATGTAGACATTTGTTTAGGGTTTTCGTGATTGGATTTGTATAAGTTTTGATTTTTGAATGTCTTTGGGTTTATATGAATTTTTGAATGTTTCTGTGTTCATATGAACTTGCCTTGGTTTCAATGAATTTTTGAATGTTTATTGGTTCATATTAAGATGATGGGTTGAAGATGATGAGTTTTGAAACCAAAATTTTGGATTTTGAAGTTTGATTTAGATTTTGAGGGTTTACATTACATGTTTGGTTTTGATGTGGTACTAAGTTTTGGCTTTGATTTGGTTTACTTTATAGTTTTAGTTTAGATTTTGATTTGATATCGAAGTGATCTTCCATTGTTCTTGATCTACAAAGCAAAGAAGATAAATATTCAAAGCTACAATAAAATAAAACAATTAAAAATTGTTAAAATAATAGAAAAAGGGTAAAAGAGGAAATTACCCCCTGAGTTAACGGCTTTCTTTAACGGCTGTTAGTCTCAGGGACCAAAATTGGATCAAATCGCATATTGTAGTGGCTAATGTGTATTTTTTAAATTGTAGAGACCAAAAATGAGATTTTTGCTAAACCTCATGGACCAAAAATGTATTTTACTCTTTAATTAATTATATTTTCTTTGTTTTTCAAAAAGCTGTCAAATCCTTTGTTGGAAAAGACGTTTTGTGTACGTATTACGTCGGAAAATACATACGTATTTTTTTTAAACAGAATACCATTCTGTTAAGCGCTCCATTCCCCTCCCTTAGGCCATCCTTTATGGGGGACGGGAGAGGGACCGGTACCCTCCTGTACCGACGGGAACACCATTGTGGGTGACTGGTAGGGGGACCGGTACCCACCCCGTCGGCATCCCCACACCGATGCCTTTTAATCCTTTTTTTTCTCTCTCTCTATCTCTCTCTTCTTTCTCTCTCTATCTTTTATTTTTCTTTTATTTTTAAATCAATTAATTAATGAGGGGTATGAGGGGTACGATAGTGGATGAAAGGTATGGAGTTGGTAGGGTAGTGGTAAAGCTGATGTGGCAACAGGTATGAGGGGTATGAGGGGTACCATAAAGGATGGCCTTATTAAATGACCACCCTTCCCTCTCCTTCTTCTTCATTCATTTCATTTCAATTTCTTCTCCATTGATACCATGAAACCTGTAACCGGCTTCTTTCTCTCGCTTTTCTTATCCTTCACCCTCGCCTTCCTGAACAAGAGACTTCCGGCCATTTCTCCGGCGGAAAGCAATAGCGAAACCTTCGAAACATCCCACACTTCCTGATATCATGAGATCCAGTTCTGGGGGGACTGCATCTTCTTCACCACCACCATCGTCGGTTCAGGGGATACCCCAATTCCTGATAGCGGATCTGGTTCTGAGAGGCCTGCATCTTCTTCACCACCACCAGCATTATCATTGGTTCCAGAGTTTCAACAGTTCTCTGATCTCGACCTCGACCTCAATTCAGGTAGGCCATCCTCATCGTCCCAAAACCCTCTCCTTCCTGTTGATCCGAGGCAATCTACAACCTCTTATGAAAATACCACCACCGAGAGTTCCAGTAACGAATTTGCCGAACGTATCTCGGTTCACCTTACCCTTGAGGAACGAGCAACAGTTGCTAACCATCAATTGGAGTCTATTCAGGAAGCTGTGATGAGTTTAGAGGCAGATCCGGCGAATGCCAGAAGAATTATTGAGCTGGCTTCCATGAACCTCCACATGCTTGCAATGGGCCCGGTTGAATATGGATCTATTGCTCATCTTCCCAGTCTTGGTGTGTCTCGACCTTCCGCCGGCGACGGCGGTGGGGAGGATTCCGACGCTGCTTAGATTCAGGTGTCTTTTCATATCATTCCGAATAAATACAATTGTGAATAAAGTAGCTCTATGGCATTATGAAAATACCATTTTACCCCTATTCATGTTTAGTCCATAGGAAAATGTGTTGATATATCTCACTAGTAGTTGAAAACGGTAAGGATAGGATGATGTGAACGGTTAAAATGTGTTGATATGAGAATTCCCTTTTTGATTTGGTTATCAAGTTCTTTTTTCCTCTTTTGAATTTTAATTATTGATTTATATTTTTGTTTTGCTTACATCTTAATTGATTGTATCTAGTTTTAAGTTTTATAGTTAAAGATATTTTTGGTATCAATGATCAATAGAATGAGAAATAACTGAACCCAATGGGCCAACATGATTAGATTGGACTACTTAGATATAAATAATTGTTTGCCCTATATTTGGTAAGGCTATATTAATAAAAACATAAATTAAATACTAACTAGTAGTAATATGTCCGCATAATAAAATGGGTGTAAATCTATATATCTATATATATATATATATAAAGCTGATGCATTGCAACGCCACGTGGCATTCTCCCATTTTTTCTAAATTTTTCAATTTTATTTTTATAACAATAGATTTAAAAAAAACTTTTGGTTTTCTCTTAATATATATAACTATAAAGAGAATTAAGTGTTGATTTTAATTCTATTTATGTTACTTTATTATTTATTCTATTTATTTATGTTATTAACCATTCATCTTCTTTCATTTATTTTAATCAATCATTCACTTTCTCCTATATAAGCATAAGTGGAGTTTGTTTGTTGTTGTTGTTGGACAAGTTAATAGTAAAAGTCAATTACATGTTTCTTTATAAAGATTAAACATCGAAAGCTTTTCATTTGTTCGTCAATGTGTTATTACGTTTTCTTATGAGTTGTTTATTATCGAATCTCTTTTTCTATATATCCATCATTTGATGTGTTATTCATTCCATATATCACTATTTTAACAAATCATTTTTCAGGTTTATTTCCAGAATACCGAGTTAGGTATGTATTTTTCTTTCTTTTGTTTTTTGAGATTTTAAAGTTTCTTTTACTTAACTCTTCTATGCTCTTCATATGTATTTTCAATAAAAGTGTTACAATCTCTATGTAATTTCAACTAACTTTAACATGTCATTTTTAGATTAATTGTATTTTAATTTTTTTTTCAAAGTATTATTCAAGAAGACTAATTCGGGTATGTATTCATTTTGACTTTTGTTGAAATTTTAAAGTTTTTTCGTTTAGTTTTTTTTTCTAATTTTATTCTTTTTCTTAAGGTTTGTGCTTTGAAGGATTCTTAGAATTTTGATGACAGTAAGGTTCAATGACGAAATATTGAAGGTATTACAATATATGATGTAACATCGACAAACTTCAACGAGTGGTTGCCAATTGTTATTTTTACTTTTTTGAAGTAATCTTCGAAAAGGCTAACCTTGGTATGCATTTGTTTTTTCTTTCATTGATATTTTAAAGGTTTTTTATTTTGGCTTTCATATTTTATTAGGTACTTTTATCCCGATGATGTAACTAAGGGTTTGTTTTTGTAGGGCTTTAAGAGTTGTGATGACAACAACAATATGATGATGGAAATTTAGAAGTATTAAAATATTTGATATAGTCTTACTAAATTTCAACATGTCATTTTTAATTATTTTTATTTTTATAGGTTATTTCGAGAAGCCTCATTTGTATATTCGTTTCTTATGAATTTTGTTTGTATTTTAGAGATTTTAACTTATATATTATATATTTTTCATAAGCATTTTTTATGGAGTTGATGATTTGTTTATGATAGTTATTTTAGACTTCTAATTAATTCATAACAAAATCGTAAAGTATTACAATATAAGCCTCATTTGTATATTCCTTTTCTATGAATTTTGTTTGTATTTTAGAGATTTTAACTTATATATTATATATTTTTCATAAGCATTTTTTATGGAGTTGATGGTTTGTTTATGATAGTTCTTTTAGACTTCTAATTAATTCATAACAAAATCATAAAATATTACAATATTTGACGTTGATTCACCAAACTCAAACGTTATACTTTGTCTTCTTAAATTTTCATAAAGTTAAAACCAAATAAAAAAACCATATACTACATATTTCTTTTTTCTTTTTTTAGTTTACTATTTACTTTAAAAAAATTAACAAATTGATTGTCACAACTTATTGTTATCTTTTTTAATTTAAATAAAAAGTTAATATAACTTATAATACTTCTCTCATACAAATATAATATATATATATATATATATTACCTAAACTTTTATTTTTATTAATTTAAATCTCAATATAAAAAGCATTTAAGGCGTAATTTAAATTATGAATAATATATTTATACATATACATTTACACATTTAGGTCATTTAATTTAAAGACAATAACCTTTATAAAAATTATGTAATTGACTTTTACTATTAACTTGTCCAACAACAACAACAACGAACTCCACTCATGCTTAAATAGGAGAAAGTGAATGATTGATTAAAATAAATGAAAAAAAATGAATGGTTAATAACATAAATAAATAGAATAAATAATAAAGTAACATAAATAGAATTAAAATCAATACTTAATTCTTTTTATAGTTATATACATTTACGTATATTAATTTATAACTTACAGATTGCATTAATAAATATATAATATTTGTTTATATTATATCATTAATCCTTTAATAATAAATGATTTGTTATAGTAATTTATATTGATGATTAATTAATATATTTTTATATTATTTATATACTAAGTTTTTTATTATATATTTTTTACAATATTAGTTATCATACTATTTAGATGTACATATGTTTCTTTCTTAATAAATAAATTAGCAAATGTAGCCTTCTGTTTCAAATTAAAAAACAAAATTTAATGAATGTCATTAATTTCATAATTTATCTGTTGTACCCATTGCTAATGTGACGAAGGATCGTGTGAGAAAAAGAGTTAATGTAAGAAGGTAATAAAGGATTTGGACTCTTAATTGCTTTTAATCTCAAACTCACCCATGAATTGTGTTTAAGGCAGTAACTTATATGTTTATTCGAATTTTGATCCTATATACCAGTATATTAAAACACCAAACAAAGAAGATGACATGACGCAATGAGGTTTCAAGTATTGATTAAGTGGTTATTTTTTTATTGTCCCACATTAGTGTAAAAAGGGAAATGTTGGAGTTGAAAATGATTATATAAAGGATAATATAGTAGTTTGAATGTTAATCTAAATTTGTATATATTTTTGGGTTAAATAGTTAGTTTTATTTATTTGAAAAAATAATTCATGCACTTATTAAACATTCTCTTTTTTTCGTTTTATATAAACCAATATTATATGAAAGCATCTCGATTTTGGTAACAATGGTTTTGGACAAATACAGGGAACGATGATGACAATATACATATTACTAAAAAGTTATTCACACTACCGTGCAACGCGTAAAAATTAATATACAAATTGAAATCAATATATAAAACTAAAAAAATTGATAAATTAATTTAAACCTTTCTTTAATTAATAAAAAAAATATATAGATAGAATTATAATTAATATATAGTTAATATTTATTATCGGTAATACATGAGATACTTATTATATTTAATATAATTTTTTAAAAATAATTAAAATAAACCAACACCTATATAAATAAAATTATTATATAAAATATTAAACTACTACATAATATATAATAAAAAAATAGACTTAATATAAGAATATGTATAAAAAACTATAAAAACAATATATGAATGAAACTTAAATTAGGAAAAGCACACTATATTAAATGAAAAAAAAACTACTTAGTATATTGATTAATATGTATAAAGGATTTTATTCTCTATTATTAATTTAGATTAAATCAAACTAAATATATAACTTATATTCGAATAGATATAATATTTTCATTTACATAAATTTAATAAAACCTTTTTTTTCGTAAACTTTATGGACTAATCAAAATATAACGAAACAATGTTAAGAACATCGAAAAAACTTAAACATGTGAACTGAAAAACTAAAAATCAGATTAAACTTGCTTGCTGTCGAATGATCACAATACTAACAACTCATGTTCTTTTTCGTGCAATCACAGGTCAAGAAAGGGATTTCAATAAGTTTTTTTCCCTAAAATTGCAAACGAGTACATTACAACAATTATAAACAAAATAAAGAAAAATATGTTGCAATTATACAAAAGTAGGTAAGAACATCACATTTGTGTGATATATTTTCACAAAACAATTTGCATAATACACGTCATGATTATAATCGACAAAATCATATATTTCTTTTACCATTTTTTAGTCAACAAAGTTTGATATAAAACTTATTAATTATATATAATGAAAGAATAATTAAGGATGATAAGGTAGACTCATATAAAATTGAATGTTAATATTTATTATTTTTAATACATGATACATGATCATCGACCAATTTAACTTTAATATTGTATTTAAGTTAATACAATACTTTAAAAAAAATTATTACCATCACCGTACTTTTATAAAATTATTTAATTTTATACAATACTGATTGGATAATCGATTTTATATAACCTTAAGGTAAAATAATCTTTATTTATCGATTGTCGCATATCAACTAACATGACACTGTAAGATTCAAGTATTGATCAAATGGTGACTTCTTGATTGTCCCACGTTAATGTGTAAAAGAAAATGTTAGAATTGAAAATGATTATATAAAGGATAATGTAGTAGCTTGAATGTTCATCCTATATTATATGAAAGCATCTCGATTTTGTATTTTTGTAACAATGGTTTTGGACAAATGCAACGAACGACGATCGATGACAATATGCATATTACTAAAAAATTACTTGCACTACCGCGCAACGCGCGGTTATAACACTAGTTTTAAATAAATGTAAACAAATACAACGATTAGAGAGAGATAAACAAATGTCTTTAACTTTTAATACAAAACTACTATACTACAAGACTCGAAATAGACTTTAAAGAAAACATTGAAATACCATTAACATTTCATAAATGAATTATTGACTTAACCATAAATAGATTAGGCATGGTATTTTTCATTTAATAAATCAATAATAAAATACAACCTACATATATACCAAAGATTTTAATAAATTAATACTTAACAACGGCTTACATTGATCAAGGAACCGCTTATAAAATGCTTATCAAGCAAGCACTTAGCAATACCACTTACCGAGAATCTTAACCAGCAAGCGTCAAAAACGACCCTTACCTCGTAATGGCTTATCAATGTCATCATTTCAGCTGCAATCTTTCGTTCACCCATTCAAAAATCAACCAACCCTTTTCTTTCTTATTGAAAAGACTTTCAATTGCTACCAACAACTTCTTAGACACTTGACATCTAATCTTATTTACCATGTTAACTTTTCAACTTCGAGTACAAAATGTCAATTGTTAAAAGGGTACTTCAACTTACAAGTAAAAAGTAATCACCTAAATAGGTGGCACCAGTTAGGAAGATAGAAATTATGATGGTCAAATAGGTGATTTCGTTAGGGATAACATTGAAGGGGTACGATTTAGAAGCCACAAAAATATAATACTCCGCCTGAGATTTCAACTTAAAGGTGTCAATTGAATGCTCTCACTACTTCCATTGTTAATGATAAAAAATTAAAAAATTAAGCCTTACATGTTCAAATGTTCTATCAATAAACAGATTCTCAAAAGTTATTAAACCAGTCATAGCTTGTTTGAAGGTATTCATTTGTCCAAACACATTAAATCAGTCATAGAAATTTAGAAAGAAAAAAAAATACCAGTTTTTTGGCAGAAAAGATTGGGAAAAAGCTAAATTGAGTAATCTTGAACAAAAGTTGTTAAAAAATAACAGATTTGCCTAACAAAACAATATATTGAAATTGAGATACACAATTAAGTGATCTCCGGTTGCATCTACCAAGCCCATTAAAGATTTATAATCTCATATATCTGCAACCCCCAAAACACTTCTGATCTCATATTTTATTCGTTCAAATAACAATAGACCAATGTACCTAAAGATTTGATAAGTAGTGGTGGCATAATATCATAATATGGCCAAAGTAAAAATACTGGAAAAGTGACTCCATAACGAAAAACATTCCCTTTAGTTTATCAAGCTTTGTGGATTTGACTCGAATTTCAAAATCAATACGGTTTTCACAATAAATTAACACACAATCTTCGAATTTTCTAAGTTATTTACCTCCAAAAAACAAATTTGAACCGAGCAAGGTCCTGACCATGGTGAATGACATGAAAAGTCAGCAATTTTTATGAAACTAGAACAAAGCTTGCAAGCAATAGGCTAGTGCTTGGAGAAGAACTCCGCGAAGAAGAGAGGTAGGTGAACTTGAGGAGTTGTTGACCCGGCTACATGGTATCTCACCGATCGATAACAAAGCTGACAAGACGGAATGGAGGCTCGATGACACAAAGGTATTCTCGGTCAAAAAACTAAGAGATATTTTAGAAAGTCGTGAAGTCAATACGGGGGCTGTTTCAAAATGGTCGAAATGTGTACCAAAAAAAGTGTGTATTTTCATTTGGAGAGTAAGATTGGGCCGTATTCCAAGCCGGGAAATCCTTGACCGGAGGGGAATTGACCTAAACTCTCTATTATGTCGGAGATGTGGCGAGGTAGTGGAGACCATAGACCACGCTTTAGTGGCGTGTCCGGAGGCGAGTAAGAATTGGGAGCTCGTCGGTAAATGGTGGAACAAAAAGTTAGCCGCGGTAACAACGGTTCAAGATATCCTAGAAGAGGAAAACACTTCTGTAAGTGACGATTCCGTGTGGACTACAGTAAAGTGGGTTTTTTATATCTCATTTGGAAGCATAGAAACGCGTTGGTGTTTTCGGGTGTCACGACTAACCTGTTGGGTAATTTTTTTTGAGATGCAAAGAAACGCAATTGAATGGATTTCAAGAAAGGCAACGAAGTGGTTGAAAAGGTGGGAAGAGTGGATCGCTGATCCGGCTACAAACGGCGGGTAAGAGACTTCGACTAATTTGATCGTGTGCTCCGAAAAAAGTCGCTTAGTTTCGCTGCCTTGTCTTTCTTGCAGAAGCCTTCTGGTAACAGTGGTTTAGCAGTGGCTGTTGATTAAGCACAGCTTATTCCTCATAACCTGGTGGTCCACAGTCCTTTGTTGTTGCTTTTGTGCTTGGGTTTTACCTTCTGTGAGAACTCCTTTGTTTAGCTTTTGGGTTGTAAGTTACATTTAGGTTGTTGCTGTTGGTGTTGGTCTTTTATAAAATTTGGCTTTTCAAAAAAAATAAATAAATAGGCTAGTGCAAAATGATGGATGTAGAAACAAAGGATTATGTGCAAGACAGTAATTAGGATCACTATGTCCAATGTTATAAGACACTAGTGGGTCACACTGCTACACACCCAACCCGAGACCTATTGGATTTATCGTGTGGAAATAATTAATTAAGTTTAATTATTTAATAGAGAGAAATGAATAAATAATAAATTGTTTATTTATTATTTATCAGATAAATATAATTACTTGATTAACAAGTTTGAGTTAATTAAGGAAATTATTGTGGATAGTTATTTATGGATTGGGATTCTTAATATGATTACCATAATTACCTATATAAATATAGGGTTAGGGTAATAGAATTATAACACTGATTTCATAATTATCTTCTCACCAAGAATCCCAAATCTCTCTCTCTCTCTCTCTTGTCGGCGTTGACACACACACACACATCGGAAGAGTTTTCCGATCAAATCCTAGGCGGTCTAGCAGCCAGTCTCACGGCGGTGCAGTAGCGGTGTATCCCTCACTAGCTTCCGGAGAAAAGTTTGGATCGCTAAAGGTAAACGCAAGAAAACTCCCTCTAATAATTGTGTTTAATAAACTACGGATGGATCATTGTTCGGGTTAGGTTTTTATCCGCTGCGTAATTATTTATATGTTTATCCGACCCGATAGAACTCAACAGTGGTATCAGAGCCACTTCCGTACGTTTATCAAACCTGTTTTGTTGTTTAGGTTTTGATAAAATTGGTTTTAGGTTTTATAAAATCTGAAAATTTCGCGTTTTGTTTAAATTTGATTTTATCGTTTATCCGGTAACTCGTGGCAATCGGCGGCGGAACAGCGGTGATAACCGGCCGGACCTCCGGGCCGATCGCCGGACGAGTCGTAACCACGAACCACCGTACCACCGAAGCCGTGAACGGCAACGGTGGTGGTGTTCGGTTTAAACCACCGTAAGCCACCACACCACCGAAGCCGCGATGGCGACGGTGGTGGTGGCCGTCCCTCGCGATAAACCGCAAAACCACCACACCACCAAAGCCATAGCGGCGATGGTGGTGGTGGTCGTCCCATAACAGCAGTCGCGCCACCGATCGGCTAAGGCAGCCACGGTGGCGGCGGCGGTCTATTGTTTTGAACGCCGATACGGCGACGGTGGTGGTGGGTTTTTGCGCTGCTGCTGTCGACCGTGGCCGTCGGTGGCGGTGGCGGTTCCTTGGCGCCGTTCATCGTCGCCGGTGGTGGGGGCGGTGGCTGTTTGTTCTCAGCAAGGAGGGCGGCGGCGGTTGCGCTTCGGCGTTGCCATCGTACGCCGTTGTTTTTCAATCAAACGCCGACCGGCCACGCCACGGTGGTGGCGGCCGATCACTGCTGCTACTGTGGTGGTGGCGGCTGTCCAAGGCAATGATCGGTGGTGGTTGTCGATGGCGGTTGGTGGCGATAGGGTGGTTCACGATTACAACCGCGGCCGAAGCCGCGGTGGTGGTTGTTTTAAATCGCCGGCGAGGTGGTGGTGGCGGTGTCCTCACCGCTACCATCATCCGAGATAACCGATACCGATAATTGATAATGGTTATTTTACCATTATCGAACCAACGGATAAACGCGTTTTTGGTAATTATCAGTTAGGATAGTTATCAGATCGTAATAATTTTTCGAATTGGATAAAGGTTTTAATCGTTTAATTGTTATCAATTTAATTTTATGAAATTATTATTAAAATCCTATTCTAATCCAGTTTAGATTATTACGGAAAAACCAGTTTTATCGAAATCAGTTTAGTTAGTTTTATTTTTAAACTAGTTTTGTTGTCATAGCCAAGCCCAAAGACCTATGGTTGTGTTTAATGCTTTATTATCGTTTATGGTAAGGGAGGCCTGCGAGCCATTTACAACCCTTTTGTACTTTAATTTTAAATAGTCTAGTTGGAAGGCCTGCGTGCCATTTGCAGCTCAATTTTTGTATTAAGTTAAATTAGAATAGTTCGAAAGGAGTAAAACTCGAAGACGGAGCTTCGCGGAGACACGACCGGAGATGTTGGAGCCAGTGGGAGCACCAAGATTTCATGCGTTGTGGTTGTTTAGTCACATAGGATTTTGGACCGTCAGTTCTCGTGTTGGCTCACGAGACTGACAATAGATCTGGGCAAAAGCTATGACACTGTCTTGTTTTTATCTGCGTGGTTGATTATGATTGCTTAGTCTTAGATAAAAACAAAATTTTATGAAATCAGATTAAAGAGTTCGATTACAGTTTGTTTTTCGAACCAGTCTTTTTCAAAACTAAAAACTGGCTAAATCCTTAGGAAAATCTTAGATCAGTTAGTGTGATCCATTTGTGGACACCTTTGGCGTAAGGTACGTTGGGGCTCGAAGATAAAATCTTGGGTACCCACGTTCAAACCCCAAGCTGAAGGGGGTGAAAAGACTCTGCGATATCGGGGGGTACCGACCAGAGTACATCCAGTTCAAAATGGTGCGATCTATTTTGGTAGTTGTTACAATTCACCGGGTGGTACCGGGCCAAAACACACTAGAGGGACTAAATATGCACGGATTTAAGTATCCGATGTCCCGACGATCTAGAAGTCGTATCTTCGTTTAAAGATGCGATTGGTATAAGGCGTTACCTACCAGAAATAGCATGGATTGGCTTGCGTGAGCAAACCGCCTGTCAATTCATGTGAAATATGGATTCTAGTCTAATATAATTATTGTTCTAAGGTAATAATTTATTAGAAATACAATCAGATAACTAAATCGGAATTTTATATTTGTCTGTAGATGTCTGCTATTATCTTTTATTCACCTGAGGAATCTCTCCGCCTGATAATGGGGAAATGGAAGCTTACAGGCCAAAATTTTCCAGTCTGGAAAATGCACCTTGACAACGTCTTGGATGCACAGGGTAAGCGGTACGTGATAGAGAAACCCGTTTCACGACCCGGTTGCAATGCTCCTGAAAAGGACTTTGCTGAATACTTCAAATTCATGGCTGACGAATCTGATGTGATGTCGATTCTGTCCTTTTCTACCTCACCCGAGTTTACTACTGATTTGAGGGTTAGATATTGCCATGAGGTCGTGAAGAATATAGAGAACCAGGTGGGTTTCTATAAGAAGAGTGGGAAGTATCTGATCATGAAAGAGATCTATTCTCTGAAACTGGAAAAAGGTCAATCTGTTAAAGAGCATCTCCTAGAGATGAGGAAGCTCTTTAAAAGTTTGTCACGCATGGGATACAAAGTAGTCCAGGAGGAACTTGTGCATCTCATGTGGTTCTCCCTCACTGATGAGATACGTAACACAGTTAGTGCGTACATTGGAGAACCAAAGAGAGACGTGGCAAAGCTTCATGAGGATATTTTGGCCAGTTTGGAGCCGAAAACTACAGCACCTGCTGACCTCATGGACACGGATTGGATTGACGAGCTGGGAGATCTGAGTTGCCCAGAATGCGGTAGCAAGGATATTTGTGCTCACTCGATGGACATCGACCAGCTAGACATCGGTTTACCCGATGCACCAGGTATCTTTATGATAGACTGTTTGATCACTTCTTATGAATCATGGGTACTTGATACAGGCAGTGGTAATCACATTTGTAATCATTTACAGGGATTCAAAAGAAGGGAGACACTGAGGAAGGACCATTCGAACCTAAGAGTCGGCGAAGGCACGATGCTTGTAGCTGAAGCTGTAGGGTCGTATAGTCTTAGTTTACCCTCGGGTCTAGTAATGGAACTTGAAAATTGTTATTATGTTCCTAAGATGATCAAAAATGTTATTTCTTTCGATTTACTTGTAGACCAAGGTTTTTACTATAAATATGATTATAAACTTATTTCTTGCTTTAAAAATGATATCTTTTATTTCAAAGCAACACCTTCTAATGGTCTATATGTGTTAAATCTACAAGAAAATGGAGAAGTCTATCATATAAGTAAACGATCCAAGGATATTGAGGATCAGACTTACCTCTGGCATTGTCGTCTAGGTCATATAAACAAGAAACGCATAGAGAAACTCCAGAAAGGAGGACTCCTTGGGTCTTTCGATTTTAAACCGTTTGACAATTGCGAATCTTGTTTATCCGGCAAGATGACAAAGCAACCCTTCAACAAAGATAATGAAAGGGCAAATGATTTGTTGGGAATTATACACACAGATGTGTGTGGTCCCTTCAGTCATGAAGCTAGAGGAGGATACCGGTACTTCATCACTTTTACTGACGATTTCAGTAGATATGGTTATGTCTACTTGATGAGACATAAATCTGAAGCCTTTGAAAGATTTAAGGAATTTCAGAATGAAGTACAGAATCAACTTGACAAGAAGATCAAGTTCCTAAGGTCAGATCGAGGTGGGGAATATCTGAGTCAGGAATTTAACAATCATTTGATAGAATGTGGGATTGTTTCACAACTCACACCTCCGTACACACCCCAGATGAATGGTGTGTCAGAAAGGAGAAATCGTACCTTGCTTGATATGGTAAGATCAATGATGTGTCGTTCCTCACTACCAGTGTCATTTTGGGGACATGCGCTCGAAACAGCGGCCCACATACTGAACAAAGTGCCAACTAAATCGGTAGAAAAGACACCATATGAAATTTGGACAGGCAAGAAACCAAAATTGTCTTTTCTAAAGATTTGGGGTTGTGAAGTATATGTCAAGAGACCAACTTCTGAAAAACTCAAACCCAAATCAGATAAGTGCTTCTTCGTAGGATATCCCAAGACTACTATGGGATACTACTTCTACAATCCTACCGAGAACAAAGTCTTTGTAGCTCGGGGAGGTGATTTTCTGGAGGATAAGTTCCTCAATACAGAGGATACCAGGAATGATGTAGATCTACAGGAGGTAGAGGAAGATGACACTTCACCGATAGTTGAGCCAGTTGCTCAACAAGAATATGTTGAGACTCAACCGGAAACGGTTGAGGAGGTGCAAACACAGGACCTTCGCAGATCCACTAGGATAAGGCAAGAGCCAGATAGGTATCTTGGGTTCTTAGTCTCTCAGGATGATGGAGACTTGAATGAACCGACCTCCTATGGAGAAGCTGTATCAGGCAGTGAGTCTGAACAATGGCAGGAGGCCATGAAGGCTGAGATGCAGTCCATGTACGACAACCAAGTATGGGAGTTGACAGATTTACCCCAACACTGTAGGGCTGTTGGACGTAAATGGGTTTTCAAGAAGAAAACTGACATGGACGGTAATGTGCACACCTTTAAAGCTAGACTGGTAGCAAAAGGTTTCACGCAAACTCATGGTATTGACTATGATGAAACTTTTTCACCAGTAGCAATGTTAAAGTCTATTAGGATCTTGATGGCCATTTCAGCGTACTTCAATTACGAGATTTGGCAGATGGATGTTAAGACGGCCTTCCTGAACGGGAAGTTAACAGAAGACGTCTATATGGAACAGCCGGAAGGTTTCATAGATCCAAAGAATCCTAATAAAGTGTGCAAGTTGTTGAAATCCATATATGGATTAAAACAGGCATCTAGAAGTTGGAACTTACACTTTGATGAGCGAATCAAAGAATTTGGTTTTGCCAAGAGTGAGTTTGAACCATGTGTTTACACAAAGTTCAGTGGGAGCATAGTAACCTTCTTGGTCTTATATGTAGATGATATTCTACTCATTGGAAATGACGTACCAACTTTACAGAGTGTAAAGACTTGGTTAAGCAAGTGTTTCCAAATGAAAGACCTTGGAGAAGCCGCCTATATACTTGGTATAAAGATCTATAGGAATAGATCTAGACGGCTTATCGGGCTTAGTCAAAGTACATACATTGACAAAATCCTGAAACGATTCAGGATGGACGAATCCAAGAAAGGATTTATCCCAATGCAGCATGGCATAGTGCTAAGCAAAGCACAGTGTCCTGTTTCTAGTGAAGATCAGGACAAGATGAAATTGATCCCATATGCTTCAGCGATAGGATCAATCATGTATGCCATGTTATGTACAAGGCCCGATGTTGCTTACTCGATAAGTGTTACGAGCAGATACCAGCAGAACCCAGGTGAAGCCCATTGGGTGGCTGTCAAGAACATTCTCAAGTACATGAGACGCACAAAAGAAATGTTCTTGGTCTTTGGAGGATCTGAAGACGAGATTAGCGTCACAGGCTACACTGACGCTAGTTTTCAGACCGACAAAGATGATTTTAGATCACAGTCAGGATATGTATTTACCCTAAATGGAGGCGCGGTCTCGTGGAAGAGCTCGAAGCAAGATACCATAGCGGATTCCACTACAGAGGCAGAGTACATTGCAGCATCAGACGCGGCAAAGGAAGCTGTCTGGCTCAGGAGTTTTATCACGGATCTAAGAGTTGTAGCCAGTATCTCTAGACCCATTGATATTTACTGTGATAACTCTGGGGCAGTAGCACAAGCAAAAGAGCCCAGAGAACATCACAAGTCAAGTCATGTACTCAGGAAATATCACCTCATCCGAGAGATTATTGGAAGAGGAGATGTGAGAATATGCAAGATTCCGACGGATGAGAACATTGCAGATCCGCTAACAAAGCCTTTAGCTAGAGCAAAGCATGAGGGCCATACTAGTTCCATAGGAATGCAGTACCTGGATACTAGTAGTTAGTTTATGTTATCGATTATCAATGTAATTTTTGAAACATTATGAAAGTTTATTTCACAGTGTGTTGGAAATAAAGAGATACTATTTTAAAGATGTTTCAAGAAAAATTACTTTTCGCATATTTAAGGTTATCCATGATTTTTCACGAGTTCGTAAAATCTAAAATTCCGTAGCAACTTATTGAGATGGGAATCTCAGTAGGGTTATAACGCTATTATGAAGTGTTTAATATACAGTTGATATAGTTAGACATTCATAGATACTTATCAGAGTGAATAGGTATTGGATGTGACCAGTTTCAAGTCTGCTTCATGGAGCCATTGTCATAAGCATTGACTTGATGATAGGTTGTCCTTTGACCTGAGATATCTGGTCTGTGATCATGAGGACTACTGTACTCTTAGCATGCTCTAACGCCGCACCGTAACTGGGTGGTCATAAGGGGTATGACTAGATGCAGCGGAAGCCGTGGTTGTAGATGCGGATAGTCAAGATGGGATTTACACCTCCTACATGGGAGAGATATTTCTGGGCCCCCTGACGATTAAGATTGGCAGAAATGCGTGGCCACGCTCGGGTAGAATAACAGTGGGTTATTTGGAAGATCCGTTACTGCAGGCAATCGAGATCAGAGTCAGGAAATACTTGAGTTTATGATTGAACTATCTCAGCTCCATGTCAAAACTCACTTTAAAATATCGTGTGTAAAAGGAATGAACCTGTGTACAATTCAAATATGAATCGTATCTCTGGCTATAAGAGATCTTATAACCTGGTTAACCTAAGTGTCTGGCTAGGGACCTCCTTAGGCTAATAGTGACAGTTAAGTTACTTGTCTGGCACAAGTGGGAGTCTGAAAGGATTATGTGCAAGACAGTAATTAGGATCATTGTGTCCAATGTTATAAGACACTAGTGGGTCACACTGCTACACACCCAACCCGAGACCTATTGGATTTATCGTGTGGAAATAATTAATTAAGTTTAATTATTTAATAGAGAGAAAGGAATAAATAATAAATTGTTTATTTATTATTTATCAGATAAATATAATTACTTGATTAACAAGTCTGAGTTAATTAAGGAAGTTATTGTGGAGAGTTATTTATGGATTGGGATTCTTAATATGATTACCATAATTACCTATATAAATATAGGGTTAGGGTAATAGAATTATAACACTGATTTCATAATTATCTTCTCACCAAGAATCCCAAATCTCTCTCTCTCTCTCTCTTGTCGGCGTTGACACACACACACACACATCGGAAGAGTTTTCCGATCAAATCCTAGGCGGTCTAGCAGCCAGTCTCACGGCGGTGCAGTAGCGGTGTATCCCTCACTAGCTTCCGGAGAAAAGTTTGGATCGCTAAAGGTAAACGCAAGAAAACTCCCTCTAATAATTGTGTTTAATAAACTACGGATGGATCATTGTTCGGGTTAGGTTTTTATCCGCTGCGTAATTATTTATATGTTTTATCCGACCCGATAGAACCTAACAATTAGACCATCTCCATTCACAAACCAAACCAAACATTTTACATATAAGATAAAAAAAGTTAATTGAAAGAAAAGTAAAAAGAAATTTAACCCAAACAAATGTTGCAAACTGTTACCAAAGGAGTGTTAGCCTAGTGGTAAGGCTTGGGCACTACATAGTGGTGAACCCGAGTTCGAGCCCTGGGGGACGCATTCTGGAGGTACGGGGGCTTCGACCCCGGGCTGCATGTTTTAGCAGTCGGGCTTCGGCCCAAAATTCCCGAGGATACCTCTTCCAAAAAAACAAATGTTGCAAACTGTTCGCGATGGCAAACCAAGTTTGGAGTACTATAATATTAATAAAAGTTTCCTTTTATGATATTATAATATATTGGGTAAATTACAAATTTGGTCCCTGAACTTTGTAAAAAAATTACGGTGGTGGTTCCTGCAGTTTCAATTTCATGATGGTGGTCCCTGAATTGTTGATTTGGTTATGGATTGGGTCCCTTAATTTAAACGCCGTTAACTAGCTCCGTTAAGTCAGGGGTATTATGGTCAACATATAATTTTTTATTAGATTCTTTCAATATTTAAACTAAAACCAAACCACAGGGACCAAACTTGTAAATTTTTATCAACTTAGGCTTTCCCTTAGCAATGATTTGCAGACCTCTTCCAATCTAGGGTTCACCGACTCTTCTCCCCAATCTCCTCTTCCAACCACCACCACCACCGCCGTCTTTCAGTTCCGGCGATGCTCCCTCGTCTTTCAGTTCCGGCGAACGGAAGCAATGCTCCCTCATCTCTCGTGGAAGGCCATAGCCGCCCTCCGATCCTGATCTCAATCCGCCGGCCGCCTGCCCACTTTCTTCATCTTCTCTTCTTCTTTGTTTTTTTGCCACCGTCGCTCAGATCTGAAACCACAAGGACGAACCAGGCAGCGGTGGGTGGTGGCTGTTGGAGGCTGTTTGAGGTGGTTGTTGGAGGCTGTTGGAGGTGGCTATTGGTGGTGGTAACAGCGGTGGGCTGTTGGTGGTGGCAGGGAGGCTGTTGTTGGTTAGTGGTTGTTGGAGGCTGTTGGAGGTGGCTATTGGTGGTGGTAACAGCGGTGGGCGGTGGGTGGTGGCAGGGGGGATGTTGATGGTAGTGGCAGCGGTGGGCTGCTGGTGGTTAGTGGTTATTGGAGGTGGGCGGTTGGTGGTGGTGGCAGCGGTGGGTGGTGGCGGTGGGAGGTAGCGGTGGGAGAGAAGAAGAAGACAAATGGAAAAGAAGTGAAATGACCAAAATACCCTCACGTGTGGGGCACGTGAGGGTGGGTTAATGTCTGATTTAAACGTCGTTTAAATTAAGGGACCCAATTCATAACCAAATCAACAATTCAGGGACCACCATCATGAAATTGAAACTGCAGGGACCACCACCGTAATTTTTTGCAAAGTTCAGGGACCAAATTTGTAATTTACCCTAATATATATGTATATATATATAATATAATATACTTAAAGTTAATATATTCTACGTTTTCATTTAAAACCTGATTTTATTAAAGAGTAAAGTTCAATTTTCGTCCCTGAACTATATGAATCTTAACATTTTTCATCCCTGAACTAACGAAAGATGCATATCGTCCCTGAACTATGCATTTTCGTTTTGGTTTTGGTCCCTCTCACTAACGCCCATTAACTTTTACTGTTAACCCCAATTAAATGAGGGGTAATAGCGTCATTTTATCATTTCCCTTTACTTTTTTTTTGTTTTTACACAATTTATAATAGTACAGGGACCTGTTGTGTAATTAATTATATATAATACTCATACCACACACATAAACAAACCACATGCAGACACAACAACAAACACTCTCCAAATACACACGGCCGGCGGCCGACGACTGGTGGTGGAGGCAATGTTCCGACACCACTACGACGACCACCTGAAAACAAACAATGGATTCCTTCACTCGCTAAAAAAAACCCTCCATTCTCAGCTCTCCCTCCCATGGTTTCTCTTCTCCAATTTGATTTCAAGTTCTAACCCAAAATCGATTTGGGGGTTTGTGAGACGTCAATGGCGGGCATACGACGACGACATGGGTTTTAACGAGAGAGGGAGATCAAACACGGAAATGTAGTGAGAGAAACAAATATCATGTTTTTATCAATTAGGGATTTCTTTCATCAATCACCTTTAGTAATTTGAGTTAGGTTTTTCGATATCTGTAATGGGTGTTGATAGCTTCATCTGTTTTTCATTTGAATTGATGATTTATGTAATTGGTTTCATAACTTCATCTATGTGTTTCTTGATCGTTCCAGTTTAGGGTTTCTAATTTCTTAATATTGGATTTCTGATTTCTTCAAATGGGTGTTCTTGGATTTTCTATTTCGAGTATTTTGGATCTGGGTTTTTTTTCCCTATAATGGGTTTTCGCCAATTCCTCTGTTTCTTCATCATTTTTCAGAAGTAAAGTTCCTTATGATTCTACATTCATCATGGTTTTCTTGCTCTTGAATCATAGAAGAAGACTATAAAAATTATCGAATTCATGGTATAGGTTTGGGCCAAGAAAATGAAGGTAACCCACCATGAAATAAGAGTTAATTACATATTTGGTCCCTGTGGTTTACACGAAATTACGATGGAGGTCCCCGAATCCTAATTTTCATGCCTACGGTCCCTGTGGTTTGTATTTCGTTACGATGGTGGTCCCTTGCCCTAACATCTGTTAAAAATGGCTGTTAAATAATAGCTAAAAGACGAAAATACCCCTACTTTAAATATAACCCTTCCCTTTCCCCTTCTCCTTCCCCTTCCCCTCTTCCCCAACCCCACCCCAAACCCTAAAGAAGATGCAACCACCTCCACCACCCACCACCACCCACCACCACCCCGGCCACCTCCACCGCCGACTCTACCACCCACCGTCGGCCACTTCCACCGCCGACTCCACCGCCACCGTCTCCACCTGCTACTGCCGCCTCCACCCTCCACCTCAATCACCCATCTGCTACTACCACTCCACCCTCCACCTGCTACAGCCGCCACCACCCTTTAATCCTCTACCGTCGTTCGCTGCAGAAAGTCGTCGCGCCGCCGCCCTTCAATCCGCCGCCGTGTTCGCTGCAGAAAGCCGCCGCACCGCCGCCCTTCAATCCGCCATCGTCGTTCGCTGCAGAAATCCGCCCGCCGCCGCGGCCCTTCAAGCCGCCGCCGTCGTTCGCTGCAGAAAGCCGCCGTTGCCGCCCAACGCACCTCCTCCCTCCTCCCGTCTCCGACCATCGCACCTCCTGCCGCCGTTTTGTCGCAGATCCATGGCAGATCCATGGCCCATGGCAGATCCATCTGTATGTCGCAGATCCATGGCCGTTTTGTCGCAGATCCATGGCAGATCCATCCGTATCTGTGAAATCAAATCGATTTGGGGGTGGTGGTGGTCGGATCTGGTGTTGGTGGTTGGTGGTGGTTATGGTCGTATTGGTGTTGGTGGTTGTGGTCAGATCTGGTGTTGGTGGTTGTTGGTGGGTTGTAGGTCGGATCTGGTGTTGGTAGGTGTTGTTGGGTGGTGGGTGTTGGTGGTTGAATCTGGTGGGTGTTGGTGGTCGGATCTGGTGGGTGTTGGTGGGTTGAAAGTGATGGTGGTACCGTTGGTGGGTTGAAGGTGGTGGTGGTGGTGGTGGGTTGAAGGTGGTGGTGGTGGTGGTGGGTTGAAGGTGGTGGTGTTGTTGGTTTGAAGGTGTGGGGTGGTGGTGGGTGGTGGTGGTGGTGGTGTGGTGGGTGTGGGTGGTGGTGATGTAGTGGTGGTGGTGTAGTGGTGGTGGTGGTGTAGTGGTGGTAGTGTAGTGGTGGTGGATGGGTGGTGTAGTGGTGGTGGGTGGTGTAGTGGTGGTGGTGGTGGTATTGGAAAGAAGATGCAAAAAATAATATTAAAAAAGAAAAAAATTATGAAAAGACGAAAATACCCCTGCCCTAAAGGAGTTTTTTAACGGACGTTAGGGCAAGGGACCACGATCATAACGAAATACAAACCACAGGGACCGTAGGCATGAAAATTAGGGTTCAGGGACCTCCATCGTAATTTCGTGTAAACCACATGGACCAAATATGTAATTAACTCATGAAATAATGAATGCTATACATATATTATATATTTAAAGTTAATATATTTAATTAAAACCTGATTTTATTATATATTACATGTTATAATATTTATATATATATATATTATATGTTTAAAGTTATAATATATATATATATATATTAAATATATAATTTTATAATATAATTTTAAAGATTGGTTTGGATTGTGAATAAAGTACGAGGAAAGTTAGATTGGATTGAAATAAAAAATTAGGTAAGTAGAAGAGAGAATATAATTTTTTAATAAAGATTGGTTTGGTTTGGTTTATGAATAAAGATAGTCTTAATTCCAAACCAAATGCAACAAAAACCAAAAAACATAATTCAAATTCGAAAAAAGTTCTCATCGATTCAATTGAGGGCAGACCATCAATCCTATGTAAAAAAAAAAAAAAGCACTGCTAAAAACACATGAAATACGTAAATCAGCCATTCAACCTCACTGATCATAAGCCAAATACTCAATAAGATATGGCTTTGAACATACACTACAACAAAATTATCATTATCTTAAATGTTGGTGAAAAATTTAATTAGATCAAGCCCATGGACATACCATGCACAATTTCAGAAAATGTTTAGAAAGTTAGAAACTAAACTAAATGCACCAACTTAGAAATACAATTTAAATGGTAATAACATAAATTCTTTTTAACTAATGGCCTTCATTTTTGTTCTAATCATGCTAACAATACATCATTTAGAAAAAAAAACACATCTTTTTATCATCTAAGCTAAGACAAACATACCATTCACCACGAAAGTCAAACTGTGACAAAAGATGAGAATCAAGCAACCTCATTTGTTAAACATTCTCTTGTGGTCATTTATATCAAGAATCAATCAAATTATATCGATTCCAAAAGCAATGGTTTCAAAATCAGAAGAGATGAAAAACAATGGTTTTCAAGGGAAGATTAAAGTTCAATGGTATATTGAATACAAAAAAAAAGTTTAATGGTAAATGTGATCAAATAGAATAATTCGTTACCCTAAGTCATTTAACATACCATGTCATCGTCATGTCATTTGCCAGTAATACCAAACGGGCTATACCCGTTCATAATGGTATTATATGTACCAAAAAAAAAAATCAATTGTATATTGAGTACAAAAAATAGTTCAATGGTAGTATGTGTACAAATCGAATAGTTAATTACCCTCCCAAATCATAAACCCTAATATAAAAATATATTTCAAACATACAATTCTTTCGTGTTATATAAATCACTACTAATTAATTATATTTATCTCATGTAACCATTCAATAATTAAACAAGCTTATTTTAACTCATTTCTAATATCAAAGTTCCCGTGAAGCCGTGAACACGTTACTTGTTTGTCAAGTACTATATTTAATATTCGCTTTTCCTACTTCTTGATTTGATCCAAAAGGGACACGAGCGATAGTAGTTTAATTTGTTTTTGTTTCTTTTTGTATTAAATATTAGTGTTGTCTTTTGAAAATTCGGAAAACGATATTTATAAAATACATTTCACAAATAAAAATTAATAGCAATTAACATGATCGAATGATTATTTGGATCCTACGAAAAAAGCAAGGGCTCGTTTTTGTTGCATTCAACACATAATTTTTTGATCACTGTATAATTATTTAACATAATAATTTTTTGGTTTATATTTTTATCAACGGTATTTTTATAATTGATAAAACTAAATACTCACTTCAACTATTTCACAAAAGATATAATTTGGGCGTAGGGGCTGTCTACCAACCACTGTGGCATTGTTAGTACGCATTATGTGGAAATAAGATGAATTGAAGTTTTGAACGAAGCAAATTATTTAATATTGGGTTAAGTACACCAAAATGTATCTACGTTGTCATCTTTTATCATTGTATGTACTCAACTTAAAAGCTCACCATTGTATGTACTCAACTTAAAAGCTCACCATTGTATGTACTCAACTTAAAAAATTGTCATTTTTAGAGGTTTATTACATTAAATAGTAAGTTTTTAAGTACATTAAATGGATACATAGAATGGTAGTTTGGTACATAGAATGATAATTTTAGCAGGTTCAGTATATACAATGGTAAGAATTTAAGTTGAGTATATACAATGATAAAAAGTGACAACTTAGATACCTTTTGGTGTACTTAACCCTTTAATATTTATCGATTAAGAGCTTATCAATATCATTTAGAGCTTAAAAATGATCGAGAACCTTACTTGCTAAGGCAATGAGTAGCACACAAATATTTGGTTTCGTCCTTTCACTGGCACATCAACGCCACATCAGTTTTTCAATATTTTACTCTCAAACTCTTACAAATCTTTCAAATGTTGTACAACAACCTTTCAATGGTCGGCTTTTGGGTCGATCTATGGTCGCTGAGGATTAGTCGGGTGCCTGTATGGATCTCCGATACCTCGTCGACTTCAAGTCGAGACGTGTACATGGGTTATCTGTCGTTTAAAAAAAAAGGATAAAATATGTCAGACCATAGCGACTTTATAAATCACCAAAAAGCCTCAAAGTACCCCACTTAAATTCTATACGTTTTCGGCAAACCTTCGAACCCCCCCCCCCCCCTTTTCACTCCACTGGGATGGCTCATCATGCCAAATGAAGTTGTCCTACCATTCCGATGGTACAAAGAGTGGCTCTGATAATATTTGTACCAAAGCAGCATGCTAGCCTAATAACTTCTAGTTCAAGTTAAAAGCATTTTAGAACTTTATTGTTAGCCTATAAATTTGGACTTATAAACCAAGAGACTCAAATAGTGAGAGGTTAAAAAGGTCCATCAAAATTAATTAAAAAAAACTTCAAAATATTCTTGTAAATGACGCAATTCAGCTAAAAATACATTGGACGATTTTTCAAACTTTTAGACCATCTTAAAGTTGTATTCACTTGATTAAAAAAATATTAGACACATTGTTGTATTGGATAAAAGGAAACAAACTATTCCTAACGGGCCTATAATCTATCATATACCTATATAAACATAAATTTATATGTACTTTAACAAAAAATAAACAAAAGTAAATTCTACTTGTTAAAATCGTTAGTGGTATCAATAATCTTCTAATTGTCCACAGAACATGTACCCAAAAAGAAGATCCCCAAATTGTTTTGTAACTAATTTGACAAAAACAAACGAATCAGATTCAATGGGTGAATAATGCCTTCACAAATAAAATTATAAAAAATAAATAGTAATGGAATCATTTATTATCTAATAAAGGAATTTTCTTTTGAGAAAATAATTAAACTAACCAATTTCAATAAACCCTTTGCCCTCATACCCAATCTCTTTCTCCGGTGACTGAAATACCCATCTTCCCGCTCTTCGGCGAATCAAGCCGCTCTCCGGCGAAGACCACATTTTACGGCCAAAAATGGGTTTGGCCGCTCCAAAGGCATCCTCTCGGAGAGGCCACAAAGAATTTTGGGGTGGGTGACATCTGCATATGTGTGTGTGTGTATATATATGTGGCCGCTCCAAAGGCATCCTCTCGGAGAGGCCACAAAGAATTTTGGGGTGGGTGACATATGTGTTAGAATATGTGGAACCCCATGATTAATCTCCAAAAGAGCCCTTGAGGAGAGAAGGGGGGTTCCAACATATATAGTGAAGATTTGGTCCAAGTCTAGCCGATGTGGGACTCTAACACGCCCCCTCCAACAGAGGCTAGATAGAGAGCCTAGAAGGGTCACAAGAGGACCAGGAGAGGGTCAAGAGAGTGCCGACATATGAGTCCGTAGAGTGGTAGACCTTGGCTCTGATACCATGTTAGAATATGTGTTAGAATATGTGGAACCCCATGATTAATCTCCAAAAGAGCCCTTAAGGAGAGAAGGGGGGTTCCAACATATATAGTGAAGATTTGGTCCAAGTCTAGCCGATGTGAGACTCTAACAATATGCATATGTGTGTATATATTTGTATATGATGTGTTTGGAGCGGGCCGCTCGGAGAGGATGGTTTTGGAGCGGGTCGGTGGGTATTTTGGTGAACGGAGAGAGAGATTGGGTAGGAGATTAACTACCTTTTTTTTTGCCACCCCCTCTTTACTTTTGAAAAAACAATGTTTTCAATTACATCAAAATTTGAAAAGTGGTTTTCAAGTTCCCAAACACTATTTTTAACTTATTAGTTTTTTTAAAGCCAATACATCTTCCAAAAAGTGTGTTCTGGCGGAGACACTCTAACCACGGGTGCCATTAGACCGACGCCACTCTACCTCCATGAGCGCATCACTGGCAACCCTCTGTCCCAGTCTCCCGCAGCCGGTTGGAGTTAAACCCAGGACCGTATTTTCCAAATAGTCCCCAAACTGCGAGCCCCATAGGCATTTGCGAGGTGGAGGTACCGATCAAATATTGAGTAGTGCAAGGATCGAACCCTTGACCTAAAGGAAGCCAAGGGACAATCTTACCACTAGTCCAACAAGTGATTGGTTTTTTAAAGCCAATACATCAATAAGCACTTTTGAAACACACTCCCAAACACCCTATAAAAAGTGGTTTATTCAGTAAGCTTTTAGAAAGAGCTTCATAATTAAAACATGTTCCTTTCATATAGGAAAAAACTTTTTTAAATTAGTCTATGCAAACAGATTTTCACAAAGACAATTTGTTAATAGAAAACCAATCAAAAAGATAAATGTGATTTTCTATCACGCCGAAACATATTAAATAAAAACAAGGTGAAAAACAAGAGGGCCTTGGCCCCCCACTGCTCCAAAGGCCCTCCGCCATTGTCCTTCACAACCCTATTTTTTTATATTGCGACTGAGGAACTATACCATGGCACATGCCACCGTTGGCACCTAAGCAGGTCCTCCCCTGATTAAGCCAAACTTAACAGCTGCTATCCAGTATCCAACAACTTGTTACGAAACTGTGATAGATTTTATCATTTATATGAAACATAAAGTTTGTATATATGTTGTCATACGAAATGTTAGTATGACGCACTTCATGCATTGTGTTGGGTATTTAACTATATGCTTACAATAAAAAAAGGTATATGGGACAACTCATGTCTATTTTACGTGGTTGTTAACATGTAGATAATGTGTGTATGAAGGGGGGAATGAAGGGCTAGTTTTGTATGTTAATGGTTATTTAAAATAAATAGAAAGATTTAATAAATCAATAATTAAAAAAATAAGAGATGTTAACTTAAAACCTTTGAAAAAAATATCATGTACTTACCAATAGTTTATTTTTTTAATTAAACTCATAATAGTTTATAATTAACCAATAAAACAAAATATTTTAATAAAATAAATAAAGAAAGTAAAAAACTATAAATATGGTCGACTATAAGTGTTAGGATTATGTGCGAGACAGTAACAGGGTTACCGTGTCCAATGTTATAAGACACTAGTAGGTCACACCGCTGCACACCAAAATGAGAACGTTTGGATTACATGAGAAAAATAATTAATTGATTATTAATTATTTAAGAGAGAAATAAATAAATAATTAGTTAAATTATTTATTCGTAATTAATTAATCAGATAGATTAATTAATAGATGATCATGGAAATTATTGTAGAGATAATTACCATAGAATAATATATGGAAACAAACACTGCCAGGTTTATCCATATAAATAAGGGTTAAGGGTTTATCAAATTCATTCATTCGAAATCCCAAAAACTCAGAAAAACTTTTTCTCTCTCTCTCTACACCTCAAAACCGGCGCCTGCATCCCGTGAGTGATCGGAGTCGTTTTTCGGGTAATCCTCGGTGGTGGTCTAGCAACTATCTCAACCGGTGACAGTAGCGGTGTATCCCCTACTCGCGTTTCAGAGTTGTAATCGCAAAAGGTAATCCTCTAAACATCCTTAATAGTATCTGTATGGTTTAGGATTGGATCCTCGTTTGGGAATCAGTTTTTGTTATCCGCTGTGCATGTTTTGTATCCCTCGATTCCCAACAGTGGTATCAGAGCCACTTCCTAAAAACCTACAGATCAGGTTTGTTTATTATCTGGGTTTGTTAAAAAAAATTCGATTTTTATGTTTATAATTGTTAAAAATTGGATTTTGTAAAAACCTAACCGATGGTGGAACGGCGGCAGTTAGCCGATCGGACCACCAGACCGAACCACCAACACGCGGCAACCGCACCACAGATGGTGGTTGCGGTGCCGGTTGTCTTCAGTTCGCCAGTCGCACCACCGCATGGTGGCGGCGTTGGCTGTGGCAATCGAACGCCACCGAGTAGGTGGCGATTGTTGTTGTTGATCGAGTCGGCCACCGAGGACCGGACCACCAAACCGTTTAACGGCGATGGTGGTGGCTGCGTGATCGAGCCGCGCAAACACGGCGGCGCTGCGGTAACCACCGAAGCCGGAAACGGCGACGGTGGTGTTGTTGATTATCGAGACCGCAGGAGGCGGCGGTGGTGGTGGCGAATGCTGCTGCTGCCGACGTTCTCCGAAACGACCGCCACACCACCGATTGTGGTGGTGGCGGCAGCGGCGATTGTTTTGCGTCGATCGAACAACCACCGCAAACCCCAATTGGGCAGCGGTGGTGCAACGATGGTGGTGGCGCTATTGTTGCCCAGTGGTGGCGGCAGTAGTGTGGAGGTGGCGGCGGCCTTGGCCGTTGTCACCGGTTGAACCACGAACCACCGAGCCAACCGTCGGCTGCCTTACGGCCTCGCCGGGCGGTGGCGATGGCTGTTTGTTGTTTCCCGCAAGCGTAGGCCACACCACCGAACGGTGGTGATGGCGGTTGTTGTTGCGCCGGCAGGCGGTGGCAATGGCGGTGTTAGCCACTGTTGTCATCACCAATGGTGGCGATGAGATCGTGGTGGTGGCGGTGGTCGATAACCGCCGCAAAGGGGTATCGACCACTGCCAGAATCGGTTTCCGGAACACCAACCAGTACGGGGGCAGCGGCAGGTAGCTGTTGTTGCTCGCGGTAGGTGGTAACGGATAAGGGTTATCTAAACCAGATAGGTTTTAAAACCCTAGGGATAATTTTAATTTTTAAATCTTTTGATAAATTAGAAATTAAAAATTATCTGTTTGCGTCATAGTCAAACCCTTTAGACCCGTGGTTGTGTTTTTCATGTTTTATTTAATTGTTGGTTACGGGAGGCCTGCGTGCCATTTACAACCCGCTTTTATAATGTAATAAATAAAATAACCAAAGAAACCGAAGACGGAGCACGGAGCCAAAGATGGATCTTGGAGCCAGTGGGAGCGCCGAGAAGTTCATGCCTTGTGTGTTGCTGTCACTTAGGGTTAAGACCGTCGTTTTGTGTTGGCTCACAAAACGACAATAGATTTAAGGGTTTTGGCTATGACATGTCTTTTAAAATTGCGTGGTTGCTTATATTTAATTGTGTACTTGTCCGAATAACGTTTTAAAATTAAATATAAACTGAATGTTTTTAAAAGACAAAGATGGATACAAATACAGTTTGTGTTTGAATCCAAGTTTTTGAAAACTGGCAGATTTTTGAGACCCTTGTTAAAAATCATAGATTAGTAAGTGCAACCCACTTTAGGGGCACTTCCGGTGTAAGGTACATAGGGCGTTGTAAGTGCACACACTATGAACGCCCGTGTTCAAACCGAAACTGGAAGGTGATAAAACTCTGCGAATTATCTCCGGGTGGTACCGGCCAGAGTTTGTCCAGGTCCCGGGTGGTGCAATCTATTTTGGTAATTATTTATTCACTGGGTGGTACCAGGCCAAAATGCACTAGAGGGACTAAATATGCACGGATTATTAATATCCGATGTCCCGACGATCTAGAAGTCGTATTTTCAGATGGGAGTACGATTGGTATAGTGTTACCTACCATAGATCGCATGAGTCGGTATGACATGATCACATGCTTCCCGACACATGTGAAATATGGATTCTAGTCTAATAAATTTATTTTAAGGGCAATAATTTATTAGAATTATATAATTATAAACTAAAACTGGAATTTTATATTCTTCTGTAGATGTCTCAAATTAGTATTCCGTTTTATTCACCTGAAGAGTCACTTCGCCTTATTATGGGCAAGTGGAAGCTTACGGGCCATAACTTTCCAGTTTGGAAGTTACACTTGAGGAACGTTTTATGTGCCCAGGATAAGCTTTACGTGATCAACAAACCCGTATCACGACCTAAAAGCAATGCCCCTGAAGAGGAATTTGCTGAGTATTTTAGATACTTGACAGATGAATCGGATGTAATGTCCATTCTGATTTTCTCTATGTCACCCGAGTTCACGGGAGATTTAAGAGTTAAATCATGTCACGAGGTTGTGAGAGATGTGGAAAACCAGTTAGGTCTCTACAAACACACGGGAAAGCTATTGATCATGCAAGAGATTCTCTCCCTAAAGCTTCAGAAGGGTCAGTCAGTTAAAAACCATCTTGTTGATATGAGAAGGCTTTTTAAGTGTTTATCACGTCTGGGGTACAAGATAACACAGGAAGAGTTAGTGTACCTCATGTGGTTCTCCCTCACAAAGGAAGTTCAGGACACAGCTAGTGCCTACATGAAGGAACCAAAGAATGACGTGGATAAAGTTCATGAAGATATCCTGGCCAGTCTAGAGCCAGTACCCGAACCTGCGAATCTCATGGACACTGATATAATAGATGAGCTGGGAGATCTGAGTTGCCCAGAGTGCGGCAGCGAGGATATTTGCGAGCACTCGATAAACATCGACCAGATGGATATCGGTTTACCCGATACTCCAGGTATCTTTATGATAGATTGCTTAATCACTTCTTATGAATCATGGGTAATTGATACAGGCAGTGGTAACCACATTTGTAATCATTTACAGGGATTCACTAGAAGAAAGACTCTGAGGAAGGACCGTTCGAACCTACGAGTGGGCGAAGGCACTCCGTTGATTGCTGAAGCCGTGGGATCTTATAGTCTTAGTTTACCCTCGGGTCTAGTTTTGGAACTGGATAATTGTTATTATATTCCAAACATGATTAAGAATGTATTGTCTTTTGATTTGTTGGTAGACCAAGGCTTTTACTATAAATATTCTTATAAAATGATTTCGGTTTTTAAAGATAATATTTTCTATTTTAAAGCTACACCTGTAGATGGTCTATACACTGTAAATCTTAAAGACAACAATAGTGAAATCTATCATATAAGTAAAAGATCCAAGGATATTGAGGATCAGACTTACCTCTGGCATTGTCGTTTGGGCCATATAAACAAGAAACGCATTGAACTACTCCTAAAAGGAGGTTTTCTTGGAAATTTCGACTACAAACCTTTTGATAATTGCGAATCTTGTTTATCTGGTAAAATGACAAAGCAACCTTTCAACAGTGAGAATGAAAGGGCTGCTGACTTGCTTGAAATAATCCACACAGATGTATGTGGACCTTTCAGTCATGTAGCAAGAGGAGGATACCGGTACTTCATTACCTTCACTGACGACTTCAGTAGGTATGGATATGTCTACTTGATGAGACATAAATCTGAAACCTTTGAGAAATTCAAGGAATATCAGAATGAAGTACAGAATCTACTTGACAAGAGGATCAAGTTCTTACGGTCAGATCGTGGTGGCGAATATCTCAGTGATGAGTTTGACAATCATCTGATGGAGTGTGGGATTGTATCCCAACTTACACCTCCGTATACACCTCAGATGAACGGTGTATCAGAAAGGAGAAATCGTACCTTACTTGACATGGTACGAACGATGATGTGTCATTCTTCGCTGCCAGTATCATTCTGGGGACACGCGCTCGAAACAGCAGCACACATACTGAACAGAGCGCCAACAAAGTCGGTAGAAAAGACTCCATACGAATTATGGAAGGGTAAGAAACCCAACATATCTTTTCTGAAAATTTGGGGTTGTGAGGTTTACGTCAAACGACCTACCTCAGAAAAACTCAAACCCAAATCCGACAAGTGTTTCTTCGTTGGATATCCCAAGACCACCGTGGGATATTATTTCTACAACCCTGAAGAGAACAAAGTGTTTGTTGCTCGAAATGGAAAATTTCTGGAAGAAAAGTTTCTCAGTTTAGAGAACACCAGAAAGGATGTAGATCTACAGATAGTAGACGAAGAAAACACTACACCAGTTGTTGAGCCAGAAATTCAACATAATAATGTTGAACCTCAATCAGAGCCGATTGAGGAAGTGCAAACACAGGACCTTCGCAGATCCAGTAGGGTAAGACAAGAACCAGATAGGTATCTTGGGTTCCTAGTCTCTCAAGACAGTGGAGACTTAAATGAACCAACATCCTATGGAGAAGCTGTGTCAGGCAGTGAGTCTGAACAATGGCAGGAAGCCATGAAGGCCGAGATGCAATCCATGTATGACAACCAAGTCTGGGAGTTGACTGATTTGCCACAACACTGTAAGGCTGTTGGACGCAAATGGGTTTTCAAGAAGAAAACCGACATGGATGGGAACGTACACACCTTCAAAGCCAGACTGGTTGCAAAAGGATTCACGCAAACTCATGGCATTGACTATGATGAAACCTTTTCACCAGTGGCCATGTTGAAGTCAATTAGGATTCTTATGGCCATCTCAGCGTACTTTAACTACGAGATTTGGCAAATGGACGTCAAGACAGCCTTTCTAAATGGAAAGTTAACAGAAGACGTCTATATGGAACAACCAGAGGGGTTTGAAGATCCTAAGAATCCTAATAAGGTGTGTAAACTGCTAAAATCTATTTATGGATTGAAGCAAGCATCTCGAAGCTGGAACTTACACTTTGATGAGCGAATCAAAGAGTTTGGCTTCGCTAAAAGTGAGTTCGAGCCATGTGTTTACACTAAGTTCAGTGGGAGCATAGTAACCTTCCTGGTCTTATATGTAGATGACATACTACTCATAGGAAACAATGTACCAACTTTACAGAGTGTTAAAGAATGGTTAAGTAAATGTTTCCAGATGAAAGACCTTGGAGAAGCCGCTTATATACTAGGTATAAAGATCTACAGAAATAGATCTAAGCGGCTTATCGGACTTAGTCAGAGTACATACATTGACAAAATACTGAAAAGATTCAGGATGGATGAATCCAAGAAAGGATTCATTCCAATGCAACATGGCATAGTGTTAAGTAAAACACAGTGTCCTGTTTCTAGTGAAGATCAGGACAGGATGAAATCGGTCCCATATGCTTCTGCAATTGGATCGATTATGTATGCCATGCTATGTACTAGGCCCGATGTTGCTTACTCAGTAAGTGTTACGAGCAGATACCAACAGAATCCAGGTGAGCCCCATTGGGTGGCTGTCAAGAACATTCTCAAATATCTGAGAAGAACAAAAGAAATGTTCTTGGTCTTTGGAGGTTCTGAGGATGAAATTAGTGTCACCGGGCACTCTGACGCTAGTTTCCAGACCGACAGAGATGACTTCAGGTCACAGTCAGGGTATGTCTTTACCCTAAACGGAGGTGCGATCTCGTGGAAGAGCTCGAAGCAGGACACGATTGCAGACTCAACTACAGAGGCAGAGTACATTGCAGCATGTGATGCAGCAAAGGAAGCTGTCTGGCTGAGGAATTTTCTATCGGATCTCAGAGTGGTTGCCAGTATCTCGAGACCGATAGATATATTCTGTGATAACTCAGGAGCCGTGGCGCAAGCAAAGGAACCTAGAGAGCATCACAAGTCAAGACACGTGCTCAGAAAGTATCACCTCATCCGAGAGATCATTGGAAGAGGAGATGTGAGAATATGCAAGATTCCAACAGAAGACAATGTCGCAGATCCGCTGACAAAGCCACTAGAGAGGGCAAAGCATGAGGCACATGCGAATTCCATTGGGATGCAGTACCTGGAAGCCAGTAGCTAGTACTTAGTTTATTAATTATTAATATAGTCTAATTTAGAAACAATGTAATCATGTAAAGTTTTTATTTCACAGTGTGTTGGAAATAAATGGAGGTTTTAATTTCATGATTGTTCTAAATTAACTATTTTTGGCATATTTAACGTATCCATGATTCTAAAAAGTCTTGTATGAAATCTAAATTTCCGTAGCCACTTATTGAAATGGGAATTTCATTAGGGAGTTTTACGCTATTATAAATACTTGATGATTTATTCAAAGTAAAGAATAAAAGCACAAGTGATGTGACCAAGTATTTGTAGATACTCATCAGAGTGTTTGGGTATTGGAAGTGACCAGTAATCAAGTCTGCTTCATGGAGCCTTAGTCATAGGCACTGACTTGATAGGTTGTCCTTAGACCTGAGATACCTGGTTTGGGAACACGAGGACCACTGTACTCTTAGCACGTACTAACGCTGCACCGTAACTGGGTGGCCATACGGGACGTGACTAGATGCAGCGGAAGCCGTGGATCCAAATGCAAGTAGTCAAGAAGGGATTTGCACCTCTTTCAAAAGAGAGATATTTCCGGGCCCTTTGACGATTAAGATTGGCAGAAAACGCATGTCTATTTTACGTGGTTGTTAACATGTAGATAATGTGTGTATGAAGGGGGGAATGAAGGGCTAGTTTTGTATGTTAATGGTTATTTAAAATAAATAGAAAGATTTAATAAATCAATAATTAAAAAAATAAGAGATGTTAACTTAAAACCTTTGAAAAAAATATCATGTACTTACCAATAGTTTATTTTTTTAATTAAACTCATAATAGTTTATAATTAACCAATAAAACAAAATATTTTAATAAAATAAATAAAGAAAGTAAAAAACTATAAATATGGTCGACTATAAGTGTTAGGATTATGTGCGAGACAGTAACAGGGTTACCGTGTCCAATGTTATAAGACACTAGTAGGTCACACCGCTGCACACCAAAATGAGAACGTTTGGATTACATGAGAAAAATAATTAATTGATTATTAATTATTTAAGAGAGAAATAAATAAATAATTAGTTAAATTATTTATTCGTAATTAATTAATCAGATAGATTAATTAATAGATGATCATGGAAATTATTGTAGAGATAATTACCATAGAATAATATATGGAAACAAACACTGCCAGGTTTATCCATATAAATAAGGGTTAAGGGTTTATCAAATTCATTCATTCGAAATCCCAAAAACTCAGAAAAACTTTTTCTCTCTCTCTCTACACCTCAAAACCGGCGCCTGCATCCCGTGAGTGATCGGAGTCGTTTTTCGGGTAATCCTCGGTGGTGGTCTAGCAACTATCTCAACCGGTGACAGTAGCGGTGTATCCCCTACTCGCGTTTCAGAGTTGTAATCGCAAAAGGTAATCCTCTAAACATCCTTAATAGTATCTGTATGGTTTAGGATTGGATCCTCGTTTGGGAATCAGTTTTTGTTATCCGCTGTGCATGTTTTGTATCCCTCGATTCCCAACAATAAGAACCAAATATGTAATTTAATTAAATATTTTTTTGAATAAGTTAACCACTTAATTTAACAAAGTTTGATAAAGGGATGAAAATGGAATGAAAATAAAAACCACATAGATAAGAAAACAACTTTTATGAATCAAGGACCAAAAACATTATAAATAGCAAGTATAGGGACTAAGATTGTACTTTTACTCTTATGTTTACTGTTTCATGAACAGTAAAAAACTTCCTGTAAAATGTATATATACGAGGTTTTTTTGCCCTGCGTTGCAGAGGAGAGGAGAGGTTATAAAATATAGCTAGATAAATCAACAAAAATACAGTTGCAATGTAACATAAATCGATAAGATAATTATGACGTAAGCAACGTTTTGTTATTAACCTAGAAAAAAAAATCTCGTGAGAAAATATAAAATTGAAATCACGTTAATTTAGCTTTTGTTATGGTCAATATCTCTGGTTCAAATATAATGATTAAAATTAGGATAGTTATATTTTGAAATTCTAGAAGCCTAAACCCCCAAAAAATCACATTTTCTATTACCAAACATATTTGAATTACCATTTTTTGATTTTTTTTTTTATAGAACATGTAACATAACATCAAATACATTTGGGTAAGTTTAAAATTTTATCAAACATGTGATAAACACTAATAAAAAAAACATAAGATCTTTTTTACCAAGGCTGTGTTTGGCAAGCATAAGCTAGCTGATAAGCTAGTCCATCCAAACATGTATCAGGAAGCTAGCTTTTTGAAACGCTACTTTTAGTAACTTATGAGGAGCTTATTATAGCTTTTTCCAATTATACCCTTATTAATATTAATTATTAAATTTAAAGATACCCTTTTTGGTCATTTTACATACTCATAAGCTAGTTTTTGCCAAACATAATTTGTTCATAGCTAGCTTATCAACTACTAGCAAGCTTATCAATCAACAGCTAGCTTATCATCTATCAGCTAGCTTATCAGCTACCAGCTAGCTTATCAGCTACCAGCTAGCTTATAAGCTACGTTTGCCAAACATAGCCCAAAATACTTGTCACGAATAACAGAGCATTCGATTAGAAACTAACAATACCAACGAAATTAGAAGTGTCATGAAAATTGTATTTCATCCTTTGTTACATGTTGTATGTCTTTTAAATCTAAAGAAGTTTAAGCCTAAGATTGTTTTTAGAGATTTTTTTCTTTAATGATGATGGAAAGTGTATAATTAAGGTATTCGGGTTATGTTATATGTGCCAAATGGGCAAAAGAAAGGATATAAATAAAAAAATTGAATTAATGAGAGATTTAAAAAAGAGTAGGTATACATGAGATAATTTAAATGATAATGTAAATTGGGTCTAGATACATGTTTAAGCGAAAAATGCAACCGGCTCACAAAAAAAATAACGTGTAACATATATATAGTATTAAAATATAATATAGAAAAGTAGTAAATGAAATTTAAAAATGATATTTAAAATTCTATATATATCATAAGAAACATAAAAATAAAAACAAAAAACAAAAAAAAAAAGTAAAAACAAAAAACAAAGAAAACTACTATGCTTAGGAATAGTGCCTAACATTTGGTAAATGTTATGGCTTTTAATACTGGGAAGTATAAAATATTACTAAAATGTATTTGAAGTCAAAATGATAATGATGCATCCGTTTTTATTATTGAAGAGTATTTAAGATATTCAATTATTAATAGAATTTAAATTAAAGTATACATTCAATGAAACTTTTAATAAAAGTAAAGTGTTATCGCAAAAATTGTAAGATAGTGCACAATGATTAATGCAAATAGGAATTAAATTGATTAGTCGGCAAATTGAATTAGGATTTTTCCAATTACATCCTAGCCTAATTTATAAACACAACCTACTTTATAATAATAATTACATAATAATAAAGTTTACTCATTTTTCATTGGATAACAATATTTACACTGAAATAAATGCACTTCTTTCTATATAATATTTACTACAATTTAATAATTACATTAACATGTAAATATATATAACTTTATTTAGTTTTTACCTTTTTTATTATTGTTATATATATATATATATTATTGTTATATTTTTTTAAATAATTACAACATTTTTTATCACTATATTTTTTGTTTCTTTGTATTAAAATTTGAGATTAAGATGATATGTTTTTCTAAATTTCTAAAGTTGAGATTAGCGAACTCTGCTAATAGCTAATTATATTTAACAAAGATTTTAGTTATTTTGTAGATTTTTCGGAGAAATGGCTAGGAGGTGTTAGACGTATTTTTATATAGTCAAAATAGTCAATTCCTATTTTATATACAAATGTAATATTTTATAAATAAAAGTAATAAAATATGAATTAATATATATCCAATATTTTATTAAAGAGTGACAAATTGTAATCTAGTTTTTTAAAATAAGTTAAATTAGATGGATTTTTTTTAAAATATTAAAATACTTAGATACAATGATCAGTTATTTTCTAAATTTCTAAAGTTTTATGAGATTAAAAAACAAATGACATTATTTTTATAATAACAAGATATTTGTTTTTTATTGGTTTTTAACAAAATTTGTTATATATAATACAAATAGAAAAATAACTATTATTTATCAATTATTATTATTATTATTATTAGCAATTGATTAAAAAACAAAAAAGTAAAATAAATCAGGAGAGAGAAAAGATAGTATAGAAGAAAGGGAGATGGATAATAAATGATGTTATTCCAAATATTTAGATTGACTTTTTAATCTTTTTAATCTTTTTTGACTTTTTTAATTAATTACCTAGATTTGAGTGTTATAGCTTTAAAGATGGAGACTAGTCTTTTCATTGATAAATTTCACTGAAAATACAAGTATTTTCATTTTCTTTGATAAATTTCAATCATAATATCTTTTTGTTATTAATAATTATCATTTCAGATTTTTTTTTATTACGAATAACTCCTACTAATACCATTTTTTAATTTTCTTTAATATAAAATCAAATATTCTTCTTTCTCAAAATAAATATGCCATGGATTTCCATCAAATATAAAAGTCTATACATGTATTCTTTTGGAGTAATTATAATATTAGAGCATCTTAACAAATTCTCAGAAAAATAAATTTTGAAGTTCTTGGTCAAATTGTGTTTCTATAATTTGGTAAAATAGATAAAATTTAAAAAATCTATTAAAAATATACTAAGGTTGTGTTTGGTAAAAATAAGCTAAGCTTATAATGTAGTCAATTTAAATATGTATCATAAGCTAACTTATAAGGTAGTTTTTTGAAACGCTGCTTTGAGTAGCTTTTTTGAAGTTTTTTTTTCAATTATACACTTATTAATATTAATTATTAAATTCAAATATACCATTTTTGTCGTTTTACATACTCATAAGCTAATTTTTGTCAAACATAATTTGTTCATAAGCTAGCTTATCAGCTACTAACTAGTTTATCAATAAACAACTAACTTATGAGTACCAAACATAGCCTAATTGTAGATGAGTTGATAGCTTCCTAAGTTTGACTTGTTTTTTGTTCAATGGCCCTAAGGTCCTAGAGCCCTTTCTCTACGCCTAAAATAGATAAAATTTGAAAAATCTATTGAAAATGGACTTAAATGATTTTCAAAAAGAGATAGGACGCAACAAGTCGCTTTCAGGTAAATCTTAGGCAAACAAAAAATAAGTTTAAGAAGTTGAATTGGCGATATAGGCCCAACGGTTCACAACCACTTCTCACCCTTCACATATTAGCCACAACTTCTCATCGAAACCCAACCCAATGTATATAGACATGTATATAAGAACATCTTATGGCTTGTAAGTATCATTTTCGATATTTAAAAATAACTTGACTATGTGGAGGTTCAAACAATGACACATTCATTTTGTGAAAACGCAAATACGCAATAACATCCTTGTTACATGTGAAAGGACATGTCAGTGTGTAGGCGACATGTCCTACGACTTGGGTCGTGCCAAAGTTCGTCTATATTTCTGTATCATATATGATCAATTATTGTATCACATCAAAAACATTTTTATCATATGTGATGATATATATGAGTAAACCTAGTAGTCTAAGGTCTAAGGGTGACTTGGTCTACACCCTGGATTGTGTCAAAGATCATTCACGTCTCTAATTTTATTAGTTATTACCATTCATTAGTATACGACTAATAAACTCTAAATTATATCACGGATTCCTCAACTTCATTTCATTCAATTAAAACAACCTCTAATAAAACAAAAGGGAAAAGCCTAAACAATATGAAAAGATTTACATTTCCAAAAGCAAACGTGCAAAAATACAACATATAAGCATCAGAAAAGCAAGTATATTTGGACTTTCTCCAAACTTTATTAAAATAGTCCCCACAAGGTGATAAGAGAATTCCCTTTTTGGTTTGCTTATCAATTTAAGTTCTTTTTTCCTCTTTCAATTTTTAATTTTTTTTTTCTTGACCTAATTCAAGACCTTAATTGTATTTAGTTTTATGTTTAAAGATACTTTTTGGTATCCATTATCAATAGAACGAGAATAATTGAACCCGACAAGCCAATATGATAAGATTGAAGGAGTTGATATAAATAATTGTTTGTCCTGTATTTGGTACGAATACTAAAATGACAAAACAATGTTATTAAAAGACTATATTAACAAAAACATAATTTATATATTAATTTATAAATAAATAAATATTTAGTTATTTATTAATAGAATATACATGCATATATTTATTTATGGTAATTTTAGATTTTGTTATTATTTGATATATACGTATATACATGTTATTTTTCTACTACAAAAGTAAAATAAATGATCTAAAAAAGTATTTCACATGTTTTTATCCAACAAGGGAAATAATATTTATTTAAAGTAAAATATTAGTTAAAAAAATTAGAACCCTCCCCATCCCTATAATTTTTGTTAAAAAAATAATTAGACCATCCCCATAAAATTCTAACGCCGATCTAATTTTTGTTAGTGGGAATTTCTTTCGTTAATCTTCTCTAAAGGCTTGTCAATAAAAGAAGGGAATGAAGTATATTAGATAAGATAATCGAAATAAAAGGTCGCAACAGAATATTGACCGAAATTAGAATACTATTTAATGAAGGGGTGCGTAAGGTCAATTCTAGTTTTCTATTTAATGTTTCACTTTTAAATTTTATTGTTCTAATTTTTAAATAAAAACACTTAAAATATTTTTTAAGAAGTGTATTTTACCTTTTTAGTATAAAAAATCAAATATGTGTATTAAATGACTTAATCAAGAATTTTAATGGAATTAATTATGAAAACAAAAAATAAAATGTAAACCATAAACAATGACCAACAAATTATTTTTTTAAATATCGAAGATGAAGACAATTATAATTTATAAATAACAAGCTATTTGATTGAAAATGTAATTCACTCTTATTTTTATTTGGGTTGTGTTGGCAAAAATAAGCTAATTAATAAGCTATCTTATAAACTAGTTCATTCAACTATGTACCATAACCTAGTTTTTTTAATGGCTACCTTGAGTACGTTTTGAAAGTTTTTGTAGTTTTTTTCAATTATATTCCTATTAATAATAAATATTAGACTCAAATATACCTTTTTTGATCATTTTACTTACTCTTATGAGCTAATTTTTGCTAAACATAATTTATTCATAAGCTATCTTATCAGCTACCAACTAGGTAAACATAGCCTTGAATATAAAATTAAAAGTATAATAATTATCTATTCATATTTATCAAAACCTAATAAATTTGGTAATGATAATTATGGGTTAGAAAAAAGGAATAAAAACAATACTCATTTAAACGCATGCAAGAGAATCAAAAAAGCCGAACCGGATCGGATCTCCACAAAAGGATATTCTATTGAGAATTTATGTTCTTTGGGGTTCTTCCATAGTATATTTGACCTTTCAATATTCATTTTATTTTTATTTTTAAATTATTAGGAGTATATTTGTGTAATAATGCCCCATAATAAATCTTAATTTTAAAGTTTTGTCTTATTCTTTTACTTTTGTTAATTTTATAATAAAGTTCTACGTGATTTTCAAAAAAATAATAGTATTTTTGTATTTAAATAAATTATAAAAATTGAAGACCCCAAGAACAAAAGCAAATTCTTTTTTGATACAGTAACACCTTAATCGTATATATTAAAATAATACGGTTGAATTATTTAAAAACCTAATTTTTTAGGTCACGATAGAGAGATAGTACGGTGGCACGTACCACCATAACCATCGACCCGTTCTTGTAAGACCAAAAGAGTTTTTAAAAAGTTATAGCAAAACTATGTTTCAATTTAAAAGTTCTCGTTTTTTATATAATTTATTTAATTTAAGTTTTTTAAATAATTTAACTTAGGTTTAATAATGTAATATTTTTTTATGAAGATAACAATTAACTATTATGTTAGAAATCAATGATTATCTTAAATATATATTTAAAATAAGATGTTTATCATGTATTACTGATTATATTTATCATGTATTAATGATTATATTTATTGATTAGTAATATGCATTCAAACATTCGGTTTTAAAAAGTTGTATACATTCACCATTTTACTTGTAATCATGAATTTTAAGTAATACGTATAAAATGCATAAATTGGTTTCTAATACAGTATAGATGGATACTTTTTCAAATTTCCCCCTTTTCCTTTTTATCTCATGACGACCCGACGAGTGACGTGAAGAAAAAAATTTGGAAAAGTAAACCTTTTTTTTCCTGACAATGAAATGTCCAAATAAAACAAACAAACTGAACTAGTATTTCTCCTCATAAGTAAAGTACACGTTATGAAATATACACGCACTTGTTATCTCCGACCATCCACCATCCCACTCCCACCCTCACAATCTCGCTTCCTTACATCACACTATCTAAATTCTAAAGGTCCCAAACAACTAAACATCAGTATGTTATCATAGTGTCGTTGTTAAATATCAAAATGTATATAACATAACTTTTTAAATACACATAAAAAGAAAAGAAAAAACACACAATAGTGTTTTAGTCGCAATGTAAACTTCTATAGACTTTATAAACACTAGACTTCCATTGCTCAATAATATTATTAGATAATTAAATAGATGTAGAGACATGATCAAATGAAAACTCAAATATAATTGCGAACATGAGGACAACTGAGAGTGCGACACGTGTCCTATTCGATCTGAATGATACATGATTATTCAGACCGGATATGTCATGTCACGCGCTAGGGGGTTCAAAAAAACCAAAGAACCGAAAAAGCTAACCGAATCATATGATCTGAAACCGAGAAAACCAATACCCAAGCACCGGGTCTCGAAATTTACTACCCACAGGTACCCGCCCCGCCTTGTATATATTTAGTTTATTAAGAAAAATATATTTATTAATACTTCATAATAAAAAATTAATCTTAAAAAAAATCTCCATCACATACCGTGTTTTTTTCGTTCACCTCCATTACCATTGGTTTGTCAGTCAGATTCAGTCATGATTGTTTTGCACACTCGTATTGACGGCAATCCTCCTTACTCTTATTTCATTGTCTAATACTTTTAGTGTTAATTTTTTTAGTCTGTCACAAAATAGCTTCATTTGTTAGTATATATTTTGTGTACATCAAAACACTCGACAAAATACGGGTGCCCGTGAACCGAACCGTGGGTACCTGCTCCTTTTCGGTCCAGTTCGGTGCAGATATGGTCCCGCACAGTTCGGTTTCAGTTATAGTAAAATTAGTTACCCCATCCCATGAACATCCGTATGACATGCTCTCGACTGTTTTCACGATGTTAATTCTTTTAGATACAATAATAAACTTACCAATTTTATAATATTTTGATTTTTGATATCATGAATCAAGGCGTGGATGGAACCGAATCACAAGCTACAGATATTTTGACCCCCCGAACCGTACAAATCATGCAACACAACACCCCCCACCCTTCACCATCATCATCAGCCTTTCGTTTATTTTTTCTCTCTATAAATACACAACCCCCAATTCCATCTTCTCTCTATAGAGATCTCCAAACCCCCCTTTTTCTCTTCGATTCTATCGTTCTTCTTCTTCTTCAGGTTTGAGGTCAAACTCTCATACCTACCTACTCACTTTCACCATCAGGTACTATATTACTTCACTCTCCTTCTTTCCACTTCAGTCTTCACACAACACTTTTTGATCATTGTTGATTATTGCTGATTATTGTTCATACAAATTCTGTTGTTTTTCATGATAGATCGACTGATTTTGCTACGTTTTTTTGGTTAATTTTGTGGATTTGAGAAGGTTATAGTTGTTGTGGTGAAGAAGTGTGTGTTTTTTTGATTGTTGTGAAGAGTGATTTTGTGAACGTTATTTCGTTAATTTTTGTGGATTTGAGAAGGTTATAGCCGTGGTGAAGAGTGTGTGTGTTTTGTGGTTAAATGTGCTACTTTACTTCACACACTTTTTTGATTATTGTTCATACAAATTACACATGAATTTGATTTTGTTTTTGATTGTTGTTTTTGTGATGGATCGAGTGATTTTGAAACGTTTTTTCGTTTTGTTTTTGATTTTTTGTGGATTTGAGAAGGTTGTAGGTGTGTGAAGAGTGTGTGTGTTTTGTGGTTAAATGGCGAATCGGAATTTGGAGAAGATGGCGTCGATTGATGCGCAATTGAGGCTTTTGGTTCCTGGAAAAGTTTCGGAGGATGATAAGCTGATTGAGTATGATGCTTTGCTTCTCGATAAGTTTCTTGATATTCTTCAGGATTTACATGGAGAGGATCTCAAGGAAACGGTATGCTTGATTGTTATTTATTCGTGAAGTTTTGTTTTTAGTTCATAATACAGTCTATTGACGAGAAAAACCTAATCGAATTGGTTTATGTTTCTAGAAAAAAAATTCAATTGTTCTCTTGGTAATATCGACTTAATACAGTCACACTAGATTTGTAGTTTAGACTGTTCTTTTTTTAATTATATATATATATATATATATGTGTGTGTGTGTGTGTGTGTGTGTGTGTGTGTGTGTATTCAATAGAGGAATGTTTAATTCATTGTGAAGTGATATGATGATTGATGGACTTTAGTTTGTGTTGGCAACCTGTTCGACGAAATGCCTAAGAGGAATTTTGATTTGCATGTGAAGTTAATTGTGTTTTTTTTAAGGATTAGTGATTTGATCATGATGGGGTTTGTTTAGGTTCAAGAGTGCTATGAGTTATCTGCTGAGTATGAAGGGAAGCATGATCCTAAGAAGCTGGAGGAGCTTGGGAGTGTGTTGACAAGTTTGGATCCTGGGGATTCGATCGTGATTGCGAAGGCTTTCTCTCACATGCTTAACTTGGCCAATCTGGCTGAAGAGGTTCAGATTGCTTATCGCGGAGGATTAAGCTGAAGAAGGGTGACTTTGTTGATGAGGCTAATGCAACGACTGAGTCCGATATCGAAGAAACTCTTAAGAAGCTTGTACATAAGCTTAAGAAATCCCCTGAAGAAGTGTTTGATGCACTCAAGAATCAAACTGTTGATCTGGTCTTCACTGCTCATCCGACTCAGTCTGTTCGCAGATCTTTGCTTCAGAAGCATGGAAGGTATAACCTTTGATTTGAATTAACCTGATTTTGAAGCAAATCGTCAATTTTTCCTTCGGTTCTTGTTTTTTGTTCTGATGTGTTCTTTTTCAGGATTCGGGATTGTCTTGCTCAGTTATATGCCAAAGACATCACTCCTGATGATAAGCAGGAACTTGATGAGGCTTTGCACAGAGAAGTATGTATCCACACTTGATATATTCTAAAACTTTAAATTGGAGCATATCAAACGATGAATTCTTGCAGATATTGTTTTAAAAAAAAAGACCATTTGTTCTTTTCGGGTGCTTTTGGTATGTGGGACTATACTAAGCCATGACAAAAAAAAAAAAACTTCTTGTTCCATGTTTGGTGTGACAGTTAGACATGGGGTGGACAAAATGCAATCTTGGGAATTACTAAACTACCGGTTTCAAATTGAAACCCTAAAATCTTTCACAATTCTTTCATCTGCCTAACTCACATTCCGTTCAGTCCACATACCAAGCACACCCTTTTTGCCAAAGTCTCCATTCATACTAGTTCAAAAATTATCCAACTTTAACCAGAATTGCATGCATGGTTGTTTATTGTTAACTTCTTTTTTGTATCCTGTAGATTCAAGCTGCTTTCCGCACTGATGAAATCCGAAGGACTCCTCCAACCCCACAAGATGAAATGAGAGCTGGGATGAGTTACTTCCATGAAACAATATGGAAGGGTGTTCCTAAATTCTTACGTCGTGTTGACACTGCTCTTAAGAACATTGGGATCAACGAACGAGTTCCATATAATGCCCCTCTTATACAGTTTTCTTCCTGGATGGGCGGTGACCGTGACGGTATATGTTTATGGACACTCGTTTTGCTATTCTATAATATTATTTGCATGATATGCTCTGGTAAAAGCTAAATATGATCCCTTAATGTTCTTGGCATATAAAATTGCAGGTAATCCGAGGGTAACCCCTGAGGTTACAAGGGATGTTTGCTTACTTGCCAGAATGATGGCTGCAAACATGTATTTCTCTCAGATTGAGGATCTTATGTTTGAGGTATCCCGATTCAGGAAGACGTTATTCCTATGTAATGAATTCTCTCTTTGATAGCTCTCTTACACTTATATTGTTCTTGCCAGATGTCTATGTGGCGTTGTAGTGACGAACTCCGTGTTCGAGCAGAAGAACTCCATAGATCATCATCAAAGAGAGATGTCAAACACTACATTGGTACATTGATATGAACATTTTTTTTTCTTTTCCATATATTTTTACTAGAAAAGCTAGAGCCTTTTTGTAATGTGTGTTTTTCGGTAACTTGTCTATTTGCACATTTAATACGATTCTGGTGCTTCAATTTTGAAAGTTATTGAATGTTTAGTTTTCTTTGTCCAGAGTTCTGGAAACAGGTTCCTCCTACCGAACCATACCGAGTTATTCTTGGTGATGTGAGGGACAAGTTGTATAACACACGTGAAAGGTCTCGTCATCTGTTAGCACATGACGTATCTGACATTCCAGAGGAGTTGGTTTATACCAATGTCGAACAGGTATCCCTCACTCTTTCATGTTCATATATAGGGTCAGGTTCCGGTTCAGAGGAAAACCTCAGAAAGGGAAAATTGAGGAACACCATCGTAGCCCTTCATCTGGATGATGCTTAGAAGTAAATTAAGTTGTTTTTTGGTTTTTATGCACTTGCACGTGTGCATATTACAGACTCATTTCTATGCCCAAGTGCATACGGTCCAGATGTAGGGATGAGGGTGTGCCTCAATTTCTTGTTTTTTGAGGTTTTCCCTTGAACGTGACAATATATATACATATATATATATATATATATATATATAGAGGAAAGTTCAAATGTGAACCACTTTTTGGTTGTGAACGTGAGGACAACCGAGAGCGCGACACGTGGCGGCTTTGAGTGTGGTCCCCCTCTTTAATTCATTGCCCTCCCATGAATCGCGCCTAGTCATCCGCCGTGGACTTGATGTTCGGTTGTCCTCACGTTCACAACCAAAAAGTGGTTCACATTTGAACCCACCCCTATATATATATATACATATATATATATGGCAAATAATCACACACACTCTTCACATTTGGTGAAGTTTGAACCCTTCACCTTCTGGAGGTCTGGCTCTACCGGTAACCCGAGGTCCTATAAGCCAATGACCCTTTAACAGGTCAATGAGTGATGCCAGGAGTTGGCTTGCATATTTGCAAGCCATGGTGCACCAATCTCTTACCATTGAGATATGGTGGTAAAAAGTGTGTTTCAGTTGTATAATAATTATGCTAAGCTTGTGTGATTATATTTTATAATTGGCAGTTCCTGGAACCTCTTGAGTTATGCTACCGATCGCTATGTGCTTGTGGTGACCGAGTGATTGCTGATGGCAGCCTTCTTGATTTTTTACGGCAAGTCTCCACCTTTGGGCTGTCGCTTGTGAGACTCGATATCCGTCAAGAATCTGACCGCCACACAGACGTCCTCGATGCTATCACTCAGCATTTGGAAATCGGTTCTTACCGTGAATGGTCCGAAGAGAAGCGCCAAGAATGGCTTCTAGCAGAGCTAAGCGGAAAACGTCCACTATTTGGCCCCGATCTCCCAAAAACCGAGGAAATCGCAGACGTTCTGGATACCTTCCACGTGTTGGCGGAACTTCCATCAGATTGTTTCGGTGCTTACATCATATCCATGGCCACGTCTCCTTCCGATGTGCTTGCCGTCGAGCTGCTTCAGCGCGAGTGCCACGTAAAGCAACCATTGAGGGTGGTTCCGCTCTTCGAGAAACTCGCGGATCTTGATTCAGCCCCTGCTGCCGTGGCCCGTCTTTTCTCGATCGAGTGGTACCGAAACCGGATCGATGGTAAACAAGAGGTCATGATCGGGTACTCGGATTCAGGAAAAGATGCTGGGAGGCTTTCTGCTGCGTGGCAGCTGTACAAGGCTCAAGAAGAGCTTATAAACGTTGCTAAAAAGTTTGGGGTTAAACTCACCATGTTTCATGGCCGTGGTGGGACCGTTGGGCGAGGAGGCGGGCCCACTCATCTTGCTATACTCTCACAACCACCCGAGACGATCCATGGGTCGCTCCGGGTCACCGTTCAGGGTGAGGTTATCGAGCAATCTTTCGGTGAAGAACATTTGTGTTTTAGAACTCTTCAGAGGTTCTGTGCTGCTACCCTTGAGCACGGGATGAACCCACCGATCTCACCGCGACCCGAGTGGCGTGCACTTATGGATGAGATCGCAGTTTACGCAACCGAGCAATACCGTTCGATTGTCTTCAAGGAACCACGTTTCGTCGAGTATTTCCGCCTTGTGAGTATCGTTATCTTGCATTGCATTTTTTTTCTCACACGTAATAGGTCCGAGGGAATATCGCAACCGGGGTCAGGCCTTGTTTTCTGTGGAATATCGTAAATGGCTGCCCCTATTCGGTTGCGGGCCGGGTCCATTTTGGGGAAGTTGCCCTACTAACCAAACCATCCAACCCGATTGATTTCTTAGCCATTCTCTCTCCTTTACCAGAATGTCACTAGGTCCGCAAATTTTGGGTTCGTTTTCTACGGACATAGCTAAAAAACACAAATATATATATATATATATATATATCAGATTCGTAAAAATAATAAATTTTATCTGGGTCCGCAAATTGCGGATTTGGGTCCATTTATTGTGGACCTAGGTCCGTAGCTTTTTTTTCTGTTCTTTTTAAAGGGAAATCGATTAGATTCAGTTTTTTATGATCTTTTAGTTAGGTGAAGAGAAATGGCTAAAAGATCAATTGGGTTGGCTGGTTTGACTAGTAGAGGCAATTTCTCCCGATTTGGCCCTCTCTAGCTCTGTGGGTGGAGGTCATGTCTGCCTACATTGCATCCTCCCGGACCCCAACTTTTGTGGATATAACGGGTTTGTTGGGTTTATGTAATAAGTCATCATACTTACGGTTTGATCTTTCTGTATGCTTACAGGCCACACCAGAAATGGAGTACGGACGGATGAACATCGGAAGCCGGCCATCGAAACGAAAGCCGAGTGGCGGCATAGAATCTCTCCGAGCCATCCCGTGGATCTTTGCATGGACTCAAACCAGGTTCCATCTCCCAGTTTGGCTCGGGTTCGGGGCTGCATTCAAACACGCCATCGAAAAAGACATCAAGAATCTTCACATGCTACAAGAAATGTACAAAACATGGCCTTTCTTTCGGGTCACCATCGATCTAGTCGAAATGGTGTTCGCCAAGGGCGATCCTGGCATTGCAGCACTGAACGACAAGCTCCTCGTCTCCGAAGACTTATGGTCGTTTGGAGAAATGTTGAGAGCCAACTACGAAGAAACCAAGAATCTTCTCCTTCGGGTAAGAATTTCCAAATCAATTAATGAGCCGAGTCGAGTAGTATGTTAATCAAGCCGAGCTCAAAAAATAATAATAGGAGCTCGAGCTCGAAAACTTAATTGAGTTGAACGAGTCAAGTGCAACATTGATGTTAGAGTAAATTACACTTATGGTCCTTGTGGTTGCCACTCACTAGCAACTCCCGTCCCTCTTTTGAACTAATTACAGTTTTGGTCATTGTGGTTGTCGTCTTGTTTCACTTTTGGTGCCAATGGTTGCCACCCACTATCAACTTTCATCCCTCGAGTTAACGGATGTAAGTTAGTATGAGGGACCAAAAGTGAAACAAAATGATAACCACAATGACAAAAAATAAAACAAAATAGCAACTGCTGTGTCCAAAACTGTAATTAGTTCAAAAGAGGATGAGAGTTGCTAGTGGGTGGCAACCACAAGGACCAAAAGTGTAATTTAACATATTATAACGTGCGTTCTTTTTTCTTGTGGTAGATTGCTGGGCATCGGGATCTTCTTGAGGGTGATCCGTACTTGAGACAAAGACTCCGCCTGCGTGACTCGTACATCACGACCCTGAACGTGTGCCAAGCGTACACGCTGAAACGGATTCGTGATCCGGACTATCAGGTGACGTTGAGGCCTCACATCTCTAAGGAGTATGCGGAGGCAGCGGAGCGATGTAAACCAGCAGACGAGCTTATCAAGCTGAACCCGCAGAGCGAGTACGCCCCGGGTTTGGAGGATACCCTCATATTGACGATGAAGGGTATTGCTGCCGGAATGCAGAACACCGGTTAATTATATCTATCGATCGAGGTTATGTTTCGAATGCGGGTAAAGCCGTGTTTGTGTTTATTATCTAAAAATGTGTATTATCGAGTTTATGGGTTTGAAGCAAGGGGTAAATTTGGCGGTTGCTAATGCGAGTAGTGCCAAAGTGTACAACGTGCATCGTTGGTGGTACTTTGTCTTAAGAACAGATGAATTATCGTACTTTTTCGAATAAATGGTTCCTTAAATTGGGCTTTTTTTTTAGTTATGCGCTCTTTTATTGATGAGAATAATCCAATTTTTATCTTGTAAATGGACCATCTATGATATACTATCTATAAAGTATGAAGAGAAGTGTGGCTTAAAATCTTAAAAGAGTCATATATGGATTACATACTCTTTATATGGTTTTTAAGTAACACCATAGTATATACTAAGTTGTAAGTTGTAAGTTGTATATGACTATATGAGCCTGACATTTTAGTGGGATAAGGATTCATATAAACCAGAGTAAACTACGATTTTCGTTCGTGTGGTTTGATGATTATATCTATTTTCGTCCATGTGGTTTAAAAATTGCTTTTTTCGTCCTTGTGGTTTCAATTTGTTTCCATTTTCGTGCCTGCCTCTAACTTAGTTAACAAATGGGGTTAAAATGTCAAAAAAACTAACTTTTTGAAAAGTTACATATTCAATCCTTTTAATTTGTAGAACTCTAAGATTTATCTTTAAATTTCAAAAAAGTTAAAACTTATATATATATATATATATATAAATATATATTTATTATTTCTTTATTATATTTCTATATTATATGCTATATACATTTTAAAAAAAACTATATATATATACACACATAGGGGTGGGTTCAAATGAGAACCACTTTTTGGTTGTGAACATGAGGACAACCGAGAGTGTGACACGTGGCGGATGACTAGGCGCTACATCAGATCCACGGCGGATGACTAGGCGCGATTCATGGGAGGGCATTGAATTAAAGAGGGGGACCACACTCAAAATCGCCACGTGTCGCACTCTCGGCTGTCGTCACGTTCACAACCAAAAAGTGGTTCACATTTGAACTTTCCTCTATACACATATACAACATATATAAGTGTATGCTCTTTTTTAATTGAAGTTATTTTTTTTCCTTTTTAGTTTTTTATTGTTCGTTATTATATTTCTATACTATATATAAAACATTATATATATGCATGCTTTTTAATTTAATATTAAATAATAATATCAATTAATAAAAAATAAGATGTAAATGAGTATACGGATTAATATGAGTAAAGCATATTTATAAAAACAACTGCTTGGTATAAAATTAAACTAATTGTTTTTTCATGGGTAATATTAAACTTTTCAAATAATTATTTTAAAATAAGTAAAAATTAATAGTTTTGTTTATTTATTGATTTATTTGAGATCTTTATTACTATCTAAAAATAAGTAAAACTGTTAAAAAAATTTATAAGTATGAGTAAAACGTATTTAAAAAAAGTAAATTTTTTATTTATTAGTGTGAGTAAAGCGTATTTAAAATAAGTAAACTATTATTTTGTACTTATTTTAAGTTATCATTGAAAAATTTAATATTACTCGTGAAAAAAATAGTTTTATTTTATACCAGCTGGTTGTTTTTATTAAATACATTTTACTCACACTAATCCGTATACTCATTTATACTTTATTTTTTGTTAATTAATTTAAATATTTAATATTTAAATTAAAAAGGATACATATATATAATGTTGATTTATATATATAGTATAGAAGTATAATAAAAAAATAAAAAAAATAAGAAAACACACACATATATATAGTTTTTGAATAAATGTATATAGCATATAATAAAGAAATAATAAAAAAGAAAAAACAATATACAAGTTTTAACTTTTTTGAAATTTAAGGATAAATCTTATAATTCTACAAATCACAAGGATTGAATATGCAACTTTTCAAAAAAATAGTTTTTTTGACATTTTAACCCCATTTGTTAATTAACTTAGAGGCAGAGACGAAAATAGAAACAAATTGAAACCATAAGGACGAAAAAAACAATTTTTAAACCATAGGGACGAAAATAGTTATAATCATCAAACCACAAGGACGAAAATCGTAGTTTACTCTATAAACTAATTCGTAAATGTTAATGTAAAAAATTGGGATTTTTACCCTAAACAGTAAATATGATAAATTTTTTTAGATATAGTTATTTAAAATGTAACTAGGGTAATTAGAACCATGATAGAATATTTTATCGTTATTTTTATCAAAAAATATTATTTTATTAGTACTAAAAAGAAAATTATAATTATATCTATTAAGTCATAGATAAATACTTTATTTTAAATAGAGTAAATTACATATTTGGTCCCTGTGGTTTACACTTAATTTCACTATTGGTCCCTACTTTAAAATAATTATAAATTTGGTCCCTATGGTTTACATTAGATTGCACTATTGGTCCCTTAACCATAATTCCATGTGAAATCAATGTGTTAAGCTAGGGACCAACAGTGCAATATAGTGTAAACCATAGGGACCAACAGTGTTATATAGTGTAAACCATAGGGACTAACAATGCAATATAATGTAAACTATAGGGACCAAATCCATAATTATTTTAAAATAGGGACCAATAGTGCAATTAAGTATAAACCACAGGGACCAAATATGTAATTTACTCTTTTAAATATAAAAGTTAAACTATAGCGGGTATCCTGTTAGGATCAGTTTATCGAGCATTTCTGTAGTTCTTGGTTTGTGAAGATGTGTTGTTACTTGTTAGGTGCTTCATTTTATTTTCTCATTAAGGTTAAACCCAAACCTCTATTTGAGATATAGTTGTCCGTACATTGATAAAATATGTATGGATAATCGAAAAGTGAGGGTCTATGGTGGTCCCCTCGGACCTCTCGGATCCTACGAGTGAACCAAAAGTTGGATCTACATTGGATCCCACCTGAATTGCTCCATCTATCCTGAGAAGTTTGGTTTCAAACCTTGATTTGAACAAGAGGAGTATGCCATGCTAATGTGCCTTGGATGATTCACATCTCAGGGTTACGTGCCTATGAGCACATTAAACTATCCATGTGGCTAAAAGCCCTCACAGCCTACGCGCAACGACACATTATCAGGGGCACACTTTACCCACTGAGCTAATAATCCGTCGTGCAAACCCCCTACTGGGGGGCCAACTATGCCAAAAGCAAGAGAAATCTTATACCTCGCTTTCCATTATTCTCCCCTGTTGCCATACAGAGATAATGAGAACGTAAAAAGAGGGATCATATCAACTTGTTCCAACCTGAAATATTAAAAATCACATCTTTGAAATCTATAAAATTGGCTGGTAACGAAATCGATGAACATATGTAAATATAAGATAACTTTTAGAATTTATTAATACACATTTATAATGTATTTTTAAACTTATTGGGTATTGTATTATAGGCATAAAGTGCTATAGATATAAAAAGAAAGCAGTACAAATTGTTTATGACTTGAGATTTATGTGGTGCAGTTTAAGATTTAGGAAATTTCTCATGCCACGTACATGATCCGTTTTACAATTTAACCTAAATTACATCGTAAACACCCCTGGATTACTATTCTCGTTTAAATTGAGTTTCAATCGAAAATGCCAATAGTTAGGGGAGTAAGCGAATCGGACTGTCCGTCAGCTACTCGTGATCGACTCGTTAAAAGCTCCATTTGAGCTTCATTTTAAGCTTGTTTAACAGATGAGCTCGAGCTTTTATGATTTTTTCTTTAGCAACAAAGAAAGCTAAAGCAAGAGGTGAGTTTCGGCAAGACCATCACCCACCTCGAGCTTTTATGATTAAGCTCACGAGCCTAACGAGCATTAATTAATATCTAATATAAAATTATATGCATTAAATAACAAATAATTAAATAAAAAAATAATAAATATAGTAAGTATTGATTTATAGGTAAACGAGTCGAACTCGAGCCGAAACCCAAGTTTGCTAAATTATTGACGAACTCGGGCTTGAACTTAACACATAGGATTTAAAACGAGCTCGAGCTTAAACTTTATAAACTTAAACAAACTGAGTTCAAGTGTAGTCGAGCTCGAGGTCGGCTCGAACTTTATAAACTTAAATAAACCAAGTTCAAGTTAAGGTCGGTCTCAAGCTCGAACTTTATAAACTTTAATAAACCGAGTTCAAGTTGAGGTCGAGTTGTTTATACCCCTAGGACCCCCCTAAGGCTATGTGTACCCGAACCCTCCCAAGCCCAACCCTACTGCCACATCAACGCCACATAAGCTTTTCTCCAACCCACAATTAACCCTCTGAAACCCTCCTTGATTTGTACCCGAACCCTCCCAAACAAAAAATACTCAATACCTAATCTTTTTAATAAGAAAGAGAGAGAGCATGTGAAATGTAGAGAGAGAGAGAGAGAGCTCGTCGGGTAACATCGGCTCCCGCACACCGCCCTCTCAACCTGCCGGTTGCGTAAGCTGGCCGAAGCCGGCGAAATCGACGTTTAAGAGGGATTAACATCGACCTATTTAAAGAGGGATTAAGTGGGCCTTAGTTGGTGACCCAAGATACTTTGGGCCCTCCTATCAAAACTAAATTCAATCTTTTCCGAATTCCGATTGCGGTCTCCGACCGGCTTCTTTCCTTTCTCTTTTCTCAAAACCAATAAAGCAGAAAAAGAAAGAATCAAACAACAAAAAAGCAAATCCAACATTTTGCTTGTAGAAGAAGGATCTAGACTAGAGGTACTCCAAACTCCATTAGAGCGTAATAGCAATGGCAGCGCTAGCAACAAGGAGACGACGGCCGTCGGAGTCCGATCGTCTGCTGCCGTCGACGTCCGCCGACGGTTACACGAAAGTAGACAAGAAGCCGGCGGCGAGCTTAGGAGCTGAGGAGGTGGAGAAAGGATTGTCATGGATGTTTCCTGTGTTTGCGCTAGGGTTACTGAGGTATTTGAGTGCTACTACTAACATCGTTCATGACTGTGATGAAGTGTTCAATTATTGGGAGCCTCTTCACTTCCTTCTCTACAAATCAGGCTTTCAAACTTGGGAGTACAGGTATTTCTCTATTCAATTTCTAGCAATTTTGGCTGTGTTTTTGATTTTGTTGTGTTTTTGAGAGGTATATGATGTTGTAATAAGCTGTATGTGTCTCTGTTGGAAGTATGATTATTGAGAATTTACACACATCTCACACTCGAGCGTGTAGAATTGCAGGCGGAGTTGCAGAAACTAGTGATAATCTATTCAGCATTCACTTGTGCATTTCTGATATTACTACGATTGTTTAGTGTTGTATGTAATGTTTTGATGTTGTAATGCTCTTTGAGTTCATGTGCTGTAGTGCTAAGATCTAGGAAATGCTGAGGATTAAACAATATGTATGTTAATTTGGAGTTCACCATTTGGTTGAAACGGAATCTTGCATAAGAAGGGGGCGTTTGGTTCGCAGAATGGAATTTGATGGAATATCGGAATGGAATCTGATGGAGTTTGACCATGCGTTTGGTTGGTAGCCACTTAAGCCAAGGAATGATGAATTCCTTAAAATGTGGAATTCAAAGGATTACATCAAGCTCATTTTGCGAACCAAACATCACTAAGGAATTTGGTCAAATGAATTTGTCATTCCAATTCCATAATTCCTTTGAGTTCCGCGAACCAAACAGCCCATAAGGTTCATGTTTTGAAATTGGAATTCTTTTTCTAGATACTGAGGCTATGTTCGTTCAGAATGTAACGGAAAGTTGTCATTGAAATAAGCAATTTTGAGTGTTTGTATTTTATTAATTGTTGGTCTGTATATGGATCGGGGGTATGGTTCATTGCGAATTTGTGTTTTTTTGACTTGATGAAGCACTTAAGATGATTGAGATACATAAAACAAGTAATCAAACAGACAGCAAGCACACAACTTCTAAGTTAGGTGACTGGACACTGTACTAGTCAGACCGCCTGACAGTTGAAACGTGTCCATCACACCTCAAATTTAAGATATAGTTAACGCAAATATGCATTTATGTATGTTTAGTACCCAATATATCTTGTCAAGATTTAACGGCATGTTTCCACTTTTCATGCATGCATGACTTGCACTGCTTGGCTAACCGGTTAACCAGCTATGTTTGCAATTTATCATGTCTCCTGAACATCTATACATAGAAGTAACGATGAACATCAGTTACAAGAATTGATTGTCACTTTTATGAAATGTTGGCATATTGTCACAGATTTTATAGTCTTACAAGCCTATGTGAACTGGATATATATATGCTATCTTCCAAATTTAAGTTTCTAGCTCAGAGTCTTCTGCTCTTTCATCAGCTACTTGCGTACTTGTAGAAAGTTGCATCTGATTGATAAATTGATGTGTTATATGATAAGACAAACATAAGCTATAGCATCACTAGTGGTGTAGGCAGTTATATAGTAATCTTTTCTGCAACCTTCCCTGAACCATATGCTCAATTACACGAATGATCATAGCAAATTAAAATTGTGTGAAATAGACTTCTTGTCGCAGCAAGGGCTAATGGTCTGTGCATTAAATCCTTCAAACAACATCAGGTGTAAGGTGGACCGTAATGTTAGTGAAGTCAAACAATTGAGCAAAGCCTCCCCTTATATAGTTATATTTTAAGACAATAGTACAACAGCAATTACACTGGTGGATTGTTTCTATACTTCTTTCTGGTTCCACAAGCTCTTTCATGAAACTTTTTATTGCAACATTCATTCTTAAAAGTTTTGTACATTAAATTTTTTGATAAGCACATCAAAGCATGATTTTATCCTTTTGTAGACCTTGTCTGTACATATTGTTCTGTTTTAGCCTATGTGAAATTGGTGCATCTTACTAATGGCCTTCCTTTTCCACGAATTTTGAAATCCTTTCATTATAAAACCATATGATTCATATCTGTGTGTTTGTTGCAGTTCTCAGTTTGCATTGCGTTCCTACCTGTACATTCTTTTTCATTATTTGGTGGGCTGGCCGGCTTCATGGTGCTATAGTTGGCTTGAGGAGGAAAAAGTACAAATACTTGCAATTTGTAATATGTATAAGCTTGTTGGGTGATATCTTCGTTAACATAATCGAGATCTAATTGTTGTGTTCATTCCAGGTAAGAGTATTTTATGCTGTGAGGATATTCCTTGGACTTCTTTCTGTCGTGACTGAAGCTGCTTTGGTAGTAGCGCTTTCCAGGAAGTATGGAAAACGCCTTGCTCTTTATACACTAGCCATGTTATGCTTAACAAGTGGTTGCTTTTTCGCTAGCACAAGTGAGTAGCCATTGAACTTCTGTAGTACGTAGTTTCTTCTGTAGGATTTTGTGAGGAGCTTATGCGTTTTTATATTGCATGCAGCCTCTAAAATGTGGCCTAATCAGCCACATAATCAGCTTCTTTGTCATATCATATGTGGGGGTTTATACCACCTGATATCCTTCTAACCATTCCTTATAAGCACTGAAATACGTGTTTTCTGATCAGTCAACCACTAAGTGGTGATTATGCAGCCTACAAGTGGACTAGTGGAGTTGAAAAAACTAATTAAATGAAGTTGAATAGTCATTTCTATAAGCCCAAATCAAATAGATTATTTGTATCCCAATCTTGAATCCCATGCTGTTAGATATTTTATTTAGGCGCGTTTGACAGTTATTGAATGGTTTGGTGCAGGATGATTAAGTGATTAGAATGATTAATAGGCTCTTGTGATATAGTGCAAAACGAATTATGGTTGTTTGATAATTGCTTAGAATGAAATTAGGGTGTTGAATGGCTAAGGGAGCCTTCGGAGGGTTTTAGAACAATTAAGAGAGACTTTTTTTTGCCAAACAAGATTCACCTCATAGCGATTCAGAGGTTGCCTCTTAATGGAGCTATTAAGAGGTAAACAAACATCCCCTTAATGTTTGCAGCGTGGCTTATCTGGATAGACTTGAGTGAAAGTGTGAAACCTAATAACCTCTAGTCCTCTACAAATCCTAATAAAACAATGCTGTTATTAGACAATTACTAGTGTTGGGTTTTCTTTTCTGTGGATAAATTAACTAATTCTATTTTGTTAATCAGTATAAATGTTATAACTTTCATATGGTTATATAATTCACCTGACACATTGTAATCTTTTTGTTCATGACTTCATGTAGAACATATATGTATTAGAATTGGATCACTTAATTTGCTGCCTTAAGCTTCCTCTTAAGCATTAGAAGGTCTTAATGACCCTTAATTTCCGCTAATGTGTTTTCAAGCATGAGCTTTTGCATGCTGCCAATCTTTCGGCCACTAATTGTTTTCATCTCCAATTGTTCTTGCTGTGCAGGTTTTTTGCCAAGCTCTTTTTCAATGTATGCTATCTCTCTCTCCTCAGCGTTGTTCCTTTTTGGTATGCATGCCACGGCGTTGCTGTTGCAGCAACTGGTGTTATTCTTGGCTGGCCATTCTCAATCCTTGCTTTTCTTCCAGTAACAGTGTCCGCTCTAAGTAGACGATTCAAACGAGCATTTCTCTCAGGGGCACTCATTTCAATTACACTTTTGGTACGTACGCTTTTTTTCTTGTGCCATTATTTCATTTATATCATTTCTGGAACGTAAATCCGATTGATTACTTGTTTTTTTTGTACTTGGAATGTGAGGTATATATAGGGGTAGTTTATTTTGCAAACCACTCTTAGAATATAAACCGTGCAAACCATCGATTTCAGTGGTTAATTTAATGAATTTTTTTCATGAAATTGTTTAATTTGATGAAATTTTTTCATATAATTCCTTTCTTGATTTGTTTCATATATTTTGTTTTTTTATGTAAAAATGAACATATTTCTTCAGAATAATAAAAAAAATACATGAAACAAATTCATTAGAATGAAAAAATACATGAAAGAATATCATTTTTACATAAAAAACACCAAAATATGAAACAATTTCATCTAAAAAAAATTATATAATATAGTTTCATCATAGTAAACAATTTCATGAACCAATTTCATTAACTTAAGTACATAATGAATGAAATCGACGGTTGGCAAGTTTGTATTCTAAGAGTGGTCTGTATTTGATCGCTCTCCTACACACACGCACATATATATGTGCGTGTGTGTAGTGCATATATAAATATATATTATAGGGACCATTACTACGGGCTCTCATTTAATTGGGTCCCTATATATATATATATTTTAGAGAGAGAGAGAGAGAGAGAGAGAGAGAGGAGGAAAGTTCAAATGTGAACCACTTTTTGGTTGTGAACGTGAGGACAACCGAGAGCGCGACACGTGGCGGATGACTAGGCGCCACATCAGGTCCACGGCGGATGACTAGACGCGATTCATGGGAGGGCATTGAATTAAAGAGGGGGACCACACTCAAAGCCCCTTCATTGACTAGTCTCCGCCACGTGTCGCGCTCTCGGCTGTCCATAAACATAACTTTTTAAGAGAACGTGAGAAGCAATCTCAACCACTCATCCGGTCAACAAAGGCGGCTTTGACCGGTCCCCCTCTTTAATAATCTCTACCCTCCCATGAATCGCTTCAATCCTCAGTAATCACGTTCACCGTAACCGAAGATGAGTGGCTAAGATTGCTCCTACGTCCTATTAAATTGATATGCTTCTCGCATGAACCTTCCTCTATATATATACAAAGTTCTTATTTCTCATCATCTTAACAGGCACTCTCAGTGCTAGTGGACTACCACTACTACGGGAAATGGACATCGTCTGTTATGAATCTGTTGGTATATAATGTCTTGGGAGGTGGTGAGAGTCATTTGTATGGAACAGAAGGACCGTTATTCTACTTGAAGAATGGATTTAATAACTTCAATTTTGCTCTCGTTCTCGCACTGCTCTTTGTGGCTACTCTGCCAGTCACAAAGAAGAAGTATGCCCCTGACTTGTTAATTGTGGTGTCTCCTGTGTACATCTGGTTGACATTCATGTCTTTGCAGCCACACAAAGAAGAAAGGTTAGACTGATTTGTCTTTCTTTTCTTCTTTCATTTATATAATAGTTAAGGATCCCCGGGGAGATATTTGGGTTTTAATTACTTTTAATCTTTGATACAAATTTAGGTGGTTCCTCCTCTCATTTTAAATGTTTGTCAATCACTTCATGCATCTCTTATTGAAAATATAATTTACCAAGTGAAACTTTTTACAAGAATCAAGTTATGCACTTATTATCTGATACAATCGTACAATTTTCACGTTGAAACGAACAAATATTAATATTTTATAGCAAGGAATTTATTGGGCTTACTATACATATCTTGATTTCTGAATGATTTTCAAGCACGTGGTCAAAAAACCTTTGATGATTTGGCTTGAGGAGCTCAAAATCACACTACCAACGAGGGTGCTGTATCTGTGTTCTCAATATCTTATTCTGGATAAGATGAGCTAATAAATGGGTGCCTATCAAGAAGCAAATACTCAATCTTAATTCATATTCCCTCCGTCCCAAAATAAGTGTCCACATTTTTATTTAGTTTGTCCCGAAACAAGCGTCCACGGTTTTATTTTAGTTTTGTCCCAAAATAAATGTCAACTTTTAATAGTAAGTGCCGTACTTCTCGTTTCTACTCTTAATTATGAGTTTAAGAATTCATTAATTGCTCTATTATTGAGGGTAAAATCGTCATTTAGTTAATTACATAGTGTAATGGTCACATATTTCTGAAGTAGTGTGCCTTTTTTATTACGGACATTTATTTTGGGATGGAAGGAGCAATAAACATGCACCTTACAAGCCTATCAATTAGCAGATGTTTTCCGTATAATTTCAATATTGCTGATCAAGAAGCAAACTTTTGTACCCTTAAATCTTAATTTCATAATAAAAATGAATTTTTTGAGGTGCTTAAAAATAGTTTATGGGTGTCAACTGTGACTGAATGACCTTTGAAATTGCAGGTTCCTTTATCCTATATACCCTCTTATATGTGTTGCTGCTGCATCTGTCATTGATAGCCTTCCTGACTTCTTTTATGACCGTTATAGAACCGAACAAACTCTGCTCCACAAAGTAAGCATAAATTGCATACAAAGCATCTTTCACAAATTTCATTGTCTGTTATGGTTATAAATTTATAATCTCTCCCCTTTGCATCTGCAGACGGCTAAATACGTTAGACCGTTGCTTATTGGCCTCGTTCTATGTGTTTCGCACTCTAGGACGTTCTCTATCATAAATGGTTATGCGGCTCCTTTGGAGATTTACAAGCACTTCGAACATCATTATGATGCTGGATCAGGTAAGACAACTCTTTGTCATTTGGTCTTAATGGAATGATAAATGCTACAATTATGAAGTTATTGAGAAAAAAAGTTTACGTTACACCTCTCCTCTCCATCCATGATAATGTTAAGGTTTGAAAGAAAATAGTTTTATGAACTTGGTTGACTCTTGGTCAAATCCCTTCGATGCCCACCAATACAAAATAACAGATCTTGTGAATGAAAATCAATAGCATCCATTAGTAGTAACAATGACAGCTAGCAAATCAGATAATTCTTACTTCGAGATTTGCCAAAAAAAAAAAGGAAATGTTTTGTTGGAATTTGGAAACCCAAAATGAAAATTGTAAAAAATGATAATAAACTTGATCTCGAACGTCAATGTGTACTTCATTTATTTGCATTGTCTACCAAACTAGTTGTTGGTTGAAAAGTTAGGTGTTGATGAATAAGCTAGTTGATAAAGTATTTGGTAAAAGCTAGTTGATAAGTTGGATGCCAATGTAAAATGATCTAAAAGGGCATGTTGAGATATTAATTATAAAAAAAAAGGTGTATAATTCAAAAAAAAGTAAAAACCCATGGAGCTTATTGAACTTTTCAAAAAACCATCTTATGGCTAATAAGCCAGCTGTTGGTGAATAAAGCTAGCCAGCAAAGTAGTCATGTTTGGTAAAATCTAGCTCATAAGCCAAGATGACCTGAAAGGACATGTTGAAATTCTAATTAAAAATATAAGGCGCAGAAGGGGTGGGTTTCGGTGAGAAGTGGTTATCAACCGTTGGATGAGAAATGGACGAACATTAGGATGAGATGCATGGAGATAAGATGCACCAAGATGCACCGGATCAATTCCCTTTTAAGCCGCAATTCATGGGAGGGTATTTGATTAAAAGTGAACTAACGGTTTAAACATACTTCTCACAAAAAAATGGCACTTCTCACATGATCTCATGCCGGGCACATAATTGGAAAAAAAATCAAGCTTATTGAAACACTACTTGAAGTAGCTTATCAAAAAGCTGGCTTATGGCTAACCACACAAGTCTTTTTCAATAAGCTCAAAAAAAGTAAACCAGCTTACGGTTGCAAAACATGGCCTTTGATCTCTCATTCTCTCTTTCTTCCCTGCAACTAGACAATGTTTCTCACACAGGGTTTTTTCTTTCCAATGCAGGTGCAGTGGTGTGTGTGGGAAGTGAGTGGCATCGCTTCCCGTCATCCTTCTTTATTCCGGACTATGTTAGTGAAGTCCGGTGGATTGATGACGGTTTCAGGGGCCTACTTCCTTTCCCGTTCAATTCAACCTTGGGTGGAACATCTGCAGCACCGCCATATTTCAACAATAAGAACAAGGGATCACCTGACCAATTTGTAAGCCTTTTCCCCCAAATTTTCTTGTTTATTCTATAAACCAGTTTCATATTCATATTCATATTCATATTCTTTGTTTATTCTTCGCAGCTCCAAGATGTCGAAAGATGTGATTTCCTTGTTGAGCTGCAGCTTCAAAGACCGTTTCCTTCTCGAGGAAGCGACTTGTTAAAATGGGAGGTACTCTCTCTCTCTCTCTCTCTCTCTCTCTATCTATCTATCTATCTATCTACACACACATGTGTATATAGGTGAAGACTCATGTGAGAAGTTGAGTTAAAGGTGATAGCGTGAGAAGTGGATCTGAACCATTGATCTCTTTTTATCTCATGCGCTCCCATGAATCGCTTTAAAAAAGAATTGATTCAGTGCATCGCGGTGCATCTTATCTCAAGGCATCTCATCCTAATGTGCATTCATTTCTCATCCAACTCACTTCTCACGTTAACCTCAACCTCAACCTCTCACCCACGTAACCCAACCTTGTGTGTGTATGTGTGTATATATATAAATGGGGTTGGGTTCTAGTGAGAAGTGTCAAATTTGGTGAGAAGTGGTTAGCAACCGGTGGATGAGAAATGGGTGAACATTAGGATGAGATCACCAAAATAAGATGCACTTTGATGCACTGGATTCTCTTTTAAGCCACAATTTATGGTAGGGTATTTGATTAAAAGTGATGAACGGTTTAAACACACTTCTCACCAAAAATGACACTTTTCACATGATCCCATGCCTATATGTGTGTGTGTAAACAAACGAGCCTTGTATATCCCACCCGGTAACCCAGAGGTTGGGTTTGGGTGAGTAGAGCGACTGTTACTGCGAAGACCCGCAGCTTGTGAAAAGCGTGATACAAAGAGATTTTTCTCCCTGTATTTGACGCATACGAGCATCTCCAACAAATTCTCCAAATTGGGGAAGTTGAAATTCAAAATCTCTAAAAAGAGTTGCATCCGCTCCTGCATTACAACGTTAATCATATTAGTAAAATATTCCGTGCATTTTATATAATATTGTTTCTTTCCTTTAAACATTTGATCTAATGGTTCCTTATTTGTGGGAATATGAAACGCTACTTGAAGTAGCTTATCAAAAAGTGGCTTATGGCTAACCACACAAGTCTTTTTCAATAAGCTCAAAAAAAGTAAACCAGCTTACGGTTGCAAAACATGGCCTAGAATCTCTAAAATGGAGAAAATTGAGATATTGGGAATAATTTTGCTCCAATGGATTTCTCCCATGATGGAGAAAGTAGGAGAGATAATGTAATATCCTTCAAATATAGAGAACTTTCCACTAAAATGATATTTTATGATTCTCACTAATAGGAATCTTTGAAGTTAAATGTCTAGCAGAAAAGAAAGAAATAATATCTTATTTAATGTATTGATTTGTTTTAATAATATAATTAATGCAGTAATCTCTAAAATGAAGAATTTGTTGGAGTTGAATGTAATTCTTGTTGGAGATTTTGATTTCTAAGTCTCTGTTTTGGAGAAATTTGAAGAATATGTTGCACATGTTCTAATCATTTTTCAGGAGTTCTCCAGATTTGGAGAATTTCACTCTCTCCTGCTTTCTCCATTTTGGAAAATCCGATGGATGAAGTAAAAAAAGAACTTTCCAAAATCCCCATTTTGGAGAATCTGTTGAAGATTCTCTTAACACACACAGAGGTAAAAACATATGACGTGTATTTGTTGTACGTAGGTTGTAGCAGCATTGCCGTATCTAGATCGCGAACTCTCCCCCCGTTACACCGATCGTTCTTCATACCTTACGTGTGGGAGGAGAAAAAATATTTGGGGTCTACAAGTTATTGAAGAGACACAAAGAGCAACAATAGGGTTTTGATGGCCACAAGAAAATGATCTTGATTTTTGGGGACTTGTTAGATTACTAATTTTAGGACTCATAACATAGCTTCTTCATGCAATATGTTATCTTTCTTTTTTGTTTCTCTTGGGTTGTATCCTTTCTCTACTCTCGTATAGAGGTAGCGTCTGCTTCCATTCTATCTGAACTTCGGATATTCTCTGCTCTGTGTGTAATTTACTGGGGTTCGTTTGGTTTTTGTCTATTAATACATAGCATGCCCCCATCCCTATTTCATGACCTTTTATAAATTTCTTGATTACATTGGTTCAAATGACTACCATCAAACTGAGAATCTAACAAATGACTACCATCGAACTAAGAATCTTAGTTGAAAGTTGGATCTGATAGATGGAATGATAAGTTCTGTTAAGAAACAAGATAAACTAGAAATTTGAATTTTTGAAGTGGGGTTTCAGCTTATGTTCGACAAAATAGTTGATAGTTAGTTGTTGTATTTACTAAAACGGATAAATTACTTATATTTTGTAAAAATTAATTGAAAACAAGATGTGATAGGAAATTACTCAACTTTAAAATATAAAAGTTGGGAAAATTAAAATTAAAAATCATTGGGATCTAATTGAAATGAAATGCTACCTAAAGTAGTTTTTAAAAGTTGCTTATCTCCGTTGTAGAAAGACTAGTAATTTACCCGCGCGCGATGCAGCGCGAAACATTCAATTTGGAAGCTTAAATACATCCTATTACCTAAATGATTTGTAGTATGATGTCTTGTCCTTAGCTGTCAAGAGCTTTTTTGATTTATATGCGAGGCTCGGACTATAACTGGACTCTTCTCTCAAAAACCAAACTTATTCTAAAGGGTTAAGTACATGGGAGTGTATCGAACTTGTCATGTTTTATCATTGTATGTACTCAACTTTAAAACTTACCGATTAATGTACTGAACCTGCTAAAATTGTCATTGTATGTATCTAACTTTATCAAAACCTATCATTTAATGTATCCAAATTGTCACGAAAGTGTATCAAACTTGTCATGAAATACATTAATCGGTAAGTTTTAAAGTTAAATACATACAATGATAAAACATGACAAGTTCGATACACTCCTATATACTTGACCCTGTTCTAAATGGCAAGCACTTATGTTTTAAGAGCCCGTAATGTTTTCGAACTCTTGATATATATAAACCATCCATTGAGATTTGGGTTATCATTTTCTAATTTCGTTTTGTGGTTGTTAGTTTCATTTGTCTTATAAATTGTTGCATATGCATAGTTTCATGTATATTTGAATCACGGTTTCTTTTAACCATGTTTTTTTAATACATATTCCAAAACAAATATAGCAAGAGATGAATCTAAAGAAGGTTAAAAATCTTAGCTTTAATTTAGACGGTAAGATTTTGAACATACTTGTACCTTCCATTCTACAATTTATGTTATCCTACCGGTCAAAGAAAGTAAAATTTATTATAAGTGGTCTTTTATAGTTTTTTTAGAAGGGTATCCGAGTCTTTGCCCCAACTAATCCCGGTAAGGTTCAACGACAGCTAAAGCATGTTGCCCTAAGTTAATCCTCAGTGGCCACAATTTGGAAGCGCCTGGATTCGAACCTGGGGTAGAAAGGTTAACAAGCCACTTCTCCCACAAGCCTTAACCAATACACCACAACCTTGTGGTTATGGCCTTTTATAGTTGGTTACAAAGTAATATCTATGTCTTTTGAATAATAACACATGTACATACACAAAGATGATTGGTGTTTTTTAAATGTAGAAATCGTTTTGCTTGTATTGGACTTTGAGGAGCTTTGACTTCTCCAATGATAATTTCTCAACTACATAGAAGTTTACATGGATTCAAAAATGATGATAAAGAAGCTACAAAACTGACTATGGCCTTCAATTGAACCAAGGAAACATATATGAGAATAGAGCCATCACAATTCTTTATGGAAAGAAAAATATCGTCTTTGCTTCTCTCAAATGGTGCCCAAGTCTAGAGGAGATGCTCAATGTGTGCATGTGTCCTCTTATGCATCCTGGTCTCCCGCCCGAAATAATTATAAGACCCAAGGGTTTTCAAAGCAATCAATTGGCATCTGCATGTTAAATCACAAGATGCAATTTGTATGAAAACTCTTTGACGGTATAAAGTTAAAAGAAGAAATAAATGGCCTAGTATTTGTTGATCTCATCCATCTATTTGTTTTTGGTCTAGGTTGGATTAAATTACAAATATAAATGAAATGGTAAAACATGTTGGCAGCTTCATGCCTAACAAATTACAAAATGACTTACCAGCTCTATCATTGACCAAAGAGTTCCATGTGTGCTAACTTATCTAAAGTCGCAGCAAACCTACTTCGGATATGTGCATCTGCCATTGTGGTGGAACCAAAACATAATTGGCTTTAAAATCAATATCAAATAGATGTCTACCATCGAGCGTTAGAAGGTGGCATTACCTAACTGTTTATTCTCTGAACTGCTGTAACTCTGCCAGATCCTTCTTCAAGGTTCCAATGGATTTGTAATCACAAGCCAAAGGGTTTAAAAGTTACAACACCAACAACCTGCAGCCATGCTCTAAAGCTTGTGAGGGACTGGTGGTTATAAGCATAAAATACATGTAATGTCAAAGACTTGTTGGTTGATTTTGCTTAAAATGAAAGTGTGGTCTTAAATTTCCATGTACACGGGAACAACAATTTATAGGTGCTCATTAACTAATCCTCAAATAGTCTGCAATATAGATACAATGGCAATGTGTTAGTTCTCACGATACAGAATTAAATAACGCCGGTAACATATTACCAGCCTTGATTAAACCGGCTTAAAAATATCCCAAGTACATGGAACTTGCAAAATTAGCAACATTTTTGGGGAAAGTTTAGATGGTATATAACATAGAGTGTTGAATCATGAATATGCACATGTAGTTTCAAAGCTCTTCAATACCACACACCGACTACCAACTATTAATATAAGTGCAACCTTGAGATAATAAATAATGAGCACAAACCATCAACCAAGGTGCAGACAATTCTATGGTTGATGAAAGAGTCATAAAAAGAATCGAGTATATTACACGGCAAACGTCTACCGGATAAAAAATGCTTACCATCAAATTACCCAGTAACAAGTCCTCAAACAGTTGATCCTTTTTAGATTCCGACACCAAATTTTCTCGCAAATTATGTGGAAGGATCTGGAAAATAAAAGTCATATCTGAAAGTCAGATTAAGAAATTATACTTCAGCATAAAAAATGGAAAGAAACAACCGCCATTGCCACTTGATCAATAAGAAGATCAAATTAATATCAATAGATCCAAGGAATGTCTCATTCTACATTTAGACGACCATTAGCACAAGTTCTTAATCGACATTTTCTAGTTAAGTTGGGAGCAAAAAGTCGCTTTACATATATTTTTTTTGGACGGTAGATAAACACACACATGCCCCGACCGAAGTCGAAGAGGTATCCAGGATCCATTCGGGCACCCGACTAATCCTCTCGACCATGGAAACTGTTACCGGCCCATAGCCTCGCCCATGCCCGGCCCGAAGGTCGACACCGCAAGTCCTTTTTCTTTTCCTTTGCATACGTTCTGCAGTGACATTCAAAACATATGTCCTTCAATTAAACTTGATCTAATAATTTAAATAAAGGGAAAATTGCCGAAAAAGGTAACATAAATGTCAAAAAAATCCAATCAAGGGAACGTACATTTTTTTTTTGCCGAGAAAGGACTATGCATTTGATTTTGTCAAAAAATGGGAATGTGACCTGATTAACTTGATGATTGCTTAGTCAGCGGGTAACCAGGTGACATGTTTAATTTGTCCAAGTGATAGTCCAGTTAGCACCATCACACCTTTGATCAGCGTTGATCGGAGTTGACCGCCACCACCACCCACTGCCACCACCACTCATCGTCACCCACCGCCATCGACTGCCATAGCCACGCACCGCCATCGATTGCCATCGCCACGCACCGCCAACGATTGCCACCCACCACCCATCCCCCTTCTTTCTTAGAATTCAACATCTAATTGCATATAGATGAGGTAGGCGAGTCAAGTAGACAAGCACCACCACCACCCACGTCCCCTGCCACCCACCCACCGCCACCCACCGCCACCCGCTGCAACCCACGACTCTTCACCACCCACCGCCCCCACCACTCCCTGCCACCCACTCCCACCACCACTTACTGATTTTGCCGGAAAAGGTAAAATGAATGTCTAAAAAATCCAATCAGGGGAACGTATATTTTTTGCCGAGAAAAGACTATATATTTGATTTTGTCAAAAAATGGGGAAGAGTAACCGGTTGTACAAGTTACCGGTTACTCTTTCCCTTTTTTTGACAAAATTAAATGTATAGTCCTTTCTCGGCAAAAAAAAATGTACGTTCCCCTGATTGGATTTTTTGGACATTTATGTTACCTTTTTCGGCAATTTTCCCTTAAATAAATTGTGAAGACCTGGCCCTTTCCGTTATTTTGTGCCAAGCCCTATCATGGATCAATGCTAGTGGTCATTCATTAGTTAACAGACAGGCATCTCAATATATACTTTCTAGTTAATCTCAATGATTTGAATATGGTAAGGACTAAGGACCAAGAATCTTAGTCGGTAAGAGCAAGGCAAGGACCAAGAGTTTTACCTGGTAAGTGAAGTGAGGGCGACGACTCTTACCATGGTTGGCGCTTACCGGGTAAATTGTTGCATACGACACCGTATTGGTGAACTAAAATGTTAGACAGTAAGCAAATGATAGTGTTGAATCTTACCAACAAGCGCTTACCGGGTAAGTGGTTAGCAAATGGCCCCTTAACAAGCTTGACAAACATACGTGAAACTTTTTTTTACCCAGCTTGGGTTTCTATAAAGAGAACAGGGTGAAGGTTTCATAACTCACCTCTTTCTGCTTTTAAGGGTTGCCACACTCCTGTAAGAAGAAATTTAATATCGATTTTTGAAGCAAGTTCCTCCATCGCGACTGCAGCACATTGTCCTTCCAAGGATGAATCTATCAATAACAAAACATTTATCCAATGTATTAAATCCAATGTTCGGTAAGAATATGAACAACAAAACTAATTATCAGAAAAAAACGTGTATAACTAAAAATAGGGAAAAATCTGCAGAAGGTTGCAAATTGTATCCCAAGCCCCTGAATTGAAACTTGTTCAAGATATTCTCTCACATGAACTTGTATCATGAGCTCTTTGCAAGGATAAAGGTGTTTTAACAATGTAGAATACAAAAATGCAAATTTAAATAAATATGAATGTAACAATTTGATACTTATGTCCCCTGGCTATAACGTTTAAGACCTGTAAGTCAAAGTTCACTTTTCAACGCAGGTTTTAACATGGACCAAGAGTTTGGGGACTGTCGATTCATGGTAGTCGTTTTGGGGACATGGGCAAAGTTTCAGGAAGTGCCAAGTTATTTAGCTTGCATATTTGTGCCACATGAATAACATCTTGCACCACTTAAATTTCAACATTAACCATTTAAGTCATTTTACTATATAGAAGAATACCCCCTATATTTATAAATTAGATTAATATTTTCCTAAAGTTAAGATGAAATATTATTCAATTTAACCAATAACCGAACCGAATTGAACAAAACAAAACCGGACCACCCAAAGTTGATTAAACTAAAACGTATTCCTTTTGGTTATTGGTTAGTCTTGAGGATGTAAAAACCCGAATAAAGTGACCGAATAACAACCCTTTTTCAATGATGCTAAGCTTGGCATAATACATAATTGCAGGGAAGCATTGTGGGGATTACACTAAATTTGTTGAAATGTTACAACAACATTACGATCACGCATGATGGGTACTTGAATCAATAAATGTATTATTGCAAAACCAAATGTTTTGTTATTATCCATCAAAATGCACCAAAATGTAATGAGTCACCAACCACACTCCTTTTGGAGGCTTTGTGGCATGAATATCAAACAAAAAGTCATACAACATCCCTACAATAGTTCCCAGCAACCATCACAAGAAAACTGTACTTTATAATTTATTTCTCAAACAGTTGTTGGGACAAGATTATCATTAATTAGTCTTTAAGAATGACAATATAAACTCAAAAACGTGCTATAAACTTATTGTAGCACCTTTATATAAGACGAGACGCCAAATTGTTTATACAAAGTTATGTCCTAGATGTTAAGCGGTAATGAATATTTAGACATATTTGTTGTCTTACCTTGTAATTAGCAACAATCAGTTCCTTAAGATCTCCTTAGTAAAAATCAATCCCACATTTCCCTGATTCAAATTCAAGGGAAACTATCAATTCAATCAAACTTTTAAGAAATACAAAAAACACATGGAGTTATTATATATAATAAACACAAACACACACACATTAAAATTGTTTATGTGTTGAGTAACTTACAAAAGGGTACACCTCATCAACGAATTTGGTAGGAACCTTCCATATGCAAGTTCCTTGGAAACTTGTCTCTCTGATGCACCACCAAAATCAGAAGCAGAAGTAAGTTCACTAAATAGAGTATATGAACATATATCAGATTCAGGTTGTAGATGAAGGAACATTGTTGGAACATTGTTGAAATTATAAAAGACTAAGCCAAATTAAGGCCTAAATTCCAAATTGTAACAACATTTGTAGCCAAATCAAACAAATGGGAAGAAAGGCGATGAGATTGAATGAATTAGGAACGACCTGGGAGAGGATACCGAAATGTAGCAAGGAGAGGAAATTAAGAGCCTGAAAAATCGTCCACCTCTACCCAGCCGAGGTATTTGCGAAATCGGCTAGGTTTCAGAGTACCTCGGCGGCGATGGCTTGGGAGCTCGGAGTTCCGGCCAGGCAAATCTCTAGCAGCGATGAAATTCCAGGAGGAGGCAAATCTCTAAGGCTGCGTTTGGTATGCCGGAATGTTTTTGAAGGAATTGGAATCCTGAGGAATTTAGAATCATGAAGGAATTGGAATCCAATTCCATAATCTGTTTGGTTGGCAGGAAATGGAATTGGAATTCAATTCCATAATCTGTTTGATTGGCAGAAATGTCCGATGGAATTGGAATTCAGAAATGCAAAATGACAGAATTACCCTCCTTTTGTTCTTATGTCGAAGCGTTAGCGGTGGGTCGAGGCGGTGGCGGCAGTCGGCGGTGGGTCGAGGCGGCAGCGATCGGCGGCGGCCGGCGACGGTCAGCGGTGGGTCGATGCGGCAGCGATCGGCGGCGGCCGGCGACGGTGGGTCGATGCGGCAGCGATCGGCGGCGGCCGGCGACGGTGGGTCGGCGACGGTCAGCGGGGGGTCGATGCGGTCGGCGGTGGGTCGAAGCGGCGGCGGTGGTCGGCGGTGGGTCGAAGCGGGCGGCGGTGGGTCGGCGCGGTGGCGGCGGTCGGCGGTGGGTCGAAGCGGTGGTAGGCGCTGATGAATATCTAGGGTTAGAAAGATTAAATTAGATAAGGGTAAAATGGTAAAAATCACATTCCCACATCCATTGGATTTTAAAATCCCACACCCCCTTGAAGGATTTCACATTCCATCACATGAGGGATTTTAATTCTCACATTTAAATTCCAATTCCATCCCTTATAACTTACCAAACATGGGATTGTGATGGAATTGGATTCCAATTCCATCAGAATCCTATGAAATCCTGCAAACCAAACAGGCCCTAATAGGGATAGGTTTAAAATTGCAGTTGTTAATACGAAGGAAGCCGTTGAAAGGAGGACGCGGGGGTATGAAGAAGGAATCAGTTTCCAGTCTATGCATTGTAGGATTGTACATATGGCTTTAATAGATGTAAAATTCGTGAAAAACAGTTAGGTTGTGTTTGTTTTTTCCACTTATTACTTTTTCAGCACTTTTTGGGGGCAAATCACTTATTCGGTCAGTGGTTTTCTCATTCAGATTGTTTTTTTTTATTTTATTAAGTGTCACTTATCACTTTTTCACCACTTACCCAAAAAGTGATGGTAAAACCACTTTTTGTTCACTTTTTCATTTTTTTCATTAAGTTTGACTTGTTTGGATTTTTCATTAAGCTCATTAAGCTTGTTTGGATTGTTCATTAAGCTTGTTTGGATTGTTTATTAAGCTCATTAAGCTTGTTTGGATTGTTTATTAAGTTCATTAAGCTTGTTTGGATTGTTCTATAAAGCTCATTAAGCTGCTGGATTGTTAAAGTTTACTATTGTACTTGATTGAGTTGACGTATTTCAGTTGATTTTAGTTCTTATGAATAATCAGATTCAGATTCAAATGTTTGACAGTTTACAAAAACAAACAGTCTTGACAGATTCAGATTCAGTCTTCAGCACCACCACTTAACAATCAGAAGTGGAAACAGATTCAGTCTTCAGCATCACTTAAAAAACAAACAGCACCTTAGTCTTAAAAAAACTGAATAAGAGCTTTATATATGTAGTATAGATATTTTCCGTTGGTGAGTTTGGAGCCTATTGTATCTGGATGGCCCTCCAAGTACTATATCGGGCTCTTATGATAGGTGATTCCGTGATTGTTTGGATTGCTTGCTATGTAATATGGAATAAACGTGATAAAGGTTTTTCGATAGCAAGGGTGTTCAAAATATCAAAAGTTTAACGTTTATCGTTTCAACCTATTTTTAGGGGTTTTGTTATTGTTTTTACTTCTCTTTGAAATTCTTTGGCTAGACATTTGTTATTGACTACTCTTGCTTTCTGCTTATTGCAGAATAGTTGGCCTTTCTTTCTTGTATGTTTAGTGCTTATTGTCCTTCTAAAGAAAGAACACTAAAAAGTGGGTACAAAAATCCACTAAAGACAACGGTAAAAGTGGACACATTGAGCACTAAAAAGACAACCCCAACCACAATACCCAGGCCTCTCATCTAGCCTACAAATACAGAGGCTAAGGGGGCGTTTGGTAGAGATATTAAGTAGTAATTAAAGGGATCGATAATAAAACAAATTGTTTAGTTTTATATAATATAATAATTGGTTCATTTCCTCGTGAGTCTAAACTTTTCATTCCTTGGGAGAGTTAAAACCCATTCCAATTCTCATTCCCTGGCCTTTTCGTTTTCCTTCTCCTACTTGACCCAAGTGCACACTAAGTTTTTTTATTTATTTGAAGGGTGTCTTGGGATATGTTAAACTAATCCAAGTAAATTATAGTTGTAAGACATCAACCTTGATAAATTCAGTGACCACAACTATTGTGAACGCCTAGATTTCAACCCCTGGACAAATAAGATATTCCACCAGATTTCCTAACTCTCAACCACTACGCCATAACCCTTGTGGTTAACGCCCCCTAAGTTTGACGAACGTGTATTTTTATTACTTATTTTAGTGTTATAATGAGATATTTAAATAGAAAAGACCTTCATGTTTGTATTATTAACGTTTTACACTCTATCAAACATCTTCTAAAGCATGTTAAAAGTAGATTTGCATTAAACAATTTTTTTACATTCAAATAATAATTGCACATTAGACACGATAATTTCCCACTTTGGTGTCGTTTGATTCATTCGACAATTTTAATGATCGCCTTTTGTATGATATAATTAGAAGTTGCTTTCAACCTACGCTAAAATTAATGATTTGGTATAAATGGAACTTAATACTCTTTTACTTCAATAATAACAAAATACAAAAAATTTCCCTAAAAAATATAACTTTTATCATAAGATTTGCTTTTTTTTTTAGTTTGTTATAATTTACATTAAGTTTCGTTTATATATTTTTATTTTATCTCGTCAATAAATAGTTTAAAAGGTCGTTTACCAAATGTTTACCAAATGTCATTTATCTTGTCGAGTGAGTATGGCAAAGACAGAAAATCTTACTCGGTAAGGTCTTTACCGTAAAGGTAAGTGAGGGTAAAAACTTTTAGCTAGATAGCTTTACCAAATAAAAACGGTTTACCAACATCTATTTTGTTAAAAGTTTAGTGAGGGTGGTAAGGCTCGTCGACAAACACTTGTTTAGATATTTGAATGCATTTATTAAATTATGTATCAAATTAAACGTATTATTTACAGTGATTTCTTATATATATATATATATATATATGAAAAGTTAAAATTAACTAATTTTTTAACATATCATTTTACATTTTCCAACTACTTAAAATTACTAGCTAGTGTTTTTATCTCTTGTTATGGGTCAATATCAGTTTAATAATATATTTTTACCAAATCTAAGAAGTATAGGTCAACCACAAAGATTGTAGCATAATGATTGAGGTTCAAAGGGATGTATATAAAGTTCATTATAAACATCCATAACAATACCAATTATAGTTATTGAGTTTATCAGAACTAATTCATAACTATAATTTATCGGCATTAATATAGGCATAGTCCAAAACATCTAAAAAAGAAAACTATAGGTCAATAAAATGAAAAAATGAAAAAATAAAAAACTAGTTGTTGATAATTGATGACTTGACATTTAGATGGATGATTAGAAAACATTTTTAGACATAGGTTTTAAGGATTGTATTGGTGATCCTAGTAATAAATAAGTAACTATATATTATATCCCACCTACTTTTGAAAAGCAAGTCATTTATGACAACTATTTTGACATTCACAGGTGGTTTACAAAATATTTACTCATTATAAATTTACTGATAATGGTTATCATAGACCTTGTGAGTAAGAATTTATGGTATTAAAATGATATCCTGGTCAATAATCTTTATTATATAGGGACGTAAATGACTTGCGCTTTTAACGAGTTACTTAAGCTCGTGATTGTTTTATCTCGAGCTTGAGCTTCATAATATAGGTATTTCGTCTCATTCGAGAACTCAATTCAATTCCTTATGAGCTAGGTGAGGTCTATAACACTATATTTTTCCTGTGTCGTAAGGTAACAAATTTAGTTTTGTGAAAGGGCAATTGTATTATTTTAGAAAGTGCAACCGTACCTCGTAATCAAATTAGAAAACCAAAAAGAACTCTTTAAATCAACAAAAAAAAAGTTCATCATAATCAATAAAAGAATCCTTAAAATTCTCTCAAAATTAAGCCAAAAAAAACTTGAAAAATACCTTGAAACGGTGGAATTAGACTAAAAAACACATCGAACGATACTGAATGTTATGAACACATGTTGCTAAAAACCATGCTTCTATAATTATTTTTGGTCTATGTTACAAGATGCCTACTTATGAAAAAACTTATTGTGTCCGACCCTGTTGCCGGTCCTTGTCATTCTTTTACCAAGTAATAAAATTCTCAGTCTTTGAAACAATTATCCAGCTCGAACTTTGTACAATTTTTTTCCTGATCCAAGCTCAAGAACCTACAACTCAACTCAACCCAACTCCATTCAACTCGTTTACACCCCTGGTTGCAAATTTGCAGTATCCCATTTTACATATTCATCCTTGCATTTTTATGAAAACAAATCCATACTTTAGTGGTCTCACATTTCTATTTACCAATAGATATGTGTCCAAAACAGAAAACAAACAAACTTCTGTGGCCAAAACCAATTTCCCCAAAACTTACCCCACATATAAAAGAAAACCAGTCACCCTTGAGTCTCGCCGCTTTCCACTCATCTTTTTAGAGAGAGAAAGTAGAGAGAGAAAGTTATAGTCGGTGAGAGAGAGAGCTCAGAAGATCGATCGGCGGCCATGGCTTCTTCAACTGAACGTGAAAACTTCATCTATGTCGCCAAGCTCGCAGAGCAAGCCGAACGTTACGACGGTAAGCAAAAGCACCTCTTCGTAGTTGATTTCTTCCTTCGTCTAGATCCGTTGTTAAATTGTTGATTTATTGTATTGTTTATCTTATATCGTAGTTGAAAGTTTAGATCTGTGAACTAGATGTGTATGTAGATCGTATGTAATTTGATTGAAGAAGCTGTGGATGTTGTTGAATTTGGTTTTGATGATTGTAATTAGGTTTTAGAGAGTGAAGATTGTGCATTTTGAGTAAGCTGTTTGATCTGTTGAAAAGTACACAGAGAAGGTTGAGAAACTAAAGTGTAGTGTTTGGTGATTAAAATTGATTTAAGAGAAAAGAAGATGTTGAATTAGTGTGTTAATCTTCTTAAATTGGGCCAGGTACGAGCTGAAAATGATATGAATTTGTTAATTTTAGAGAGAAAATATAGAAAAGAAGATGTTAAATTTTGTACTAGAATAGATAGATTAAAATTTATTTAAGAGAAAAGAAGATGTTGAATTACTTTGTTAATCTGCTTGAGTTGTGAAGAACTACTGTGTTAGTTAGGGCCAGGTACGAGCTGAAAGTTGATATGAATTTGTTAAATTTGGAGAGAAACTATAGAATTACTATCTTAAAACGCCACTAAGTATAATTTTGAAAGTTTATTAATGGTTCGTATAGTTAAAATTTTCTCTAAATTGGATAAATTTGTATTAATTTTCAGCTTGTACCTGGCCCCAATTAAGATAGTTATTTCACAACTCACGCAGATTAAGAACGTTATTCAATATTATTATTTTTCTTTCATATTAATTTTGATCTACCAAACACTAGATGCTAGTTTATCTACCTTTTCCATGTACTTTTCAGCAGATTCAAACGAGCATACTTTAAGAGTTGAATCTCAATGCACAATCTTCAGTTCTTCACTCATTAGTCTCTTAACCTAATTAGAATCACCGACCAAATTGAAAATTTATTGGTGGTTCGTATAATTGCAATGGAGATCTAGGTCTTTAATTTGTTTTTCTTTGTGTGTGTGTGCAGAAATGGTGGATGCTATGAAAAAGGTAGCAAAGTTAGATGTTGAATTGACGTTGAAGAGAGGAACTTGCTCTCGGTTGGGTACAAGAACGTGGTCGGTTCACGCAGGGCATCTTGGAGAATCTTGTCTTCAATTGAGCAGAAGGAGGAATCTAGAGGCAATGAAGTGAATGTAAAGCGAATTAAGGAATACAGGCAAAAGGTGGAAACGGAATTGTCTGACATTTGTAGCGATATCATGATTGTGATTGATGAGCATCTGATTCCGTCTTCTTCTGCTGGAGAATCTACCGTTTTCTACTACAAAATGTGAGTGTTTTTTTGCTTATATACAAACGTAACAAAAAAATTTACAAAAAGGAATTTGGTTCAATTGGGTAGGCAAGCAATCCGATGTCTAATCGGGTTGAATTTTTTTCCAAACCGTAGGTATTGCCGTAGTGGGTTGATGTTGGATTGGCGTCATGTGAACCCATCCAACATGAACCAACCTGACGAACCCAATATGCTTTTATTTCTTGAATTTAATTTGATTGTTAAGCCACTATTAATACGTATATTAAAAATTATACCATCACATCGCGTCCTTATATATAATATACAATATATTAATATATATGTTCGGTATCTAAACCACACACACATAAGGTTGGGTTCAATGAGAAAATATATATTTAAAAGAAGTTAAGAACACGAAACCAACAAAATCTATATGATTCTTGCAATTTTGCACGTGCACGTCTCCAGAAAAGTCACGTGTGGCTTTTTTTGTCATTAATGCAAAATCATGTATGAAATTTGTTAGTTCTCGTGTTTTTAAAATGGATATTGTGCTCGTTTGATCCTCCTTATATATACATATGTATGTATGCATGTAAATTAAGAAAAGTAGTTAATGTACCAATGCATTAACCCGATCAACCCGTACGATTTGCTGATTTGGTTTGGCTTGAGGTTTCTCAAACCGTAGGCATTGGGTTGTGTTGGTTAAATGCCTCCAACCCGATCAACCCAACTTGTGAGCACCCCTACCAATGGCCTATGTGGGAAATTAGATGATGGTTCTAATAGCTTGAATTTGTTTGGGTTTAATGTTTTTTTGGTGGGTTTTGCTTGAATGCAGGAAAGGAGACTATTATAGGTATCTTGCAGAGTTCAAGTTTGGAATGATAAGAAAGAGGCAGCCGATCAGTCGCTTAAGGCTTATCAAGTAAGTAGATATTGTAATGTAGCTTCTTCTTTTTCTATAAGGTAGCAATTGATTTCGGTTTACTTATTTATCATTTATAATTCCTTTTTTTCCCTTTTGAATGCTTCAAAACCTAGCACCTCATTAAAAAGGAACCGTAATGTTTTAGAATTTTACCTTTTATGTTATGAAGGTAATTAATGTTTTCTGTCATTACGCATGCATTCATCTGCAATCAATTTCATGAGACCTCCTTATTGACATTACGCTTTATATTTGTTTTGGTTACTCCCTTATGTGTACTTCCGCATAAGTTATATCAACGGAAAAGTGGCTAACCAACCAATCTTTCTTCTACAATGGAAAGTTTTATCATCATACACACACACCACACACACACACACATATATAAGAGAGAGAGAGAGGGAGGGAGGAGGAGGGAGGGAGGGAGGGAGAGGGAGGTTTAGGGGAAAAGCTCAAAAAAATGGAAAACCAAGGAACACCCTAGTAGCCTTTCATCTAGACAGTATGCACTTGTGCATACAAGTATATTAAGTTGTTTTTGGGTTTGTATCTAACTTGTATGCACAAGTGCATACCCTTTAGATGAAGGTCTATCAGGTGGTCCTCAGTTTTCATATTTTTTAAGGTTTCCCCCTGAAACCTGACCATTATATAGGGGAGCTTTCAATTACAAACCACGTAATTTTAACAAGCATAGCTTGTGACCCATGTATGCATTGGGTACTTCACAAAGTTTTTTTCCCTAGCTTGGTTGTTCATTTTACCTTATCTATTTTCTAACCAGTTAAATATGCTATCTGCAGTTGGCTTCCACCACCGCAGAAGCCGATCTATCTCCAACTCACCCCATCCGGTTAGGTTTGGCTTTGAACTTCTCAGTGTTCTATTACGAGATTATGAACTCCCCTGAAAGGTATTGTTGAAACTCTTCCTTTTAGTCTTTTCTATATATACTTCACATTAAAATATACACTAAACTCCGTATCTTCTGTTTTTACTTTGAATTGTATTAGGGCCTGCCACCTGCAAAACAAGCTTTCGATGAAGCTATCTCCGAGCTTGATTCCCTGAGTGAGGAATCATACAAAGATAGCACTTTAATTATGCAGCTCCTAAGGGACAACCTCACCTTGTGGACTTCCGACATCCCAGAAGACGGAGGTATTTGCATAGTATTATTTGACTCACTTAGACCTGGCTAAACCAAGTCTTCCCTTCAAACAATTTCTAAATGGTCGTTTTTGTTTGTGGCAAAATTATGAAATAGACATCTAAACGTAGTCTTGGTATCGTCTAAATGACTTAACGGTACATAAACTTGTCCCACGTTTGGCGTGACATTAGATTGGAACAAGATAGACCTAAGGGTGACAAAAATGCATTCTTTTCGTCCCATCGAAATAGGTGAAACGAAAATCAGGGAAATGAGACAAGATTGGTAATTACTAATTTATCCAAGTTAATTGAAAACCCTGAAACCTTCCGGAATTCTTTCATCTGCCTACCTCATTCTCGCCCGTCTAGTTTTGGTCATTCTTGTGTCGTACCAAACGCACACTAGGGTCCGTTTGGTTTACATGAATGGAATGGATTTGGGGGGACTTGTATTTCAAATTCATTCCAATCCCGTGTTTGGTTTACAGGATTGTCCGCATCTGAGATCCTAGGATTTCTTTGAAATCCCTCAATTATAGGATTTAATTATACATTTGTTTTCTAATATATTTAATTAATTTCTAATTTTTTTTATAAACAATAGAATTCAATCCATTCCAAATCCTGCAAACCGCACACGCAAAAGGCTTTCAATCCATCCAATCCATACATAAAACCCAATCCATTCCATTCATAAAAGCCAAACAGACCGTACCCTTGGATTAGTTTAGTAAATTACTAAACTACCCATTCAAATTACTATCGACCGTTACGTTTATGCATCCTAAAAGAGCCATCATCTAATATATTTATAAGAAAGTGGATCCTCCTCTATGCTCTCTATTTACTGCATATCTTGCATTTTGCAGAAGACCAAAAGATGGAGATCACTAATCTGGTGCAGAAGATGCAGAGGTAAGCAATCCATTATCATAGTACTATGTTCATTCAAATCATTTAATATTTTTTCTTTTGTTAGATTCATTTTTCGTTTTCGAAATAAATATTTGACCCACAAGAGAGAAAAGGAAGAAAAGAAAACTACTCTCTCCTCCTAGAATAAGTGTCCATGGTGAAAAAAGCACAATTCTAATAGAATACACTTTATTAATAATGACAATTACTCAAATGAAAGTTGACTTTTACTTTTAAAAGTTGATACTTATTTTGGTACAAATAAAAATAGAAATGTAACTACTTATTTTAGGATGGAAGGAGAATAAGAGCATCTTCACATATGCTATAATTTTCTTAAAAGAGTATTAGAAATTAAAACTCTAAGGGTGTGTTTGGTTGTGGAAAATTTTCAAGTTTTCCAAGAAAAATTTTCAAGGAAAATGAGAATTAAGAAAACGTTTTGTTTCATTTAGTTTTCAAAGTTTTCCATGAAAATGGAAAATTTTGTTTTCTAACTTCTATGTAAATTAGAAAACTGATTTTAGTAGTTTTCCAAAATTTTCTAATCGCGTTTTCTAATTTTCTAAAATGAAAAATGAAAACTTCTTAAGTTCATTCGAACTCGTTTTCTAAAATATCATAGAAAACTGAAAATGAAAACTCAACTCCATTTTCTTAGAATGTTTCTTTGAGAAAATGAAAACAATTTTCGACAACCAAACACACCCGAAGGTGTCAGTTTGTTTTTCAAGAGGTCCGAAGTTTGAGGTCTACATTCACATTTAAAAAAATAAGAAGTGGATGGTTCACCTCTTAAAATTTCAGATGACGGTAGGAGTTTTTAGGCCTTTTCTTGAAAATAAACCACAATGTCTTAAGTCTGCAAACCTCTTAATTTTCAGACTTAAGAGGTTTTAAGAGGCAACTTTTAAAAAACAAACGACCCGTAAATGTACCTACATCCGATTTAGCAGCTACTCTATTTTCGCATTTATTATATTATTAAAAAGTCTACAATTGCTTCAATATTAAGTATGGAAGATTGCTCCAAATTTGGGGATTTTTACTTTTCATGACTTGTTTTAATTTGAAATTGTTTGTGCAGTAAATTTGTATGAGGACTTGCATTCTTGGATGGAGTGGAAGATGTATTTTATTTGTAAGCCTGCCTTGATTTGAAAGTATTGTTTTTAGTCTGTTTGTTTTCTTTAAAAATGGTTTGATTCGCTTATTCATTCAGACATGTGTTGATTAAGACGGTCTTGTCTTTTCTTCTGAATGAATCTTTATGGTTTAGCTTCATTTAACTGGTATAGTTTAATTTTTTAATATTATGTAATATTATTAAAATCGTTTTTATGGGGTTATATTTTCTAGCTCTTAAGACGTTTTTTTCTTCATAAAATTGCTACAAAACATTACTTTTTATTAGTTTCATTTGGGCGCCCATATTGCTAAAACCCTTTGGGGCTGTCTACTATAATGCTTATCTGGTAAGTTGCTTATTGGTATCATTTACTTTAGTGATTGAGCATGGTAAAGACAAAGAACTTACCTTGTAAGAGACAAAGTAATAATTCAGAGTTGCCAATGGGCCTTTGGTCCAGCAGCATAATCACCCCCTCGCAAGTCGCAAACGCTCCGTTGATCTAGTCAAGGAGGGATTTTTGGGAAATAGGTCTAGGGTTTGAATTCGGACTCACTACTTGTGCTAGGCGGGGGATAGGGGGTCATTGCTTGGGACTGGTTCTTGGTGGAGAGTCAGTTGGGTTCAAAGGGCCATGGGTTAGGGTTTCCCAACCGTTCTAAACCTTTTTGGGAAAATAATAACTCAGAGTTACCTGAAAGTGTGGGAAGTGATTCTTACCTGATATGTGCTTCTTGGTTTAAGATGCTTATCAACAATCTTTTTTACTTTTCATGGCCACAGATTTTACATGATAAAGTAAATAAAGGTGAATCAGCACATAAGCACTTACGCGGTGATAGTTTGTTAGCGGCCCCTTTAGCGATCGCTCTCTTAAGCTTCACCCTTTTCTTTCAGGTGTCGCTTCTATAACCTTGTGGCCCCCTTGCAATAAAGTCTCATTCAACGATTATAGGTTCTAGTTAGCAGGCACAACACAAGTATGTACTTTACAACCATTAAACATGTGTTGTAATCTGACGAGTTACCTCATATTTTATTGTGAATCCAATTATACGAAATAGATTATTGTTTTTTTTACTAAAATCATCAACAATTGATACTTTAGTTTTAATAATTGGTCTCCAATCTTGTATTTGTCCTGTTCCAAAATATCAATTTATGGATTTTGATTAAATTTTTTTTAAAGAAATTAGATCTATTGGCCCAATATAGTAAGAGCATCTCTAATACAAGGTTTTTATTAATAAGAAGTAAAGTGGTTAGTAGAACTACTATTGTATATAGTTCTTATAAGAACTTTACTTGCCGACAAAAAGTAGGTTTTTATAAAAATCTTATAAGAACCTCTATTGGAGATGTTTAAGAGGCTCTAATGTTTGCTTGTTTGTATAAAACTGACTTGGTATAAACTGACTTTGGTTTGAGTTATATTTTATTTCTAACATGTTAAATACGTTTTACCAAAAAATTTAAGTTAAAAACACACACGTTCAAATGTATTTAAACTAGAAACGTATACGCGCGCGTTGCAGCGCGAAGTATGTATCAGTTGCCCGATTTTTATATACATCATTGTAAACATCAATTTAATCATATGTGTTCAATCAGTTAACCTCCTAATGGTTTATTGAATAGTCAATCTCGAAAATTGAAATAAAATTATTATCTTTATATAATAGAAAATATATAATATAATTGAATAAAAAATATTCAATATTGAGCTCATTTCGAAGGTATTAATGAGACGATTATGATGCTATAATTTGTTAAAGAAAACGTAATTTTAATATATTTTAGTTCATAATATATGATTATTTAGATTATATGATAACGGTTTAAAATAGAAAATGAAAAAGTAAAGGACTAAAATAAGATTTAATAACTAACTATGAGGGTACAAAGTGTAAATGTGTAAAATCAATTGTTGAAAAAAATAACCGTCAAATTGAGTTATTTCTTTTTATAAGTACTATAGATATTTACAGTATAATCTATTGTAAAAAAAAATGCTATCTATGTTAGATAAGCTATTACAAACTAACCACAAGGGTAGTGAGACTCTGGGAAATGTGGTGGAATCTTTTCTGTCCAGGGTTCTGGTCTAGACGTGCACAACAATCGTGCCAACTGAGTTTATCAGTGGCTGACGTCTTACAACTATAATTTGTCGGAATTAGTTTAGGACACCCTTCCAAAAAAGTTGTTACGAACTTTCTCACTTAATCTCTTGGCATCCTCGTCCAATGATACAAAGATTGACTCTTGTACCATTTATAATAATTCAAAACTCAAAGCAACAACCTGATCCAATATCTTTTGAGTCTAACTTAAAAAGATAGTAGAAGTTATTCGTAGTGCACAACTTAAGACGTATAAGTTTGGAACGAGTTCTTACAAAACCAATCAACCTGGCTCGTTTTTTAATCCAAACTTATTTGATCCATTAATGTCGTTTCAAAATTCTCTATTTCCTAGTCGTCAATTTGATAAATACATACATCAGATACATAAGATAAACATGAACTAAATAAATATACGATACATTTTGATTGGCACCACATAAGGGAAATAGCAACTTTTCAAATAAACATATTTCTATTCATGTTATTAGGTCCATGCACTCCATTCACTTTTAATTCTATATAAAGAAACAAGAAAGAAGCTTAACAAACCAACCTTATCTAGGTTGTAGGTAATTAGGTATTTAATGAATAATTGGTTCATTTCTTTTTGTTTGGTGTACGTTAAATGAAACGAAAATAATCCACTTTCTTCATATGCCACTAATTATTTGATGGTTTTCTTGCACGTAATCCATCAATTTTGGTCCCCTTCCCTACCCTTCTTGCCTTTTTAAGTACTCTTCTTGATAATAGAGAAGGTGCATTTTTATATGGTTATTGGTATTATTGAATGATATATACTTATCATATTTATTTTATATTTTGATGATCATGTCAATTATACTATTTATGTTTAATGTTATCATTTGAGACTAAGGGCATGTTGTTAGCAACTTAATGAGCCTAATGAAACTTATTTTGTTAGATATATATATATTATATATATATATATATAGATGATTGTTGGTAGTAGTTCAATAAGTTTTTGAGGAGGAGCTTTATGCAAAGAGCAAAGTTTTTCCAAAACGACGCTCTCAATTAAAAAAAGACGTTTTTTCATCGATGAAAAACTCTTCCTAACAAAAATCGTCCCGGATTACAAAGACAGATTAATCTAAACAGGCAACTTTATCCATACATGATTTAATATAAACCAACCAACCTATAATTGCGTCTCCTTTCAAATTGTTTTAGTTTTAGTCTTTTAAGCTTGAAGAAGCCTTAATCAAATTAGAATGAATTGTGAAACTTGATGAACCAAACAAGATGGTATTACTGAACAATTATGATTAAAATTCAAGCAAACACGTATTTTCTATACAGTATCTTCTACAATGACCAAACATCGTATTGTGGTTTTCACAGGAAAATCCAAACCCATTCACAGGGACGTAGTACATTGACATATTTAACAAAATTGGGTTTAGAATTCGAAAACAAGAAAAAGACTCACACACATGATGTGTATGTTACATATCTTATTTCTATTTACCAAGGACGAATCCACTTGTGAAAAAGTGATGGCACATGCTACCAGTGATATATTCTGTTGTACGGTATTTTTTTTACAATCATTGGTCTTGATGTTGTTAATAACAATGCAACATAAAAAAGATTAACTGTAAATCATTGATACTGAAACCATATTCTTAGAAATAGTAGAAAAGACTTGAACAAATATAAAATACATTAAAAAATTGGTCCCGCCATTAACCAGCCTTTTGGCAAACTAGTTGATAAGCTAGTTGGTGACTGATAAACTAACTTATGAACAAATTATGTTTGTCAAATACTATCTTTTGGATATGTAAAATGACCAAAAATGGTATATTGGGGCGGGGATAATAATTAATATTAATGAGGATATAATTGGAAAATGCTACAAAAAGCTACCTCTAAATAACTTATCAAAACATTTAGTTTATAAGTTACTTTTTTCCATCCAAACATATAGAAAAAAAATAGTTATCTTCTCTTTATCAAACAATGCCTTAGAAATCTCAAGTGGTTGATATAACAAGCCTTCTTATCCAATGATAAAGCTTTTTTCAGACTTTTTTTCAAACAACCGTTGGAAATGCTCCTACAGTCTTTGTGTATAATTTGTAATTATGATTAATTTTTATCTTGGTTTATTTTATATTCACATATTCTTTTTGTAGATATATGTATCTATTATATGTATATGGTGACGTATGCATTAATGCATGACCATAGTCAAAGAGGAGTAGACGAGCAGTTATGAAAAAAGACTTATATAAATAATTGTTATATTCTTGACGTTATGTCATATGTGGCAAATTTATTGTGACCATAACATATTACATATGACTTATTTGCACGCCAAGTCTCTTTATTTTTTTTTAAACGGCAGTTGGTGCAACGGAGTATCATCGTGTCACCATGACACCAAGTCACGATGAGTCGAGTTCGAAACCTCTCCAGAAGAATAGCCACCCCTAGCCTAGCTATCAGTTTCCATTTAAAGGGATTCAAGGCATCAACTAGGATTCGAACCGGCACCCGTTCAGGATAAATCCCCCACAATGGACTCTAGCAGGAGTCGAACTCTAAGCTTCACAAAAGGAACTATAACCCATGCATAGAGACAGACCAACTGAGTTGGCCATCATTTGCAAGTCTCTTTAACTTATCTACAACAAAATAAACTTAATTAATTATCAACTCAATTACAAGGTACACAACTTAAAAAACCCTATATTAATTCCTGGTTAAGAAAGCCAACCACGTTATTTTTATCGAATTATAAGCAACATGACATATACAATGTTGGGTTATTTTGGTTACACTCTTCGATTTATCTTACATAATTAGATTCGAAACTAATTATATTAATTAAAACACATGCTAGGAAGTATAGGGTGTTGTAAGCTAACTAGAACTCGGAAACCGTTGGGATTGCTTGATGGTTGGTTCAGATAGTTTTTCTCACATCTTAGTTGTCGGTTAACGTCGTGATAACACCATGATTATGCCATGAGAATACCGTGATTACGCCGTCGATCGTTTCACCATGAAAACCATAATGTATAATAAAAAAGATTAAAGAGAGATAGAGGAGGGATGGTGAAGGGTTAATGCTGTTGTTTGATTTACGAGGTTCAGGAAGGGTTGATGGAATACTTCTATTTTGAGACTTTCTTTGTATGTATATTCAAATGAAAATTCAAATTTGATTGTGAACGTAAGGACAATCGAGAGTACCCAATATGTCTTATTTGGCTCATATGTATTAATTTAAATTGAATGCTATAACATTCAATATTATTCAGTCTGGATATTGTATTATTCACCTTGAATGATGCATAATATTCGGTCTGAATAATATTACTATTCAAACTCAATATGCTACGTGACGCACTCTCGATTGTCCTCACATTCGCACTGAAAAATGAGTTTTCATTTGAACTTTCCTATATATATATATATATATATATAGAGAGAGAGAGAGAGAGAGAGAGAGAGGAAAGTTCAAATGTGAATCAATTTTTGTTGTGAACATGAGGACCACTAAAATCGCTTCACCTGGCATATTCAGTTTAAATATTATGTATTGTTATTCAAATTGAATAACATTCCATCTAGTGTTTCAGTGTTATTCAGTTTGAATAACACATGAATATTCAAACTGAATATATCACGTGACGCGCTCTCGGCTATCCTTACGTTCACAATGAAAAATGAGTTTACATTTGAACCTGACACTATATCTATCTATATATAATAAAAGAGTAACTTACTTGCCACGTGTCGTGCTCTGGTGAGCCGGCTGCCACGTGTCGTGCTCTGGTACAGTATTTTGCTCTTATTAACAATGATAACTCATATTTAAATATTTAAATTAAGTATAATTATTCAAAATCTTTCTCTTTCTCTCTATCCTTATCCTATGAATCTCTAACCATCTCTAAGCATCTCTATCTCTATATCTCTACCTGTATCTCTAACTATCTCTATCTCCATGAATTGTGGCTTATATCTCATAACTTCGCATCTCCTCTCTGTTTGTTTTGTTGACAATACTTGGATAGATGATTCTTCATGATCCTGGGTTTGTATTCACATTGACCCCCTACCACCATACTATTAATAGCGCATTTTTGTATCTATTTATCTCTGTCATTATTTTCTTATATGTACTACTATTATAAACACGGGTGCAACCCTTTTATGTGTATTCACTATGTTCTCATTTAAAAAATATATTATTCTTTTAATTAAATATAAACTAATAATAAGATTTGTTTTATATAGATTTACTTTTATTTTGAGTAATTACTTTTATATTTATAAATAAATGATATGGTTTAGTTTTTCGAATGTTTAGATTCTTCATACTGTTTGTAGGTGACGCTCTTCTCGGCTCGGGTCTATCCTTCTACTTGGCATCTCGGTGAAGGTGCTGTTTCGGCTTATGCCTCATAAGTTGATCCCTTTGCTCGACGCTCTTCTCGGCTCGGGTCTATCCTTCTACTTGGCATCTCGGTGAAGGGGTTGTTTCGGCTTATGCCTCATAAGTTGATCCCTTTGCTCGACGCTTTTTCCAGCTTTCTGTTTTGTTTTCCTTAGTTTTAAATCGTTTTAGTTTGGCATTTTTGGGTGAATAAGTGTTTCTGTTTGGTCCTTTTCGCTGCTGCCTAATTGTTCGGCTTCGAACTTTGTAAGTGGTTTTTGGTTCCTCGGGTCGTAGTGAAATTTCCATGTTGTGTAGAAAAATTTTCTTTCTAAGAAATACAAATAACAACTCAAGAGCTAATATAACACCACAATTCATATTTATAATATAAGTTTCCTGATATGATTTAATTTTTTTAAAGTATCCCGTGAATTACACGGGATCAAAACTAGTTTTATATATATATATATATATATACATGATTATAACAAATTCTACAAGTGTCAAGAGGAAGTGTTGCCAACTCATATATGAAGAAGAGAAACAAAAATTGAAGATAAGCGAAACCAAACTCAAGAGAACACTTAAAAGCATTTGTTTCGTGATGGGTTTCTTTTCTTTTCCCTCCACACCAAGCTACCAAATTAAATCTCATTCTCATTCTCATGTGTTTTTCTGTTTTTGTTTTCCTTTACTTGCACTTAACCCTTTCCACTTCCACCACCTTTAATATAAATCCAAGCATCCTCTTCAAACTTCAACTAATTTTCATAACCAAAAACACACAAAACAAAAACAAGAAAACACAAAGAAGAAATTAGTTAAAAGTGGCATCATCTTTGTCTATATGGCCTTCTCTTACATGAAGATGATGAACAGGTTTGATACTTTTGCTTAAACTGCCTCTCAACTTTTCCCAATTTACATATCGAGTCCCTAAAGTTTGCATGTCGAGTCTAGCCAAGAAGGCAAGAACTCTATAAAGTTTCATTTTCGTTTAGTTTGATTCTTTGAACTTTCTTAAAAGATGTTGTCACGTCTAGTAATGATGTGTTTTTAAAGAGGCGGTATAGATTCTTTAAGAGATGTTAATGTTGCGAATACTGAAAAATGTTCAATGTGTTGGTTTATCGGTGCGAGTCTGCTCAAAGTCATTGGATATTTTCCAGAATGTTATCTTTTTTTTAGAGGAAAACTCCATAATGTTATCTTTAAGGCTCCAATAGACCAGTTATGTGCGTTTAAGCTAGTTCAGAGACCTATGATTACCAAAAAGTCAAAAACAAAGTTTTAGTTTGGTTTTCTTGAAAGTTGATATTTAATTTAGAGTTTATAACAACCATCATATATGTCATCGGATTTTAGCTTACCCACATAAGATAACGGGTTGATTTTTAGGAAATAGTCGGAGTATGTCAATGCAATGGGCATCATTTCATACCAAAAACATTGTTTAAAAAGTTGAGGGACTGATATTTTACTAAAGTAATAGTACAGGGGCCATACTTGTAATATTTCTAAATTATTTGCATTTTGCAGAGGGTGCACCCATGGGTCTAACCCATCACGCTTGTTTCTAGGCCCACCAACGCCGTTAAATTCTCACGACCCGAACCCGAACCCGAACCCGATAAATAGAACAAACCGGGTACAAGTACCCAACGCCAGTCATCATGCCTCGTCGTACGGTACGTCGCTTTTTATCTCCAATTTCGATTTTGAAAGTGAAACTTTTGTTCCAAAATTTTACTTTTAGGGACACCGGTCAGGTCTATGTACATATTTGGTCTTAGATTTTATTATCATGTCACTACAACAAAATTAAGTTTATAGAACGCCTAAAATAAATAAGTGTCATGATAAAGTGTTTTATAAGACCCAAGTTTATGTTGCAATAAGTTTATAAGACGTTTTTAGGCCTTGTAACAAGTTTTTTAGAACATTTTTCAAATAAAAGTGTCCTATTAATTGTTTTACAGGACATTATTTAAAAAATATCATAGAAACACAAGTATCCTTTAAAGTTAGATAATAATTAAGACACTTTATTTTAAAAATGTCTTAAAAAGCTTGCTGCAACGCGCAAAAACGTTCTATGAACTTATTGTAACACTTTTATATAGGATTTTTTTATTTAGTTCTATAAACTTGAGTCCTATAAAACACATTATTAAGATGTTTATTTGTTTTAAGGATCCTATAAGCTTAATTTTGTTGTAGTGTGTGGGATATTACTGAGTTCATTTGGTTTACTTTAAACTTGTATTCCAAGATATTTGGATCCTAAAAGAATGTTCTATTTGTGACAGTTGCTTCTTTTGCCGCTTTCGCGATGCTCACACGAAGCGTAGCGACTGATGTTCTAACCGTCGGTAAAGAGCTCCGAACCTTGGCGGACGAATTCATCCCGCGAGAGTACCAAGACTACTACATCCACGAAATGCAAAGGCTTATTCGCAAAAACGATAACGAGTTTACGATCATCATCAACGAATACCCACCACAATCGAACACACCCGACGAAATGTTCAAGGCGGTCGAGACCTATCTGGGCACCAAAGTCAACGAATTGTGCATCCGAAAAGTCAATGTGTGCAAAAACAATGAAACTTTAGCTATTAAGATGAATGAAGACGAAGAAATAATCGACGATTTTGATGGGGTTCAAGTGAAATGGAGATCTATGGCATTACAATCGGGACTCAGATGTTACGAGTTAACGTTCCATAACAAACATAGATGTAAGATCCTCGACTCATATTTACCGTACATTTTGGAGCGATCAGATGCAATTAAAGCCAATGAAAGTGGACTAAAACTTCATATGGTCGAAGATGGTAATCCTGAATCGAAAACCGTCGTTCTTGATAACCCGATGACCTTCAAAACCCTAGCGATCGAGCCAGAGCTAAAGAAGACCGTTATCGAGGATTTAAACAATTTCAAGAATGGGAAGGAATATTACCGACGAATCGGTAAGGCGTGGAAGCGTGGGTATCTTATCCACGGGCCATCGGGCACTGGGAAATCGAGCCTGATCGCATCCATGGCTAACCACTTAAATTACGATATTTACGACATGGATCTCACAAAGGTCGATTCCGACTCGCAATTTAAAAACATTATGCTAAAGATTCCTAGCAAATCAATACTTGTTTTTGACGATTTTGACCAACTTCAAAATCTTGATATGACGGGAAAACTGTTGCCAAATAAGATGTTTTCAGGGCTCTTGAACTTCATGGACGGGATTTGGTCGTGTTGCAGAGAAGAACAAATCTTTGTTTTCACGACCAAATGTGTAGATAGACTCGACCCGACAATAATCCAGCCGGGTCGAATGGACATGTGTATTCAGCTGACTTATTGCACGTTTTCTGTGTTCAAACAACTGGCTTTCAATTATTTGGAGCTCGAAGATCACAAACTCTTCGAACGAGTCAAGGAGTTGTTGCAGAGCGTAAATGTCACCCCGACTGAAGTTGCGGGCGAGCTAATGAAGTATGCAACAAACGCAACAGTATCACTTGAGAGACTTATTGCCTATCTCGACAATAAGTCATGACTATAGCTAGACACATTATTTCAGATTTATTACGCTTGGACAGAGTTTGTGTTTTTAAAGAGCTGCTAAAATCTGAAGTCTTAATTCATTTATGATAATAAGACCGAAGGTTAGGTAGTTATTTTATGATGTACATGATTTTTTTTCTTTCTTTTGATGTTCTAGTGGGTTTGATATAATAAGTGTAGTGGTTACTTGTATAGTTTTTCATCTATATAATTTTAAAAAAAATAGTGCAATTAATGTTATATAGCATATTAGTCGTATTCAGAGTTAGAATCGCGTTGTTTTCCTCTCTAACTTGTAAGGGCCCTTATTCTAGGCTTGTAATTTTCAAATCAAAAGAAACATACACATGTATTTAGTTCATGATCCGCTTCTAAACAAAAGCGAACCATCTATATGAGTTTGGTTTCTATTCGGTCAATGTTCATATTTAGTTATTGTTCACTCCATTTCTGCTTTATGCACAACTCCTCATATACAACTAATTCAGTTTAACCAAATACGTTAAATATTGAACTTTGGAACAAGAAGTTGTTTCGAATAGTCATTCCTGTATATAAATCGGCCTCCTAACAATTTCTCTATCAATTTTATTAAAATGTCACTACATCTGCAAGTGACGACTTCATATTTACAAAGAGTGAAAAATAAATAAATGAATCCGAACATACTTCACAAGTGCATGGACAAGATCTGAATTTTTTTATAGCTATGATACATGTGATTGCTGACCATGTGACCATGTTCAAAAACGGGAAAATTGCATCCAAATGGAACCAACTTTATCCTAATTACTATTTTGGGGAACGAACTTTAAAAGTTATCATTCAAGGGCCTCATGTAAACTTTTCATTTATTTAAGGGTTTGAATGACCTGTTGAGCAGGTAACCGGTATCCCCACAATGACTTGGCAGAAAAATTTAAAAAATATAAATTACATAATATCCATGTCATTTATAAAATAAAAAATATATATTATCCTTTAATTCTTTTGATCTTCTTCTCCACGATTGCACTGAAACCTAATTTCAAAAATAAAACACCAAACTACCAAACCTAAATCATGGGTAATTAACCCATTAAGTAAACATTAAATTAACTTTTCAATCATCTTCGTATATCAAACAAAAAAATCGACTGGAAACCCTTCCCACTAAAAACTCCATTTTCCCCAAATCGTGAAATCAAGAATTAGGGTATGCAAATACAACTGGAACTACTGCTGCACACATACATGAATCGACTTCATCTGAGGGAAGGGATTCCATAAAAAAATTAAGTTTTATGCTACAGGTTCATAACACCTACCATCTACGGGGTAACAGGGGATAAGGGGATCTTAGATTTTGCTTCTTGTTCATGAGCAGGAGTTTCCATGGGATTGAAACCTACATCAAAATCAAACTTTAAAACACCCTTTCTCTCCACCATTTCTAGTTTTGACTTTTGTTCAATTCTAATTCTGCTTTTGGCTTGATTGGTTTGGTTTCATTTGAGTTCAGCTTCTCTATCAAGTTTTGCTTTTGGTTTCAAACCACAATGTTTTGAATAGATTTCCAACAGTTTTCAATTCAACCACGATTTTCCGGCCATGGTTTCCGACCACATAAAACGACTTCATCTTTTATTTTTAATTTAGGGTTGCATTTAGGTTTTGATTTAACGTCAGGTCATTTTTATATATATTTATTTTATTTTAATTATGACATGGAATATTAGTTGGCTTTTACCTGTGCCATGTCATCGTTAGCAGGTTATCAGGTCAATTAGACCCTTGAATAAATGAAAAGTTTACTTGAGACCTTTGAATGATAACTTTTAAAGTTGGTTCCCCAAAATAGGAATTAGGACAAAGTTGGTTCCATTTTAACGCAATTTTCCCTTCAAAAACTTATATTTTTAACTTTTTACTATGTAAATTACGGAGTTGCCACTTATGGAGTAATAACTGGTATCTAGATACCAAAGGTGCTAGTCGTACCAAACCTAGGACATACAACTTAGGTGACGTTTATTTAACGCTTATCCGGTATGTGCTTACCTGGTGAATTTATCTTACGAGATGAACATGAAAAAGACTATAATCTTACCCGGTAAGGACGAAGACATAAACCAAGAGTCACCCGGTAAGTGAGATTGACGAAGGCCTTACCGTCACGCCACAACCTTGTGGTTATATCGGACAATATTTTAGTCTCTCAACCAGGTATCGTATGTAATACTTTAATCGGTAAGCGCGTAACGATTAAATTATTACATACGATACCTGGTTGAGAGACTAAAATATTGTCCGATATAACCACAAGGTTTGTGGCGTAGCGGTAAGGCCTGTGGGGGAATGAGAATGGTATTCCATTCACCTCGAATCCCTTCGTGTGCATCTTGTGGCCAGACTTAGCCTTAGACGACCGGATTTTCAGTTACAAATTGCCAAGGATGTAGTCTTGGCAAAGCCTAGATGAACCTTATCCAACAAATATTGTCCGATATGGTAGATGATAGTGTTTAAGCGTTTACCGGATAAAACGTTTAAGTAAACGTCCCCTTAGTCCCGTGTCATATTCAACATTGTCTGAGTACCAAACGCTACCTAGTTGTAAAAGAGGACAAGGGTATTTGTGTCAATTTCCATTTTGGAATTCATCATCTGAACCGGCTTTTTTTGGTCAACCGGTAGTAGTAGTGGAGTCTGAACGAGAGGTGAAGATCCAAAATCTTTTTCTCTTTCCCCTTTCTTCCTTCTCTCAAAAAGCCAAAACCTTCTCTCTGTAGCGTAATTTCTACTCTTCCATGGCGAACAGTAATCTACCTCGAAGAATCATCAAGGTTACTACTACTATCTATTAGCATCTTTTCGCAATTCCTCCTAGATTACATCTAAATCTCATTTTTGTGTATTTTTTGTTTTTTGTTCATCGTGATCGTTGTTCGCAAGTTGAAAACCCTAAATATGATTGTGATTTGTTGTTTTGATGATTCAGGAGACGCAGAGGCTGCTCAGCGAACCAGGTGAACTTGAGAACTCTGTTGATTTGAGTTGTTGATTGCTTCTTGTTGTTGTTGTTTTGTTATTGGAAAATTTTTACTCGGAAGTTTGTTTTGAATCTAGATTTGTTTTGGGGGTTTTTAGAGATTGGATGATGATGATTGATAGACTTAGGCTGTGTTTGGCCAAAATAAGCTAGCGTATAAGCTAGTACAGGTTTGGATGGACCATAAGCTAGCTTATTGAAACGCTAGTTAGTTGGAGTAGCGTTTCAGGAGTTTTTTGTACCCTTTTCCAATTATATACCTTATTAATATTAGTTATTATACCTAAGATACCCTTTTTGGTCATTTTACACAAGGCCCTAAATGGGTGTGGTGTGGTGTGGTGTGGCGGCAAGGCCAAGCCTTAGGAGCCATGGTGTTTTCAAGGCGTGACTTATGGCGTCAAATTTCTAGTTCATATAAAATATTATATATAAGAGCATATGTTTTGTACTGTCATTCAATAGTTAGTAGTAATAATCAAGTTAAAATTACTTTATATATTAAAACTAGCAAATAGAAACTTAAAAACGTAAAGAAATATCAAACATCGCATTAGGAGAACTTAGTAGGAGGCCATGGTCATCGAGCTTAGCGTGGCGTGAGATACAAGCCTTGAAGCCATGGCGGCCGCGTGGCGAGTTTTTTAGAACAGTGATTTTACATACTCATAAGCTAGTTTTTGCCAAACATAATTTTTTTGTAAGCTAGCTTATCAGCTACTTGCTAGCTTATTAGTCAACAGGTAGCTAATCAGCTATAAGCTAGTTTGCCAAACACAACCTTATTTAGTTATTTTAAGTTGAAGTATTGTTAATTGTAAGAGAAGACTTGTTCCAGAACTAGATTGGATGGTAGAGATACAGTTCATATGAGCATTACACCAGAAAACATTGAAGAGTGATTTGGAGTAAGTTAAGGAGTTGGTCTACGTTGCAGAATGATGCTATTCATGTAGAGATTTATTTACCTCTTTATGATCTGTAATTCTGTATTAGGGTTCATTTATGTACGGCCCCATTTACAATTCAAAGCAAGGGATTTCAGTTTAATGTTTATGATTTTGCTATGTAGCTCCGGGGATAAGTGCATCGCCGTCAGAAGAGAACATGCGGTATTTTAATGTCATGATCCTTGGTCCATCACAGTCTCCTTATGAAGGTAAATTAACTTATTAAATGCCAATTGACTTCAAATATCGGCTTGTAGTAGGACTGTGTTAGTTGTTATGTTGCTTCAAAATGTGTATAGAAGAATGTTATCTTTCTGCAAAGTTATTTTCACATGCTGTTTAGATTGTTCGATGGTAAAGAACTCTCAAGGGAAGTAAATGGACTAGCAATACAAACCAAACGTTCTTCTATTGAATGATTGTACTGAAACAGAAGGAGATACAGGGTAAATATGGAGGAAGTAAATGCATAAAAATAATTGCAAAAAACTAAAGGGCTGCAAATTGTGTTTAGACTGCAAAATTTCATTTCAAAAGATCTTTTTGACTTCGTGACCTCAAACCTTACTTATTATCATATAGAAATCTGATATTTTCTTTCATACTTTTGTAAAACTTTCAGAACCAAAACTTCTAAGCAAAATTCTTTTCTCAAAACATGTTTACATGTTGGGGGTCTTTGTGGAAACACCCTCTGCTCCTTGGGGTAGAGGTAAGGTTTGCTTACATCCTACCCACTCAGACCCTACTCTGTGTGGGTACTAGGATTTGCTCGGTTTATTTGGTTTGGTTTTATTCTTTAAACTTAAACTATAGCTAATTATTTGAATTTGAGTGATTACTAAGTATCTAGTTTGTAGTTCCATAATGTAATCGGAAGCATAGTTGTTATCTTAATCTCTTTGACTCCTGCTTTTATTCTCTAAAGGAGGAACTCAGTGATGGTTTTCGCTAATTATTCCACACCATCCCAAGTTCCCAACCATAGAAAATGCTTATTTTTTGCATGTTGCTTATTCTGCTTGCTCTACAGGAGGAGTTTTTAAGCTGGAGTTATTTTTGCCAGAAGAATATCCAATGGCTGCCCCCAAGGTACCAAATTTATTGATAATTTGATATGTTAACAAGGATCTGTTGAATCATTCCTGCTACAAGGTTTAATGTTTTTTGTTGAAAAGGTTTTCATTGTGGTAAACTATTGTTACCCCTTGATTAGTGCACATTACTCGTGGCCCCTTGTTCATTGTAAATGTTGCTTTCTAAATGTGTGCAAAACGTTAGAGATGATACTTCTATCAAATTTAACCAATTGGCCTTCATAAACTTGTCTGATAACCTTTCAGGCTGTGAGGGACTTTTACAGTACATATGTACACTTGTACAGTGGTATTTTATTTGTTGTACTCTTAGGCTGGATGCGGTGAACAGAAGCTGAAGTGACGCCTGGTAGATTTATGTGAAAAAATTCCCAAATTATCTATAGTGAAGATTAGGAGGGAAAACGAGAGAAAATAGAAAAAAGAGAAAGAGAACCAGAAAAACAAGGCTACAAAGATTTAGGCTCACTTTTCTGTTCTCGCCTCTTAAATATATGTTAGATAGGTGAAACTGAATCGTACTTTTTCTTTTTGGATTTCTTTTTATGTAGTCGTCATTATAAGCCGAAAGCTCTTTGTGGTAATCTGTTAGGTTAAATTTCATATGATGTTCTTTAGTTGTTCGGTTTCCTGAGGTCCTTCAAAGTGTTATAAGTTGCATGCTTCTATGCTTGGCTTGGTGCAACTTAAAGTCCGATTCTTCATCGTTATTACGTTTAGCGTAAATAAATTGATGTATGCATCCTGAATTTATATTTGACAGACTAACCTTTCTGGCAGGTTCGGTTTCTTACAAAAATATACCATCCTAACATTGATAAGGTCCGTCATACCAAATAATTGTTTACGGTTTAGGATTGTTTTAAGTTTCTCTTTTCTTATATTATTAACTTTCTAAACAGCTCGGCAGGATATGTCTTGATATACTTAAAGACAAATGGAGCCCTGCCCTTCAGATCCGCACTGTACTCCTGAGGTAATTGGGTGATATCAGAGAAATTGATTTAAAAATACCTTGAACTGGATTGCTTAGAAAATATATAATTGCTCACAGATTCTTTTTTTTTTTTGGAAAATTACTGTCATGCCCTCATGACCTCACTTGGCAACGATGAAAGTTTTCCCTTAATAACCAAGGGAATTAAATATTTGATTTAAAATTCTTTGATTCTGTAGTCTGCTATTATTGACATAACAATATTAATCAAGTAAATTAGCGGCATGTGATAATCTCCCTCCTCTCTCCTAAATTGTGCAATTTATTTCGTGGTTCAAAACTTGAAGATTTTATGGTTTTTGTAGTTCAACATGAAACAATCAAATATCAATATCAATGATGGCTGCTGCAAGTTCAAGAAAAAAAAGTAGAACACATAATTCCGAAAAATAAGATCAAACTCGATATGTTTCGCACAAAATTTAAGGGTTTTAATATGAACATTCATTTACATTTAGAAGAAAAGGCGAAAACATTTTAAATGGAACAACGTTCAGCAGGTTTCTCATCAGAGCTAATAAACCTGCAGAGAGTGAAAAAGATGTAATTGTACAAAATGTGGTTGACCACAATCAACAAATGTTTAAATGTAGAAAATGAAAAAGATTCATAAGAGAGGTAGTAAATAAAGTTTGAGCTTGGCTCGTCAAGTATTTAGGAGGCTCGGGCTCGGCTTGTTGTCAGACGAGCCTGAACGAGACCAAGCGTGGGTCAAGTTTGACTCGTTTACCTGTAAATCAATGCTTAATTTTGTAAATCAATTGAAGCTCGTTTAAGCTTGCAAGCCTAATCAAGCTTAATCATAAAGGCTCGAGCTCAAGCTCATTTAGTAAACGAGCCTAAAATGAATCTTAAGCTCAACTCGGGCTCGTTTAACTCGAGCTTGAATTAAGCTTTTAACGAGCTGATCCAGCTCTACTCGTTTACACCCCTAGTCAGTTGGATCCTTGATAAAAGATCAGCTTTGATTTCAACTGTATTCCTATTTGACCAACAAAAACAGAACTTTGACCTTTAAATTCTTGAACTTTTATGTACTAGCATTCAAGCACTTTTAAGTGCTCCGAACCCAGACGATCCGTTATCTGAGAACGTAGCAAAGCACTGGAAAACTAACGAGGCTGATGCTGTCGAAACAGGTAAGTTCAGTAGCCAGGGTTTTTGTTCATTTCATCAACTTTTGCTTTTTCGTTGTTTAAGACTTCCGTTATTTTGTCGTCTATAAAACCTTGCAGCAAAGGAATGGACCCATTTGTACGCTAGTGGCACCTAAAGAAGGGTCACGCCCCCCGCCCACCATGTTGCATCTGAGAAGATAAACATGTATTATATTTTAGATATTGATGCCTGAAAAATGTGAGCAACTGGGGAAAAAGATTCATCCCTTTGCTGCTAACCCTTGGATGATAAATTGTTGTTAACCTTCGATCTTTCGAGATAAGCTACTCATGTTCTATTTCTTATTGTTAAGATTTCACGAAATGTTTATCTATACGCACACGAGCTATAGTTTTGCAGTTACAGTGAAGAAATCGGTAGGATCGTGGAAAGGTAATTGAACTGTGGCTAGTTCATTCTTTTTTTTGAAATATTATATAGAGGGATTTTCTTTTGTGAACTTTTTTTTGGTGTGAACTTGTGAACTTTCTCCAAAACGACGATTTCATAGGTTAAATCAATGAAATTGGTTCATGAAATTGTTTAATATGATGAAATTATATTATATGATTCATTTTTTGATGAAAATGTTTCATATTTCGGTATTTTTTACGTAACTTTTTCATTTTTATGAAACTGTTTCATATATTTTTATGAAACCTTTTGATTTCACGTAAAAACCATCGAAATACGAAACAATTTGAACAAAAAATGTACCATATGATATAATTTCATCATATTAAACAACTTCAAGAACCAATTTCATCATATGATCATCTTTTTGGAGAAAGTTCACAAGTTCACACCAAAAAAAAGTTCACAAAAGAAAATCCCTCTGTAGGGACTTTCTTTTGTGAACTTTTTTTTTGTGTGAACTTGTGAACTTTCTCCAAAACGATGATTTCATAGGTTAAATCAATGAAATTGGTTCATGAAATTGTTTAATATGATGAAATTATATTATATGATTCATTTTTTGATGAAAATGTTTCATATTTTGGTATTTTTTACGTAACTTTTTCATTCTTATGAAACTGTTTCATATATTTTTATGAAACCTTTTGATTTCACGTAAAACCATCGAAATACGAAACAATTTGAACAAAAAATGTATCATATGATATAATTTCATCATATTAAACAACTTCAAGAACCAATTTCATCATATGATCATCTTTTTGGAGAAAGTTCACAAGTTCCCACCAAAAAAAAGTTCACAAAAGAAAATCCGTCTCTCTCTCTCTCTCTCTCTCTATATATATATATATATATATATATATATAGGGAGAGAGAGACAGACAGACAGATTCGCCTGCGAGCTCCTCTTTCATTGTGAACACGAGGACAGCCGAGAGCACGCCACATGTCACATTCAATCAGGATTATTCAGAGCTGATGCTCATGCTTTATTCATGGTGAATAATACAGCATTCTGACTGAATGCTATATTATTCAGTTTGAATGTTGCATTATTCAACATGAATAATGAGTCTGATAGTCATGTATCATTCAGAATCAATGTGACACGTGGCACACTCTCGGTTGTCCTCACGTTTGCAGTAAAAGATGAGTTTTCATCTGAATTTGCCCTATATATAGTATAGCATTCAGACCTGATGCTCATGCTTTATTCACGGTGAATAATACAACATTCAGATTGAATGCTATATTTCCGGTCTATATTATTCAATTTGAATGTTGAGTCTGATAGTCATGTATCATTTAGAATCAATGTGACACGTGGCACACTCTCGGTTGTCCTCACGTTTGCAGTGAAAGAGCCCTATATATATGGTATAGACGGGGGATTGTGTGAGAAAAAGAGATAAGGTGAGCAGTGTAAGAAGGGTTTTGGACCATTGATCACTATTAATTTCAAACCCATCCATGAATTGCGCTTTAGAAGGGAATTGATCCGGTGCATCTCATTACATCTCATTGGTATTTGATCTTCAATTAGGCCTAATTGATCCAAGGATGGATCTCTTCTTACACTTCTTACCATAACTTCTTCTCTCACCGTCACCGGTACCCAACCATATACCCTATATAGGCGAAGGATTGTACGAGAAGTTGAGTTAACAGTGAGAAGTGGTATCAAACCGTTGATATCTTTTAATCTCATCCCCTCCCATGAATTACACTTTTAGAAGGAATTTATTCGGTGCATTTCATTCTAATGTGCATCCAATGGTAACCACTTCTCACGCTTCTCACATTAACCGCAACTGCACATTGGAACCCAACCGGGTTGGGTTTGTATGAGAACACCAACAATTTAAGAAAACTGTTGTTAATGTACAAAATCGTATTTGATTCACGTGCAAATCATATATGATCGCCACGGCCAAAAGTCGTGTGGGTCCATTTTGCCGTTAATGTAAACACATGTGATTTGCGGATGATTTATTTTCTTGTTTTCTTAAATAGTTAATGTTCTTGTTTGAACCTCCCCTTCTCTCTCTCTCTCTCTCTCTATATATATATATATATATATATACACATGTGTGTGTGTGTGGTTCATACGAGAATGCTAACTATTTATGAGAATGCGATGAGCTTTTTCGATGTACAAAATCACATATGATCTACGCGACTTTATCCGTGACTTTAAGTCGCGTCCCATTTTTTCCGTTAGTGTAAAATCACATGTGATTTTGTACATGGGTGAAGCCCCTCGTGTTTTCGTAAATAGTTACCGTTCTCATATGAACGTTTTTCTATATATTATATGTATACACGCTTTTGGATTCGTTGTTCTTCTTTTAGCTTCTTGCTAAAGTTTTTAATAAAGTTTTTGGGTCTCGGGGTGGGGGTGATGGCCTTGCCGAAGCTCTCGCCCTTGAGTCTCCCCTCTTGCCTTTCAAAAAAAATATGTATACACGCACATACAGGGGAAGTATCAAATACAAACCCCTTAATTCTTACAAACCAATCATAGCCGTTGATCTAGTCTAAAACATATTTGATTTCATTGTATTTCCTAATATAAAGCCATGATCATAATGAATTAATATTATTAGCTTCTATATATATCTTAGTTTAATTAATGAACCATGATAATATGGTGATGTATGCACCCTACATGATAATGTGGTGATGTACACAATGGTGCGCACACTTCTAATCTTTGGTGGAGTTTAAACCTTTGGTCTTTTGGGATGCTACGCTCTATGGATACGATTGGGCGAATGACCCATTTGGTTGTTTCATTCCTGTTTGAAGGTTGAATAGCTTTCCATGCAGCTATGACTTCCAGGTTTTATGAAAACTTTTATGCTATTTGGAACTTATTAGAAATCAAATGTCCATGAAGCTTTTAGACTTTAGTGGGGGAAGAGGTGGACATCTCTGCATAACTTTTTAGAAATGGACATTAGACAGGAGGAAATTATTGATGGGAATGGAGATTTTGTCACATGGGAAGAAGATTCAACAAGAAAGAAATTAAGACTAAAGTTGTGTAAAAGATGTTAAAAATAAAGAATGCTCTTTATGCTTTTTATTGGTGGTTTAGTCTCTTAGGTGATGTGTATGGATTGTGGAGTGTGGACATTTTCAAGGTCACCAAATGGTAAATTGTGTGAAACTTCAATGGATTTTTTTGGGTCTGATTAATATACTGTGTTACATATTTTCAAACCTTCATTTTATATCTTATGTGATATCTGAAAAAAGAGGTACCTAAATAAAAGTCTTGAAGGTACATTATCGAAATTGTGTCTTGAAATATCAAATTTAGAAATAGATTTGTCATACAGGGTTAGTTAAATGCACATTTAAATACTTACTTTAGTAAGTGCTTATTGGTTCTATTACCTTACTGGGTGCACATAACAACGATCAAAAATCTTACCCATAAGAGGAAAGGCTCATCAATTTTATTGATTAGCGTATCCCAAAGTCCTAAACATTAAGTAAGGGTGATATAACTCTTGCCCATTAAGTGTTTGTTGGATTATAAACGCTTGCCATGAATCTATTTTGATGGTCGAGAATATTACCATATAAGGTAAATAAGAGTGGTGATTGTTTTTGGTAAGTGCTTACTAGGTAAATGACCCTTAATCGTACCTCTACCTCTTAACTTCCTTTTCATATACAACATCAAGGCTTATGGTCTATGTTTTCATTGTTATAATTTGATATGATTTTGATATATAGCAACGCCCTTATCTTGAATCATGTTGCCAAAAGCATTGTATTTATTTATATATGTTTTGATGGTTACCTAATCATAGACTTCTTGTGACTTTACAAATGGGCTATTTTTGTATCCTTTTAAGGACCACTCATGGGCTCATATTTATTGGTGTAATCTTTAAGATCACATGTCAAAAATAATAAGATAATAAGTGCACCAATAAATGTTGCAGATTTGCATATGGTGATGGCTAACGGATTTACATCTCTTACTTTTACACATCAGAGGTTTATAAACAGGGTTGGTTCCGGTGAGGAGTATGAGAATTGGTCATAAACCGTTGGATGAAAAGTGGATGCACACTAGGACGAAATGTATTGGACCAATTCCTTTCTAAAACGTAATTAATGGAAGGCCATGAGATTAATAAGATCTAGAGTTCAAATCTATTTTTCATTCTTCTCATTGTCTTTTCAAACGGTTTTGCAGGAATGCGCACCTATTCACCCATAACCTTTAGGCTAGGGGTCACAAGGACGTTTCATTTGTAAAAGGTTTCCCATAGTCAATACCCACTTAAAAGTTTTGCTGCTCGTTTCAAATTAGAAGTATGTAGTTAGTGATGGTCTTAGTCTTCTAGGACTCAATTTTCCGCTTATTATCGACAACCACATGATTCTCATCCGCTTATGAAGACATGTTTTGAACATAACCCTTCGATGTGCATATGTTCCTGCCATGTGAGAATTTCCATGCCATCAATAATCTCGTCCTTTGCATGATGTCTTTTTAAAAGATTCTGCAAGAATACCTACCTATTGACCCGCTAAATTTTAGGCTGGCGCCTTAGGGACGGTTCAACTTAAAAAACACTTCCAATAGCTTAGACCCACTTAAAGTTTTACAACTATTTACTCGATTAAAATTAGAAGTATGTAATCAATGACAGTCTTAGGTTGTTTGGACTCATTTTTCTATTTGCGACTAGTGATCACTTGATTTTTGTCGACTTATGAAGACGTGTGTTGTGAACACGATAACCCTTGAATTGCACATGATAAAACACAATTTGAAGTTTTATTGATAAGGTTTTGTATGGTAGCGTCGACCTCCCAATTTTTATGGTAAAGAAAATGTTTATTTGCATTCCATTTGTTAAACTTTCAAGTAGGATGGATATAATGAATTTGTTATTAAATTGATATTTTGAACATGTAATGATATTTTACAATTAGAGAGCCTCTTTTTTGTGCTTTTGGAAATTAAAAGTGGGTGAATGAGTGTTTACAAATGTTTTTTTGGGAGTTTGTGATTTATTGCATACACATGTTCATGCACCCCCTATGTAATGTGATGTTATGGGTCACTTTTAAGATGTTTGAATTAAAACCTTGTGACCACTCAACTCCTATCCCCATTTAATAATTTACTTTTTCCGTCCTTTTCAATTCTTTATATATCGCAAAAACTTAACTCGTATAAAGGTTTAACATATTTTTCAAATATGTTTTAACCTTTCTTGTGAATTGTTGTGGGATTGCTGGTGTAGTGTCTTTTGTTTATATCTAGAGCTTAAAAAGAGAACAAGAATTTCACTGATTGTTTGGTTGGTTTTCTATTAAACTATGTATCTGTCTATATGAATTAATCTATTTGTATAGACGAAGAAGGTTTTAATTTGAAGTGGTTTTTAGGAGATGGAATAAACCTGTCTTTTGAAATAGAAATAGTAGAAAAAAGTTTGGTTTTCTACATAAAGCTTTCTTTAGAGACTTACATTAAGCCACTTTTCAATACATTGAAAATCTTCAAAATTGAAAGCTTACCATGTAGAGAAATATATTTATATTATATTCTTATAAATAAATGAAACTTCAAAATTAAATGTTTAAAAAATAAGATATTTTATTTTATTAGATGTATTAACTTTAATAATATAATCTGGTATTTTGATATAAGTCTTGCTAGAAAAAAAGGACTTGATTTTACATTCCATGTGCAATGATTACTTTGGATAATCATAATGTTTTTAAATAATAGAAAAAAGAAATCAATTCTTGATAATTAAAGAAAGCCATCAATGTAAATTCACAAGTAGTTAAAAAAAATGTACTTGTTCATTTAATGAAAGGGCCAAAGGGGTAACATACTAAATCAAAAAGATTTTGATGATGAAGGTGAGAAGGTCTATAAAATATTTGATCCAACACATCATTTAGAGCATCCACAGTGGTGGAACCTCCAAGAACCTCACTTACCATATTTTCTCTTACCACGTCATTGCCATCTCAACAAACCAAGAACCTCCTTAAAACTCTACAATGAAGGTTCTTACAAAAACCCCACTTCCCTCTTCTTATTTATAATATAATTTTTATTTATGTAAACTGTTATATAACACAAAAGGAAAGTATTACAAGAACCTGGGTTCTTGTTCAAGCACCCGGGTTCCAATAAGAACCTGTGACTGGGCAAGAACCTGTGTCTCACAGTGGAGGTTCTTGTAAAAACCCCATGAAGAACCTCAGGAAGAACCTCCATTGTGGATGCTCTTATGTTGCTTGGATAAGTTTTTGGTCTAGTGATTGATGTGTATAAATCTTAAAAAATATATTTTTTCTGTTTTAAAATAAGTACATATGTTTTGTTCAAAAAATATATATTATTTTTGTTTTATTTTTGTTTGAAAATAAATATCTGGTTCATAACATAAACACCTAAATTTTCAAAATAGATAGGGAAATAAAGTTGCTTTTGCAAAAGAAAATGAGAACAAGGTTACCTGCTGAACTAATTTGCACCTCATTTAATGACATAAATATCATACAAGTTTGATAGAAATCTTTTTGATAGAAGGCAAAATTATCTTTTTGGTAAAATAATATCACTGTCTTTTAATTATAGAAAGGTAAAAAATACCCGGTTAAAAATGTCACCACGTAATTGATATGGACCAATAATTCGGTATAATTGATCATTTAACCGATTCTCAAGGTCAAAGGGCCAGTAGCCGAGCCCGGCGACATTTGATGCTTGGTAAGGTGTCCCCTTCCTTGTGATTGTGGGTTCGAGTTCTGTCGTGGACTTTGGTGTAAATCTTGGAGTATGTTTTAGCCAAAATAGGTGCGTGTATTTGTTGTCGTTTTAAAAAAAACGATTCTCAGGGCCATGTCCATCTTAACCGATCTAATTGTCAATGACGAATTTTAGACTTCCAAGCATAATGTGATAGTTTTTTTATCTGTTTTTATACTTAAAAGCTAAAAACCATAAGGCTACCCACACCCAACTAGGGGTGTTAGTGAGTCGAGCTTTTAACGAGCTACTCGAGCTCGAGCTCGTTTATCTCGAGCTCGAGCTTAACAATACTCGAGCTCGAGTCGATCTCGAACATAAAATCGAGCTCGTTTAACTAAACGAGCCGAGCTTTATAACACCAATGTTCGGCTCGACTCGTTCGAAAACTCGATTAAAATTTTCGACTCGAGCCGAGCCGAGCCATTCGAGCATACCTTTGTTCGAGTAAACATTTTCATATATTTATTAATAAATAGTATAAAAATATAAAAATTATCGAGCTCAAGTTGATAAACGAGTTAATCGATCGCGAGTTCGAACCTATAAACGAGTTTGGAGCTCGAGCCCAATAACTCAAAAAATATTCGAGCTCGAGCTCGAGCCCTACATTGAAAAAGTTACTCGAGCTCGATTAACCTACTACTCGACTCGGCTCGGCTCGTTAACACCCATACACCCAACCCTCCAAACCCTCTCACTTTTTAATGCCACATCAGCTGACACATCAGCTTTTTCTCAACCCCCTCTTAACCCTCCCATAACCCTCTACAACTCTTACCCAACCCTCTCAACCCTCTCACACAACACACACAAACATAGCGGCTTCATGCCACCGCCAAGCCCGCCAGCCCGCCGGGTACCATGGGGTCGCACCCAACCTGCTGGGCTTTTTGAAGCTGGCGGGCATACCCGCTGGAGCCCGACAACATCGGTACGTGCAGCCTAATAACTATACATGATAAACCATTGAATATATAGTTTTCATAAAACGATATCTTAGTTTAAGTTACATCAATCATAACCCGATAAGAAAATGTTAAATTGGGTTGCAACCGAAAATTGTATAGGTGGATGTGACATAGATTATTATTTTTTAAATAGTGAGTTGGTGAGTAAATATAGTCTAAAGGGGTTGTTTGCTTTTAAGAAAAATACCTATTAAAACCTCTTAAGTAAAGTTAAAAGATTTAAAGACTTAAAACTATTTATTTTTAATTTTTTTAAAGGCGTTAAAACTTTTCATCGTCCACTAAATTTTTAAGAGGTACTCTATTTACCTCTTATTTTGTATATGTGAAATCATACTTCAGACCACTTAAAAAACAAATGACATCTAAGTCAACTCAAACCCTTCTATCAACCGAACGCTTATCGAGTAAGCATTTACTCACAAAAGCCGCCATCTTTATCTACCTTATCGGTTATATTCTCGACCATCAAAATGGATTACTGATAACCGTCTTTTACTAGGTAAGCACTTACTGTGTAAAACCCTTTTTCTACATATAAAATTATCGGTCCATATCACGCTCACCCGATAACTAAACAACCGTTTACACATTTAAAACAATAGTTCTACAAATGAAAAAGGCATGGCACCCATATGTGTGTAACAACAAGTATATAACAAAATCCATGAGATTATTTCTATTGACTAAATGATCAATCATAGGAACCCCAAAATATCACAAAATACAATAATACCCCTAACCCCACAAATCCAATTTCCTCCTAAAGTTGCCTTTGGTTTGTTATCATCATCTTCACATATATATACCTCTACGAACTACACATTCAACTTCTAATAACCCATAAATGAATGAAACAAAACAACAACAATCCAATGGTGTTTAATAAATTTAACTACCAAAACTCTAACTAACTACGCATCTCCGCTTTCCGATTGGTCCCAAATTTTGGCACCAAATGGTCGGATTATGGCGCTTTTTACACACTCGAATGTAAGAAAAAACGATAGCATTCCGTGTGGTGAAGGGGATGGATGGTGAAGTTACCATTATGTGATGCTTTTAGGAATTGTAATGCTTGACCGATGATTCCAACGCTTCTTGACTAGGGCACACCATTTCTTTTGCTCGATTGCCCTTTCTGTAAATCTTGATTGTTGGTACGATGCATATGTTTTTGGATTCTGCAATTCCCGGGCTTTCTTCCACATCAACCTTTGGATATAGAACAATTTAAATTAGTACAAGTTTCTCTATTCACATGTGAATGCATCATCTTTTACGCTCTAAATTTGCTTCGGTTGGCAAAAAGTTTCGGACTTTTTGATTGTTTAGGGTACCCATTGTTCTTGTTATTGTTTTGGGAGATGGGGTTTTGAAGAAACAATTTATACGCGAAAAAAGATGAAAATGCAAAGAAAACACAAGAGGTGGTTTCTTTTATACCTTAAGAAATGTTATAGACGGGTATCGGGTGCATAAAGTGTCAAGAAACAAAGAAATCCGCTTGCATTTAGGTTCGGATGATGATTTAAAAAGAACGACCGAAGCTCCTGCGAAGAACATAAAGTTCTTAAATGACTAGTTGATTCTCACGGTTCTCAAAACATTTACAATTCTTAAATGAACTTTCCCCTACTGAACTAACCCGTTGAAGCAACTGCGGATTTAAATTGCTCAAGACTCGTAATTGATTCAACTTCACCTCCGAATTTCATATTATATACTTCTTCACCACGGGATTTCTTCAACATGACTTGAGCATGGAACAAAGATTCGGCTATCTCATTGTTATTCGGAAGCTCTTTCCTCAACACCTCATAATCTCTCAACGATTCAGCCCACCGATCAAGCTGTTATATCAAGAAATTCGGTATCACAAAAGAACCACAACGGCATTACAATAGAACTGGCTTTATAGGACACCAAAAATATATAACACTTTTGAGAATGTTTTAATGACAAGTGTTTATACAAAACATTTTTCGATAATGTCATATAAAAAAGCCAATAGGACAATTTATTTAAAACATGTCCTAAAGAACTATTTGGATAACTTATAAATAAATTGTCCTGCTAGCCTTTTTTACATGACATTTTGAGAATGTTTAGATGACACGTGTTTTGGATAGCGGTGGCAATACATTTTTAGAACACATTTCACATATAAAGGATATAAATGACAATTTTACCCTTATAACACTACCCTTCACAGGACGGAGAAACACCGCACACATCATTATCGTAAGGGCAATTTGGTAATGTAGGTGTCTAATTAACAAGCGGGACGTAAACGCTTTTTTATACCTTGGTGTATATGGTAGCTCTACGAAGAAGCGCTTTCGTGTAGTTCGGATGGATAAGAAGCGCTTGATTACAATCATCAAGAGACAGTTCCAACTGGCCGAGCTTAACCCAACAAGCCGCTCGATTGCAGTAGAGAACCGGATTCGAAGGATCAAACCTAAGCCCTTCCCCATAAGCCGAACACGCTTCTTTGAACCTTTCCGACTTGAATAAGTCATTGCCACGAGCTCGAGCTCTCGAAACCGACCTAACTTTTTGAAGCAAAACCGCGGTCTCAACGTTCTGAGGGTCGATCTGTCCCGATTTCTCGATATTCATAACTGCATTCTCAAATCTTTAACAAGAAAAAGAAAACAAACTTTTATATTCTTTTCGAGTTTCCGGCATTCTTGTAACGAAAAAGGGTAAAATGCATTAAAATATAGATTTTTTTTTCCGATCAATGTAAGAAAGTTTCAAATTTTCCTACTTTTTACCCATTTTGACCTTGGTAACTCTGTCGATCTCATAAATTTTGATGACGTGGATGCTAAGATCCACATCGTCAACAGATGTTACAAGATCAACAAATTACAGATCAAGAAAGGGTATATATCATAGAAAAGTTTGAAACTTTGTTATATTAAAAGTAGATACGAATTAAATCAAACTTTGTTGTATTTTGATGCATTTTGCCCTGATGAAAACGTAGAAAGTCACCTTCCTAATGCCATGTCAATCTGAGCGGAAACAAATAAAAGGTATGCCTCGGGAGCCATCCCAAAGAACTTTTGTTGGGAAAACGAGAGGCTACAAGATGCTTCGAATTTAGGGGCGCTCGAAAGGCATGCATCGGCATCTTCTAGTCGGCCGAGCTTCAATAGGGCTTCTGCTTTACACGCAAATAGCTGTCAATTCGATATCGACACATTCAGTTATGTGATAAGGCTAGTAAGTAAATGAACTTACACGATACAAACCGCAAGTTGCAATAATACTGAACCAAACCAAACAAGCTCAGTATATCCCATCTACCCAAAAAAATTACAATAATACCAAACCAAAGGAATCTAATACATCTAAATGGAGGTGGGATCTGAAAAGGCTAAGATATATGCAGATATGACTTGTACCACAAAAAAGTTACACTAATACCAAACAAACCCAGTATATCCCCCGGTGGGGCCGTGGGGTTTTGGGAGGGTAAGTTGTATGCAGACCTGATATCTACACCCCCCAAAAGGCTACAATAATATGTATTTCGATAGCGATTCGTTTTTACCTGAGGACAAGCATCGGCTCCGGAAGCAATTGCAGCATCACATTCCCTCAAAACAACGGCCCATTCCCGAACCCTCCTAGATGCGGTGCACTTACTTAAGTGGCTCTCGACCGTTTGCAACCTCTTGAGCTCGTTTGGATCTGGTTGAGACCCTGGAAAACAAAGATGTCTCCTGCCATTTTCCACCTGCCCTAAACTGCCATTGCTTACACAAATTAGATTTGCTTACCCTTGTGTTATAACACAAGACACAAATCCACAACCAACCCCTTTTTTTAGGTTGTGATCAGGATGAATTCATCGTCAAGAATAGCGGCATTCAGTTACATAACACACCCATTTGCAAGATAACTATATAAATACATACAACAAAATTCTAAACCAAACCCACAACAACAAAAAAAGATGCCTCCTTTCTTAAAATCAATCATTTATTCTAACCACCAATGATAGAAACCACTTTCCTAAATCGAAACCGAACAAAGAAATGAGTATTTAAAGTAAAATAGAACTAATTAGAGGGAGGTTCAAACTAGAAATTGGTCAAAATAAGAAATCACAAGCCAAATCACATGTGAATTTGCACTACAATCACACGAGACTTTTATCACATGTGAATTTGCACTACAATCACAAGGGAATCACATGTGAATATGCACTATAATCACATGTGCTTAGTACAAGTTGGTTTTCCCAAGGACGGTAACATCCTGGGGGGCTGTGGCTGGCATCCCAGTCTACCCAGGTTCGAATCCAAGGGGAGTCAATTTGAGGGCACGAGGAGTACCCGGCCCGACCTTGGGCTGGCATAGTCTATGGGCTGCCCCCCACCCCAGTCAAAGTTTGACTTGGGCTCTAGGTCCAGTGTAAGCTGGGCCGGGACAGCGGCGGATTAGTGGGCTGCCCATGGATGCCCGATACCACTCGGGAGGCGTGCATGCATGCGTGTTCGTGGTAGTCATTCGTTGGTTCCAACAAAAAAAAACACATGTGATTGTTTTCTTAGCTTAAACCCAACCCAAATTACACCCAATTCAAAAACCAAAACAACCATAGATTAATCATAAAGATTTCTTGAAAATTTTCATAAATGCATAAATAAAAAAACCATAACTTTTATATCAAAAAACCCTCACCTAATAAGAAGAGACCCTAATCGATGGTGAGCTCTCACGTACCCACAATCCAACTTAATCGCTTCATCACATTCCTTCACAGCTTCCCCCAATCTCTTCAAACCCATCAATGCGGCCCCACGGTTACTACGGTAGGCCGCATTTTCCGGCGACATTGCAATTGCCCGATCATAGTAACCCAAAGCCCCTATAAAATTCCCCTTTTTGTATTCATCATTCCCTTTTCTCTTCAATTCTTCAGAATCCATCGAAAATCTCCTCGAATTTTGCCCATTAAAAATAGGGGTTTCAGGTCCGCCGCCGGAAAAAATGGCGGTGCCGGAACCGGAACCGCCGCCGCCCATTGATGGTCTCTTCGAACTTGAGGGGTTATTAAGGGTTTCGGTTACGCCGCCGTGGACGGCGGCGCCGACGCCGGAGACGTTACCGGAGCCGCCGCGGATGATGCTGCCATGGCCGTAGTTGGAGGTTCCAAAGCTCAAAACGTCGGTTTTGGAGGTCCGGTTCGCCATCATTCCGGTCTTTAACGTCTTTCCAGACCGGAAAATGTTGCCGGCCGGAAGTAAATTGGTCGCCGGAGAAGCGGCGGAGGTTCCGCCGGAGAAGATTAGCGGGTGTGCTCCGGCGGAGTTGGAATCGGAATTGGAATTGGACCGGGAGTGAACCGGGTTCTTTGAAGTGAACCGGGTTACGGAAGACGTTGGAGAGCTATCGACGGAAAGCTCTCCGGAATCCGGCTTTCCGGCGGCGGTGGGGTGGAAGTGGGGTCCGTTTTTATTCTGACCCGAACCCGACCCGGATGAGCTGGAGCTTGTGCTCGTGGCGGGTCCGGGTCGGAGGGGTGAAACGGGCGAACCCGAATCGGGTTGACGGAAGTCCGGCTTGTTGGTGTTGTCGGTGCCGGAAAAACGCAACTTCCGGCCGCCGGAGTCCGGCATTTTTTTAAGAAAGAAGAAAACACAATGAGAGATGGGAGGTTGAAAAAAAGTGGTGAATGTTAGTAATGTGGGTGGTGAGATGGAGATCTCGTGATCTATAGAGATATAATACTTACATATATGTATATATATATATATATAGAGGAAAGTTCAAATGTGAACCACTTTTTGGTTGTGAACGTGAGGACAACCGAGAGCGCGACACGTGGCGACTTTAAGTGTGGTCTCCCTCTTTAATTCAATGCCCTCCCATGAATCGCGCCTAGTCATCCGCCGTGGATCTTACGTGGCACCTAGTCATCCGCGGTGGATCTTACGTGGCGCCTAGTCATCCGCCACGTGTCGCGCTCTCGGCTGTCCTCACGTTCACAACCAAAAAGTGGTTCACATTTGAACCCACCCCTATATATATATATATATATATAGAGAGAGAGAGAGAGAGAGTGAGAGAGAGATGCCGGAGTTTGGATCACTCGGGCCAAACACCAAGTTCACTGGCGAACCGGTTTTGGATTTAAAGGAGAGTAAAGTTCGGTTTTGGTCCCTAACGTTTGTTAATTTTAACGGATATAGTTTCTGGACTTCTAAAACTTGAATTTGGATTCTCACTTTGGTCATTTTATAATGGTTTTAGTGATCGATTACTAATTTATTATCGGGTAAGTATTGACTTGGTAAGAGTGTTAACCTGGGTAAGTATTGACTCGGGTAAAAGTGCTACCCGGATAAGTGTTGTCTCATATAAATGATGTGCTGGTAAGCGTGTTTACCTAGTTTTTGGTAAGTGTTTACAAAAAAAAAAAAAAAAAAAACTATTATAACATTTTTTGTAATTGTATGTTAAAAAGACAGAGGAGGGAAAGAATGGGCGTGCATGAAATATTCAACTATGATCCAGGTAAGCATTATTTTGGTGGAGTGGTCATATATCAACAATGGTAAAGAAGTTGATTGTTGATCGAGTTATCATTGTTGATTGATCTGCACCAAGTCACCAAATAAACAATACCTTAATTTTTTCAACATATGTTAACTTTTGTTTTGTTAATTCAGTAGGGGTATTCTAGTTTTCTTTTAAATATTCTTTTTGTTAAATGCAAATGCAAAGGGCTAAATTTAATTAAAGTTTAAAAAGATATTCGTCGATATTGGTAAACATTAGGGACCAAAAGTAACATTTACTTGTTTAAAGAATAAACTATTAAAACAAGTGGTCGACTGATCGACCTCAAAAATGTATATCCATGTCATTTATAAAACCTAATGTAACTATCGTAAAGAATAAGATACTTTTGATTCTTAAGTTTGTTAACTTTAATGGGTTTTGTACCTCAATTTTATTTTAATGAATTTGAATTTGATATTTGGCATCTTGTAATATTTTTAACTTCGTTAATTTTAATAAAATAAAGGTTATTTTAGTCGTTTTTCATGATTCTTAGTTCTTATTAAAAAAAACATATGGTATTATTCATCTTGAATTCTTGATCAAAAAAATTAAGAACACCCAAAACAACTCTGTCTTTCCTAAAATGCCATCGATCTACAAGTGTGTTTCCACCATCTCTTTATACACTCTCATCGATTTACAACAGAGACAGAGATATCAAGAAGATATCTACAGATGTGATCTATAATTGACAGAGCCACTCCAGTTACACTCTTGCCAATGTATATATCTCATTATCCTAAGATGGAGGGCATGTTGAGGAAGACAAAGAGAGGTTGTGGGTGCATTTATCTTTTCTTTTTCTTTTTACATTTGACTAACATTATAATATACATATTATAAAATACTTTTTTTATTTTCAATAAGAAAATAAAAAACATGTAAAATGACTAAAATGCCCCTTATTCAATTGTCCTTAACGGAAAAAGTTAACGTTGGTCAGGAGGATGGACGAAAATCATTGTGAGATGTCAACCATGAGGGAATAATCTGTAATCTGTTGACATAAAATTTGAGGAACGAAAACCGTCGAAATTAACAAACATTAGGGATCAAAAATGGACTTCAATATCTATGATAGTTAAAGTAGGTTCTACAAAAGATAATTAAAACTAGGTAATAAAAAAAGCCAATAAACCCTTGACCCGAGTTATTTTGAAAACAAATGCATGGCGATGGTTTTTTCTTGCTATTGAGAATGTACTTGGACAAATCAATTCATGTTCTTATAGAACCAGACCTAATGAATCTTGGTTAGGAAACAGTTATTGTATCATAGTACATTTTTCATCAAGACTTAATTATATAGTATTTTGAATTATAGATAAGTTTTCTAATATTAATTGATTTAATTCTAATTAAAATATGAGTTTGTATATAGATGTGAATTTTATAGTTGTAAGAAGATATATATATATATATATAGTTTTGAAGTTTGCAAGAATATTGAAATAATATTGAATGTCTATAAGGAGATGAGTGAAATTCCCCCTTACTTTTATAGAATAATGACATTGTTTGGATTTCCAACCACACTGGTCAAAATCGAGAACTAACTGGTTTGAAATAAGACCATTCGCAGCCAGCATACCCGATGGCTGGGGCTTGCCATCAGATTCATTGGGTACACCGTCGTGGATGATTGGGTTCTATGGTATTTGGCTTCCCCAAACCGATTCTCTTAGATGATACCCACCTACCCCACCCTACCCCCCCTTCCTCTCTCTCTCTCTCTCTCTCTCTCTCTCTCTCTCTCTCTCTCTCCTTTCTCTCTATCTCTTTCTCTCTCTTCCTTTCTTTTCTTTTCTTTTTTATTTTATTTTAATTATTTAGATTGGGTTGATAGTCTACCATTGTGGATTGATTGGGTTGGTTTATATAAGATAATGGAAAACTGGTGTGGCAATTGAGTTGATTGAGTTGAGAGTATGCGGGTAAGAATGGTCTAAGAACCATAACCAAACCAAATACGATTGTTAGGGTTGTAAACGAACCGAACGAACACGAACACGAATACGAACGGGGGCTTGTTCGTATTTGTTTGTTTAACTTACCTGAACAAACGAACGAACACGAACGGTAAATGAACAAAAAATTTTGTGTTCGTGTTCGTTCGTTTAGGTATTTGGTGTGTTCGTGTTCGTCCGTTTAAGATACTAATCGAACATAAACGAACGAACGTAAAAGTTAGACGAACATAAAAGTTAAACGAACAAGCGTAAACGAATATAAACGAACAAGCCTACTTGTCATTTTATTAACTATATATTAGGAGGTGCCTTTATTTTTAACTTAATATAGAACCAATAGAATAATCAAATTCAAATTTAAAACTAAATTGAATTCTAAAATATATAGCTTAGATAAATAAGTATTAAATGTTTTAATACAAACGAATATAAACGAACGTAAATGAACGAATGTTCACGAACATAAATGAACTAACGGTGTCTTTGTTCATGTTCGTTCGTTTAACTAAACGAACAAAAAAAACTTGTTCATGTTCGTTCGTTTATTAAATAAACGAACATAAACGAACTTCCCGCCGAACGGTTCACGAACAGTTTAGCGAATGTTCGGTTCGTGTACAACGCTAACGGTTGTATTCTGTCTCAAGTTGATAATTTAGTTTTATCCAAGCCATGTATGTATGTATAATGTATGTGTATGTATATAAAAGTATATGTATGTATGCAGCATGTATGTATGTGTATGTATGGATGAGGTTGGGGGTAGAATAGTAATAATATATATAAAGGTAGAAAGTGGAAAAGACAAATTTAACCCTGATGATGGATTCCAAATTGGGAAAAGAGCACACAATAGGAGAAAGGCCCAACAAACTTCACCATGCCTCACCTCATCATTACGTCGTCGTTTTCTCTCCATAAAAACCTTTTTTGACTGGATTCGATTCCTCCTTCTGCTGTACTTTACTATCATCATTTCCGTACGCATGCCTCTCTCTACGTACTCACTTTTTTTTAACCTTTTCCCATCTTGCCCTCCATCCATTCCTTTTTGTAATAATAAAAACATGTTCCTTTTATAAAATTAATGAAATAAAATATAATGTCCAAGGTGTTGTAGTGTCCATCCAACTTCAAATCCTCGTAGCACATTTGTTAATTCATTTATAGCTCAATGGTCGGTAACATCCTGAAGGAGGCAGTGGATGGTATCCTTGTCTACTTGGGTTCGATTCGGAGGGGGAACAGGAGGCGACACCCCAATTCATGGGTCGACCTTCGGGCCAGGCGTGGACAAGGCTATGGCCTATGGGCCAGTAACGGTTTCCATGGTCGAGAGGATTAGTCGGGTGCCCGAATGGATGCCGGATACCTCTTCGACTTCGGTCGGGACATGTGCGTGTGTTTAACTGCCTTCCATAAAAAATATATTTACTTATTTTTCAACTTGAGTGTTGGGTTCCAAATTTAACCCTAAAAAATAACTCAAAAAGATGTTGAATTGAATGGAACACAAAGCCATGTTTCATATAATGAAATTCATGTATTGAGATCGTCTTTGATGATATATACGTTCAAGTTTTTAAAAGGGTCTTGAGAATATTAGAGAAAGGATCTATATAATAAATATCGTATATCGTGGATTGTTAAATTAAATTAGGTTTTGGGTTCATGTAAGACCAATAAGTGTTTATGAACATGTAACACCATAAAATTACACTGAAATTTCATAGCTAAACATTATGAAAGAACAAAAAAACAAAGCTTTCACATAAAAAACATTATAAAAATCTAACTTCACAATGTTCTATTATGAAAATTCAATGTTATTTTTACTAGGGGTGAGCATAACCGGGTACCCGGCTTTTTTTCATGGAACCGGAACGGGAGAGCGGTTCTTAAATTTTTGGAACCGGTCCCGGAACTGCCAGAAACCGGTTCCGATACCGGGTACCCGATGACCTATTCTTTTAGTTTTTTTTCAAACATTATAAATAATAACATTTCACAGGAATTAGTTTACTGTTCATTGAACAGTAAACTTTCAAAAGTTATATATTTTTCCCCCTAAACTTATAATAATTTTACATTTTATACCTTTTAGTTCATATTTTATTTTACGTTTTAGTCATATATCGTATATTAGCTGAAATATGTTACAAAAACACGTTTTAATTTTAACAACTTACGCTATTATTATCGTATCGTCGATACGTTCGAAATGAGCCCAATATTGAATATATTTTGCCGTGCTTATTTTATTATATGCTATATATAGTACGATTATGTATTAAAAACATTACATTTTAGCCCTTAAACTTATAATATTTATTCAGTTTATATCGTTTAGTTTTTATATTCATTTTACGTTTTAGTCATATATCGTATGTTGGCTGAAATATGTTAAACAATGTACGTTTTAATTTTAACAAATTACGTCATTATATATTATATATAGTATGATTATATATAGGAAGACAACACATTGTTCGTCAATATACCGACATTTGCAAAAATTACCTAAGGAAGAAGAACAAGAGCTACATCGGCAGGACTCTCTGCAAGTGGAAGGTCGCATAGGGGCTCTCGGGAAGCTCTTTCCTTTATACCAGAAGGAAGATGGTCGAGGAGATCAATAGCTATAAAGCTCCTTTGGGAGAGCAAGGTAGCAAAAAGTATATTACAAAGTACATCACTATTAAGTCGACTACAGTAGTATCATGAGCATGTAACTACATCCCCAAGCTTCAAGAGGAACCAAGGAGAAGAATTCTCTGTAGTAGCAGCAGCAGTGGCCGAGCATCAGTCATCAAGTGAATCAGTAGATGCCCACTCACTTCGAGATACTAACCTTTCGTATGACAACATATGTACAAACTTTATGTTTCATATAAATGATATCTATTACAGCTTATAACCCGGCGCGAAGCCCGGGCTCTTATTAACTAGTTACACACATTATACATGTAATAAAACCCCAAGTTTAACGAATAAATATGACAAAATATAAAGTATCAACTTAAAAACATAATAATCCAATAAAAACTACTCGTAAAGTCTTAACAATAAATACAAAAATGACGAAAAATAATCTATTTAAAATATAAAAAATATATATTTAAAAATACCGGGTACCCGCCGGGTAACGGTTCCAAAAGCGGTTCCGGTTCCAAAAGCGGATACCCGCTTTTTATGCTCACCCCTAATTTTTACAACCTTATAAATCTCATAAAAACAGATTAACTTTACATGATCCCAAATCTTAAAACCTAAAATCAAAGTTATGTATATTGTTTTTTTAATAATATTATTAATGCGGCATTATTAAATCTTCCTTTGTTTAGGGGTAACATCAACATGGTAATTACATTGTAGGTTAAGGAAACTTGGCCTTGTGTTGCCGCCAGCTAAGCCATTAAGAAAAACACGTGATGTCACGAAATGCATCCACCTGCTATTGGTACCCTAACCTTTCCAATCTAACTGTCACATAAGCTGACACATCAGCTTTTCTTTAATCCTCTCTTAGCCCTCTGCAATCTTCTACAACCGTACCCCAACGCTCCCAACCCTCTCATATAAAACACACACTACACACACAAGAGCAGCGGGTTGGCAACCCTCCCACCACCTAGCCTGCCGGCATCAGCAGCCGCGTACCGCAGCCCGCTCAGCCCGGCCAGCCTGACGGGCTCGAGCCCGCTGATCCCCGGTTCGCGGTACGCATAGCCTAAGCATAGATAACGGTGGAGACCTCAAGCCTGTTAGCTTCGACCGCTGTTTACAAACCATTTCTGCAAATATTTCATCAAAATAGTGACGGCAAGGAAACGGATGGGGACAACACGTCGCCCCCGTGGTCTATGAATAATGATGACGAAGGATTTCCCATACATTGCCACCTAAGAACTATCACAACAAAAATTGCTCCTTTGTAATTTTTAAAGGTAAAGTTTATAAGAGTTTTTTATTACATGGGTGTTTTTTCAAAACATATTTCCCAAATGGGTGTTGTTTCAATCATAACTACTATATTTAAATGGTAATTGTGTTTGAAATAATACCCATTTAGTAAATATGCTTTAAAGCAACACCCATTTAAAACAACTATTACACCTAAATGATAATTATGTTTAAAACAATACAAATTTGATAAATATATTTTAAATTGACACTTATTTGGTCAACAACTCGTCTACTAATTTTGGATTTAGTCTACGTGGTATGTTGAATTTTACGAAATTTTTGGTAAACTTTATATTATTATGAATTTAGTTCTTATAATATACACTTTCTGTTGAATGTGATTCCTCTATCAAACAACCATTTAACAGGCCCGTCAAAATTAAGTGCAAAATGGTATTTTTGCATTTTAAGTCGATATTTTAATTTATTTACCTTGTGAAATTTGTCGACGATTCATGTGTTTGAGATAAAAAATAAATTATGTTTTAGCCTTAGAATTGTAAAACTTTACATTTTAACCCATTTTTTTGGGCTTAATGTCACCATTGGAACTTTGTTAAATTTATTAGACATACTTCTAACTTATATATAGCAAAAAAATTACAGGTTATGAGTTTAATCCCATCAATTGACAACAACATATGTTTTAGTCTTTATTTGTGAAACATTTGCATAATTAGACCTAGGTGGTCTAACAAAATCAATAAATAGTAATTAGTAAAGCAACGTCTAACATAGTTCTTATTTTAAGCATTCATTCGAATATTTTAATTTTATTTGTTAGACGCAAATTTTATGTGGTTATGTTCATGTTATATAGCTTGTTCGTATATAAGTTGTGAAATGTTATACGAAAGCATGTCATGTGGTTTTGTTTGAATGATGATATATTGTCGATTTACGTTGTAATTCAAAAACAATTCACAAAAGAAACAAGTTAATAGCTTTAGCCATTTATGAGTCGTCTACCAAAAGGCTTATCGGCTAAGCGCCAACAAGGACATTACTCTTACTTACATTATAATATGACATTTCAACCATCAAAATTGATTGTTGGTAAGCGTATTCAACCCGATAAGCATTTATCGGACAAGAATAATATCCATCACTTATCGAGTAAGATTCTAGTCCTGTTATGGCTCTTACCTGGTTATATTCTCGGTTGTTTTCGTGCTCAATCAGCAAAGATTGTAAGGTAAGTGAAAACAACAAGTGCTTACCCGGGTAAGTGTTTAGTAAACTACCTCTTAGTGGTCGTTTACCAAACGTTTACCTGGTCATTTACATCAACGGATTAACATGTCAAGGACCAATAATCTTATAGGCAAGAGCAATGACAAAGATGTCTTACCCAGTGAGTGAGGATGATGACTCTTACACAATTAGTACTTTATCTGGTATATTGTTACATACGATGTCCTTTTGATGGACTAAAGTATTACCTGGTAAGGTGAGCAATACCGCCAATCTAAACGATAAATGCTTATTGGCTAAGTAATTGGGTAAACAACTCATTAGGCACTATCAAGAACAAACACATTCCAACCATATATTTGAATACCCACCACAAGAAAAAATATAAAGAAGACGATTGTATGTACCTCTATGTTATGTGGCAAGTACATGTGATATACTTACATAGATTCTTGTGCAAATACTGATGATGACAACAACAGCGGTACGAATACGCGTTGATCTTTGTACGTATTTAACCTTCTACACATGTATAGTCTTTGTTTATTTGCTATTCTATCATTGGTTCACTTCTGAATCCTATTCTTATGTTTCTACCTTTAACTTGACTTGTTTTTAGGTTAACAGATTTGGAATATCTATATTTCACATATAAAGAATATGGAATCATGTGATCTTGTCCTCTTTTTGAAAATTTGTTATACAAAAAGATTTATCTATATCTTGTTAGGGTGAAAGGGAGTGATCACCTCTTCACCATCCACCCCACTTATTACTTCAACTATTCTTTCTCTGTCTCTTTTCCATCTTTCTGTTTATTTGAAACTCTGCAGTATTCATATTTTTACACCTTCGTCCCTCCCAACTATTTTTTATTAAAAAGAGAGAGGGAGAGAGAGGAAATGAGAGATACAGACATAGAAAAGATGAGAGAGAGAGATCCCGCAGCAATGAAGAAGCCTACAACCTCAAAACTCACCTTCGGTGTTTCCCGCACCATTTCAACCATTTCTAAGTTTTCCCGTTGAACGAGCTATGTACTCCGTTCACCCTTATAAGCATTAAGGATACGAATTAATTTAATTTTGTTAATTATTTACTTAGAAAACAAAAAATTAATTTCTATCTTTGATATCATTATTGAATACAATTTTATTTATACCCTTGTATCAGTATATTGATTTCTCAAGTAACTGAAAAAAATAGTTAAATTTTCCAGTAACATTGATTATTTTATTAACATGACATTATTATTAGGATTATTTTAAATTAGATAAATAATAATAATAATAATAATAATAATAATAATAAGAGTAAATTACGGATTTGGTCCCTGTGGTTTAGTGGTTTTTGTGGATTTGGTCCCTGAACTTCATTAATTATGGATTTGGTCCTTGTGGTTTGCAAATTCTTCTGAATTTGGTCCCTGGACCAAACGTCTGTTTATTTTTTTGTTAACTTTAAGGGTAAATGTGTCATTTTGGTATTTATTTTATTTTAAAATAAAATTTGTTATTTTTATTTGTTGTCTTTTAGTGTCACTAATGAAGTAATGAAAAACAAAATGACAAATAAAAATAACAAATTTTAATGCTATGGCCTTTTAGGGTTTTGACTATCTTTACTTGAATTTGGGGTTTTTGGGTTTTGGTGGCGGAGATGGTGGCTCAGGCCGTGCCGGTGCCGGAATGTTCATCCGAGATCTACCTGGTGGTGGTGATGATGATGGTAGGTTAATGGTGGTGGTGGTGGTGATGGTGGGTTAATGGTGGTGGTGGTGGTGATGGTGATGGTGGGTTAGTGGTGGTGGTGGTGATGGTGATGGTGATGGTGGGTTAGTGGTGGTGGTAATGGTGATGGTGATGGTGGGTTAATGGTGGTGGTGGTGGTGGTGATGGTGATGGTGGGTTAGTGGTGGTGGTGGTGGTGGTGATGGTGATGGTGGGTTAGTGGTGATGGTGGGTTAGTGGTGGTGGTGGTGATGGTAAATTGGTGATGATAGGTTAATGGTGGTATGATGGGTTAGAGTTTAATACAATTCACACATGTATATATTACATACATATATATATATGTAATGATTAGATGCAGGTCACTATGTATATTATGATAATATTTAAATTGAAATAATATTTTAATAAGTAAAGAAAAAGACAAAAAAACATAAGGACAAAAAAAAGAGGTAATAAAAATTAATGCTAAAAATACTTAAAAGGTAAAAGGACCTAATTACCCTCAATTTTAACAGATCAAGTAGACGTCAGTTTGGTCTAGGGACCAAATCCAAAAGGAATTGTAAACCACAAGGACCAAATCCATAATTAATGAAGTTCAGGGACTAAATCCATAAAAACGACCAAACCACAGGGACCAAATCCGTAATTTACTCTAATAATAATAATAATAAAGATTAAAGAAGATCAAAATGAGGTTAAAAATGGCAAGTAAGGCTACGGATTACAAAGTGTGGTTGGTGTCAGTTTTTATTCCCCTTCTCTACATGGTCCCCCTATTTTCTCATTATTCTTAGATTTCGTGATTTTTGTTTTTATTCCAAATTAATTAATTAATCAAAAAACACGTGAACTAACCATATATATGTACTTAAGAAGAGAATATAATATTATACGTACGTATTCACATGCATGCATACATACATTAATACGTACATATACACTTGCATACGTACATTGATACGCACATATCAGAAAAAAGATAATTACAAAAGATATTATATAAGGAAAAAACTGGGTTTTTTCGATGTATCTTACTCTTGTTATCAAAGTTTGATATCGTTTGATGTGGTTTTTTGTCTAATTCTATTGTATTGGAACATTTTTTTTAAAGATTTTGCTTGATTTTGAGGGATTTTTAAGTTTTTATTTTATCTATTTTGAGGGATTTTTTCAGGTTTTTGGTTGGTTTCAAGAGTTTATTATTGTTATTATGAGGTACAATTGCACTTCTTAATCTTTTGAATATCTAAGATGGCAGTTTCAAAAACGATACGCTTACACCTTTCATAAATGTAAACTTTTTAATCCTTATAGTGAGAAACGATGCAATGACACATGCCACAGTATGCGCTTGTATGGGTCCGTCTATAATACATACATTTTATATATAAGTGACGATATAATTTATTACTATATATACATGGTTGAGTAAATTACATGTTTCATCATTCGTTTTGGTGTTTTAACCAATCGTGTGTCTCTATGATTGCATATCTTCTAACAGGTTTGCCACTAACTGATTTGGTAATAGGGACCTAACTCGTTAAAAAAATAAACTACATGGGCCAAACTTTTTGAAAAATGCAACCTCAAATACTCGATTCAATAATTTTCGAAACATGGACATAATATGTTAAAAACACGAAACTACAAGGAAGAAACATGTGATTTACTCTAAAAAAATTGATGTCCGTACGACATGTATGCATTTATTGTAAAAAAAAACATATGTAATCTACAACGCGTTGGATTTTTTGTGGTTTACGCCTGACCCAAGTAAAGTCCTTTGTCTCTTTCGATCTCCGATCGATCCAAGAAAATCTTGTAACTTTTCTCGAAACAATCAATATATTACCTCCACCACCGATCTTAACCAGTTTTGTCTTCAATTTTAGCCAAAAATCTTGAAATTCAAGCCATATATAGAATATGTACGATGATTCTTGAATTTTAGGTACCCAATTCAACGCAAGAATAACATTGTTTCTTAAACAAAGAATTGATTCGACAACAACATTGATATGGATTTGTTTTTATATTTTATGTTGTTTTAATTGTATTTAAGGTTATTGAATTAAGTAGGAGAAATGGGTGAAGAAGATTATAACATGAAAAAATGGACGAAGACGGGCTTTTTTTCCCGAGTCTGGAACGTGTTATTTAGGTTACATGCCGATAACTTTGAGAAAAGATTGCAATATATATCGAAAGAAGAGGCCACTCTTCTTTCTAGAATGAAGAGGAGATCTTCGAGTTGGAAGGCAACGGCTAGAAATTTGATCATCGTTTCTGTTTTTTTCGAGGTAATGGATAATTGGACGGTTATTTTTCATGTTAATTTAATTTTCAATTCATGTTATGAAGGATACAAGGTATGCAAGTCTTAGGGAAAACCTACAAATATTCATTATGAATAATTGATTTTGTCTTTACAGGTTGTAATAGTAGTTTATGCCATAGTTACAAGATCCGAGGATTTGGAATGGCAAGCGAGGGCAATACATGTGCTACCGATATTTCTTTGGCCATGTTTATCATCAGCTCTATATTGGGCACTTTTTAGCTTCACAAAACTATGTATGTTCTGAACTTAGTACCAAGTATAAAGAGTCAGGTTTAGGAAAAACCATAAAAAAATGAAAAACTGGTAAACACTCTAATAGTTGTTTACATGAACGATATGTATTATGCAGACAAATAAATTTAACATGCACATGTGCATAGAAAAAAAAAAGTCATAGAAATAGAAAAAAACATATTAATCTACTTGTATTAATATGTATATACTGTCCAAATAAACAGTTACCTTGGTGTTCCTCAAATCTTCATTTTTGATGTGTTGTCTTAAAATATCCATCTTACCCAATTTAAAAATTACAATCATCTGTAACCATATTTGAAAACTACTCAAAATTATTTCTTAAAAGTTTTCATCATGGTGGTAAATGACCATTTCTCAATTAAGTCTCTTGTGCTTCTCGTATAGGCGATAGTAGGGATCAAAAAACGTTAGAGAGTCTTCGTGCGGAAAGGCAGGCAAAAATTGAAGAACTTAAAGAGCGAACCAACTATTATACTACTCAACAACTCATTCAGGTACAATATTACACTACAACAAAATTGGACATATAGAATGGTACCAACTTCTAAGCATCATTATTGACCATTTTATAAAACATAATTTATAGGACCAAAAATTAAAGTGTCATATCTATAAGTGTTGTAATAAGTTTATACGACACAAGTTTTAAGGACAAATATAGAGTGTGGCACTCAGCTATTTTATAAGATGCTTATGAGTAAATGTCATATAAACCCATTTTTGTGACTAATGTCATATAAAATAGCTAATAGGACATTTTTTTTAATAAAAAACGTCTTATAAACTTATTGCAATGTCTTTAAATAGGACATTTTACTTTTTGTTGTAGTGTTATTCACTTCACTTCACTTTTTGTTTTTGTTTTTGTTTAATGTGAATACGACCTTTACGCTTATTCTCTCTTTTTTGTCTGCAGAAATATGACTCTGATCCAGCAGCCAAAGCGGCTGCTGCATCTGTACTTGCATCGAAATTGTGTGCAGATTCAGGCTTGAGAGTGTTCTTGGAAGAGGGGTTGGATTTTTATACCGAAGACAAAGGAAAAAGTAATGATTTCGAGCCCGTGAAACCTAGTGGTCTACGGAAAAGGTTTACATCCGAATCTCCATCCAAGGGGGGCAACTCCATGCAACAGTCTGATAAGGAAAATATTCAATATGGTAAGGAAAATGAGGTGGTATCAGAGGTTGCTCCTCGTAAACAACTTGTTGTTGAGCATCATGACACTATAACTCCGGCATCTCGTCAAGATAAAGTTGGTTTGCTCGAGTTGCTGCATTGCTTGTGGGAGCAGACCCCTCACAATCGTATGCGCTTATATGCGGCCATTGCTATATGCATAATGGTAAGTATATATTTCATTCTTATTGTATGCATGGTTATTTTCTCTATGTCATTCCAGTTTTATTAGTTACTCTCAAACACAATAAGCAAAATTAAGATAGAAACAATGGGCACTAAAGCAATATTTGCAAAATTCATGTTATATGAATATGAAAACAAAATTTATACCAAACAAACCTAATATAGTACATATACGGTTAGGTTCATAGGAAACCCAAAAGAAATAGAAAATCTAGAAACACTCTGTTAGTTCTTCATTAGATAATATGCACTTGTGCATACAAAGTAAATTGTAACATGCACATGTGAATAAAAATAAAAAACAATTTAATTTACTTGTGTGTACAAATACATATTATCCAAGTGAAAAGTTATCAGGGTGTTACTCAAATTTCATTTTTTGAGGTTTTCCTTGAACCTCCACCCCTCTGTGTGTGTGTGTGTGTGTGTGTGTGTCTGTGTGTTTGTATATATATAGTATTAGGTTCAAATGAGAAGTGCTAAAAGAATGAGAAGTAGAGAAGTGATCTCCACCACCCATCCGGTTAATAAAGGTGGCTTTGATCGAGTCCCCTCCTTTAATAATCTCTATCTTCCCATGAATCGCGTCAATCCCCCGTGATCGCTTCCACGTTACCGGTCAAAGCCACATTTATTGACGGATGAGTGGTGAAGATCACTTCTCTACTTCGTATTTTTTAGCATTTCTCATTTGAACTCTCTCTCTCTCTCTCTCTCTATATATATATATATATATGTAGTCGGGTTCAAAAGAGAACAATACACATTTAAAGTAAACACGAGAACCAACAAAATCATATATGCTTTTGCATTAACAACGAAAAGGCGATGCATGTGACTTCGGTTGGGACTTGCAAAGTCAAATGAATCATATATGATTTTATACATAAATCATATGTGATTTTGTTGTTTCTCGTGTTATTTTGAATAATAAATGTCCTTGTGTGATCCTCCCTATATTTTTTGTTTTGAGAAATGTTGACCTAGATTTTACTTAGACTACATCCTTGACAAGTTGCGGAAATTTAAGACTAAATCTGACCACAAGATGCTAGTGTCCGGACTCGAACCCTGGAAGGTTTCAATTACAAACCATGTGTGTGTCTGAGATTAGGTTTTAGTGAAACGTTGAGTTAACGTGAAAAACATGAGAAGTGGTTATCAACCATCGTTTAATGCACATTAGGATGATATGAAACACCATCCATCCTTGTAATAAGTGCGAATAATGTGTGAGATAAAGATTAAAGGTGATTAAGGGTTCATGTCTACTTCTTACACGTCTCACGTTAACTTAACTTCTCACACAATCCTTTCCCTATATATACCACTCAAAAGCAATGGTTGGAAGAACCTAAGAAGTAATTCCACATGTTAATGATAAAAATCCCCATTTACAGGTCTTGCAAGTAAAGAGGATTTCCCGTACATTACATACTTTTGCCCACATTGCGATGCTTTAAATAAACCAATGAGCTCGGGTGAAAATTCTTCGGGTATCAACACCGATAATATGAGATCTTCGACAAGTGAATGTGTTAGTGGTAAGTTGATTAAACAAAGTAGTGCGCCCATGAAGTTGTCCACTCCTTTAAGCGAGACAGAATCAAGAAAGAAGGCAGTGGCCAACAAAGTAGTGGGCCATGCTAGTGGTAACCTGATTAAACATAGTAGTGGGCCCATGAAATTGTCCACTCCTTTAAGCGAGACAGAATCAAGAAAGAAGGCAGTGGCCAACAATGCGGCTAGTTTGAGGGGAACTCAACGATGAACTTGTTCTCTTATCTTGATTTTTGTTTTCTTTGTGGGCATGGAGTTTTTGTAACATGTATTGATGGTTCGGTCATTGTGAACGTATTAGACATATATATATATGCTAGGTGTTGTTATATGTACAGATGACACGTATAGTACGATTTTTTGCAAAACGTTACATTGGTGTCAAGTTTTGAGCTAATTTTAGTCGATTGTTTAAGATTTTCGGTGAGATCTTTTGTTACAGTTATCCAATTTTACAACCCAAAAAGAGCCAGAGATTAGATCAGATTAATGTTTGAAAGTATTTATATATGTCTCCAAAAGGATTTGGTGGTCAACCCAATTTTGTAAATTATGGAAACATCAAAATGTGGTAAATATAGAATTATAGAAATGTTGTTTTGTTTTTGAAAATAAGCTATTTTTTTTTAGTTTACAATTACGAATTCGTTTAGATGATAGCCACATGCCATCTTATTCTTTTGTGTCAGATTTTTTTTTAATGAAAATAACGATGTTTTAGGAAAATTGCAAGGTGCGGTTTTGATTTGTGGGTGTAAAATATTTTATTTTATTTTGATACTTTTTCAAAAAAAGTTTGGCACTGTAATAAAATATGGCTAAACCTAATTGAGTTAAGTTTTTCACGAGAAGTTGATGTTAATTTAAGAAAATTAGAAATAGTTATAAATAGTTAGAGGAGACATTGTTACATTTTAGAATAAGATGCACCGAGATGCACTAGATGATATCTTTTAAGATATGAGATTATTTGAGAAGTGCTAGTTTTGATGGAAATTACTTTTACATCATTGATCACTTTTAATCAAATCTCCTCTTATGAAATAGGGGTGAGAATCGGACAGATTTTTCGGGTTTCGGGTGTGGTATGTGTGTTGGGGGGGGGGGGGGGGGGAATGGAGGCTCCGGAATCCGATTTTTGGGGGGTCGGGGTTTTATTTTGACTTTCTTTTCGCTATCACTTTCGAAGTAAAAAAAATATATGCAAACCAAAAATGACAAGTTCCAACATTTAAATCAACGTTTAAAAGTACCAAATACCAACATTTAAATCAACATTTGGTAAATACTTTAAAATATTAAAAAAAATCGGATTTTTCGGACAAGTTTTTCGGGGATCGGGGAAATAATTTTTGCACCCTACCCGACCCCGATCGACCCTCGGGGATTTCGGGGTCGAGTTTTTTTGAGGTCGGGTTTTTCGGTTTTTTTTTTTTTTGTCGGGTCGGGTTTTCGATGATCGGTTTTTTTGCTCACCCCTACATGAATTGCTTGCTTAAAAAAGAATTGACATTGTGCATCTTATCTCGATGCATCTTAACCTGATATACATCAATAACTCCTTCTCATTGAACATAAGATTAAAAGTAATTTAATAATTTTCGCTTCACTTTCACGTTAAACTCAACTTGTTTTACCTTAATTATTCCAATCACAAGGTCGTAGATGTAATTTATTCTAGAATATTAGTTTTTAAATAAGATAAGACCAAAATTCAGCCCAAATTGTTAGCACAACAAATGGGCTTTTAAACCAGGCCCAATTTCAAACAGACGATTATAAACCCTAGCCGTAGTCATATTTGCGCAGCTAGCTCCATTTTCACAGCCTCTCCCCCACAATCTCTGAAGATGGAAGAAGAAAGAGTCGAATCGAAGAGAGATTTTCCAATTTTCAGAGACATTAGGCGTTATACTTGCGAGTTTGTGGTATAGTTCGTTCGAAAAAGACTATTATCACTGCTCAATCCAATCTCATCACCAGGTTTGTGTTTATATCTACTTGTAGATCTCTTGATCAACTATTGCAAATTCGCAATGCGTTGTTGATGAATTTTGATGTTGCATGTTGCAAAATGAATCTGTAGGAAGTTGTAGTGATTTGGATGAGATCGGTTAGGTATTTTGGTTGATCATTAGTCAATTGAGGCAGATCGGATTTCTATTGATAGAAATTGTTGTATGTGAATGTATATTATGTAATTTTAGAACGAATTTGGTTGATATTAGTGAATTAGAGGCAGATTCGATTCTAGTTGATAAAATTGATGTATGTGTGTAATTTATATTAATGTAAATTTGTGTGTAGTAGGATGAATTTTAATTTAGTCTTAGTTTGGATTTAGTTGATAATGAATGTAGTAGTGTATTCTTGGGTTTAATAGAAGAGTTTTGAATGAGATTTGATTAGTATTTTATGTAATCAGAGAGTTTTGATTTTTGTTAACACTTATGAAGCTAGTAGTGATAATTGTTGGATTTAATCATGAGTAGGTTTTGGATGAGATTGATTAGGTAATTTTATGTAATCAGGAGGAGGTTTTGAATTTTATTCTTTAGTTTTGAATTTAGTTGAGCCTATGAACGATATTAGTGGATAATTGTTGGATTCAATTTTGATATATTTGTGATAATTTAGGATGAAATCAAGGAGAAAGAAGGTGATGGGATGTGGAGAAAAAAGGGGAGAAGATGAATGTTTGCGAGGAATGTGGCGCTTCTTTTCGGAAGCCTGCTCACTTGAGACAGCATATGCAAAGCCATTCACTTGAGGTATTTTTGAAACATTGATATTCTATGCTTAATTCGGTACTAGTTTTAGGCTGTGTTTGGTAACAATAAGCTAGCTTATAGTATATGTTTGGATGGACCATAAACTAGCGTAATTGAAACACTAGTTGAAGTTGCTTACATACTCATAAGCTAGTTTTTGCCAAACATAGTTTATTCATAAGCTAGCTTATCAGTTACTAGGTAGCTTATTAGTCAATAGCTAGCTTATCATCTAGTTTGCCAAACACAGCTTTAATGAAGAAATTGCTGGTTCAATAAAAAAATTTGCTGTTTTTGTGGACATTGGTGTTGATGCATTTATTTGGTCAATGAGCCATTCCAAAATCTGGTCTATAGATGCTTGTTGCATGATATAGGCTGCTAAATGTTATGGGGTCTGTGAAAGTTATTTTGTTGAATTCATATGTATACTAAATTACTAATGGTTATATTGGCTAAGATTGGTTAGTTTGGGGTCTCCAATTATATATATGGGGTTGAAGTGGAAATAGAGTAACATATGTTCAGCAGTTCAATTGAGCTTTATATGATGTTGGTGTAATTGTTTGCTACAATCACACTTATGTGTACTTTTTAATGCCAATGCTCTTATCTTTTTTTTTTTTTAAAATTTTTGATGTGATTCTTAAATAATTAATCTTTCAGAGCATCCACACTTGTGCAGGGTATAAGGTTATATTGGGTATTTGAAATTATGTGAAACGAATTGCGTGAGGCATTGGATCCCACACAGAGAACTCCAAAATGCGAGACCTTGATTGGATTAGTATCAGGCAGGGCGACCTCCTGAGAAGCTCCGTCAAGTGAGTCCCAATCACGCGCTGAAGTATGAGGTTCAAAGATTCTTTAATCCGTGTTATAAATTATCAAAGTATTTCACAAATAACTTCAGTAAAAAATTCTTACCAATAAGGCGTTTGTCTTTCTGCAGAGGCCTTTCACTTGTTCAATAGACGACTGCAACTCCAGTTACCGTAGAAAAGATCACTTAACTCGCCATCTTCTTCAGCACCAAGGTAAACTTTTCGAGTGCCCTATCGAAAATTGCAAGAGCAGATTTTCAATTCAAGGTAACATGACAAGACATGTGAAAGAAATCCATGACGACGATGAATCTGATGACATAAACGATCAGAAGCAGTATCCATGTTTAGAACCTGGATGTGGAAAAGTTTTCAAATACCCATCAAGATTACGAAGGCATGAAGATTCTCATGGTTAGCATTTAGCAAGTTGCTATACTTTTTAGTTGATTGTTTAATGTCTTAATGACTCGTTTTTGATGGAGTATTTTGTTTGCTATTGCAGTTAAGTTGGAAACGGTGGAGGCATTCTGTGCAGAACCGGGCTGTATGAAGTACTTTACCAACGAGCAGTGCTTAAAGGCACACCTCCAGTCTTGCCATCAGCACATTAATTGCGAGATTTGTGGGAGCAAGCAACTGAGGAAGAATATCAAGCGTCATCTTCGTACACATGAGGAAGGGGGTTCTAATCAGAGGATCAAATGCAGCTTTGATGGATGCGATCTAACATTCTCAACTGTAAGAACCATATACCAATTAAATATTTTGATTTAAATTAGTTACTTTCTCATTAGGTGGAAGAAAATAAAATAACCTGGTTGGGTCCTCACCTTCTATTCACAGCAATTTGCCTTGATGCCAAAGAAGAATTCGACCCATTGCTTTATTCTGTTTATTTAATCCTGATTTTACATTAGGTTGTGATTGGTAAAACAAAAAATCTAGTTTATAAGATTGGTAATTACTAAATTACTCATGTTAAATTAACACGTTAAGTCTTTTCCTAATTCTTTACATGCATACAATGTACCTCACTTCTTTCTGTTTTATCTAGTCCCGTCTACTTGATTTTCTATGCAAGTAATATATCCCATTAAAGAAGACAAATCGTAATTCAAGTTTTTATTTTTGGTGAAAATGCAGGGTTCAAATCTTCGACAGCACGTTAAAGCTGCCCACTTTCAAGAAAAGCCGTTTGTGTGCAGCATTTCCGGGTGTGGAATGAGATTTTCGTTTAAGCATGTTAGAGATAATCACGAGAAATCTGGGCTTCATGTTTACACACTGGTAAGATTGTTGCTCAAAATCCTGCTTAATACGATCTGATCGTCCAACTTTTTCCGACCAATTTGAGGTTTGTATTTTAATATGCTGCGGTTTTCAGGGAGATTTTGTGGAGGCTGATGAGCAATTTCGGAGGACAGGGGGTGGTGTGAAACGGAAATTGCCAGCCATGATAGAAAGCCTTATGAGAAAGAGGGTTCTTCCACCTACGGAATCTGATAACGTACAAGAAGGTCATGACTACGTTTCTTGGTTACAATTGGAAGGCGATGAAGATTAAGTTCCTGCTTGCTTATCGAACACGAAATATAATCCACGATGTATAGGTTTTTGGTAGTATGCTGTTTTGTGGGGTTTTGCCCATTAAACAAGTGTTATTATAATTTTGTCTATATGGTAAATTTGTTAATTTTGGCGTTTTTGTGGAGATAACCAAGTACTGTAAAACCCATAATCCATCATCAATAGCACTGTTAGCTAACATGTTAAAAGTGTATTAAGGTTAAGATGCATTAAGTTTTTCATTTTAACATATATTAAAATTCTGAGGAATGCCAACATATATTAGTGGAAGACTTGAAAGTTTGTGATAATTTTAAGATACAGTTAAGATCCGTTGAGTTTTTCATTTTGATAGTCAAAATGAAAGGGACAATTTCATCTATATAATTCCCTAAAATCAAAATTTTATTAACAACTCCGTAATTTGTGATAATTGTAAGATTTGATTTCTGTCAATTATCATATAATATTTTAATCCATTAATTATTGAAATGAGAGTAGATGAATCTTATCGTTATCACAAAATATCTGGTTCTTCGTTGAATGGACCTTGAGATATATATACGTATAATCGAGTTCAAACGAGAATAATACCTACTTAAAAGAACACAGAAAATCAACAAAATAACATGATTTTGTATTAAATTTTGAAAAAAGCTACACAAACAACTTTGAACACGACTATATGCAAAGTTGCATAAATCATATATGATTTTGTTGGTTTCTATATTAATTTATAAACATCAATCTTCCCTATATATACACACACAATTTGATGAAGCCATAGTAGTATGAGTGTATGACTAGCAAAATCTTGCATACTATTGTCTACCATTGATTCTTCTATATACACACAATTGATGAAGCCATAGCAGTATGACTAGCAAAATCTGCATACTATTGTCTACCATTGATTCTATATATACACTTTGATGAGGCCATAATAGTAGTATGACTACCAAAATCTTGCATACTATTGCCTACAACTGATTCTTTCTATATATATACACACACAATTTGATAGAAGCCATAGTGGTATGACTAGCAAAATCTTGCAAAATACCCTACCATTGATTCTTCCTTGTTCAAACTGCAAAACTTTTCCATTTCTTAATTATTAGATATATACAACTTCATTTTCCCATCATTTTACACCACAAACCATTTCAAAAGACCTCCTTCCTTCAAATCTTGAATGCCCTTCAATTGAAAACCCACCACCACCACCATCATCATCATCTTGATCTCCATCTTTCTGCAACAACTTCTTGCATTTAATCACATCTTGTTCAACATTAATGGCTTCCACCGGCTTGCATATGGCCTTCTTAAGCCACACTGTCCCCGGAAACACCATCAAGTTGGTTTTCCGAAACCTCTTCTTCTCTTCGGCCTCCAAATGCGTGAACCCAAACCCTTCTATCCACGTCTGAACTAAACTCGGGATGGCTGATAGGACCAGCTCCGAAATCTTCAACGACTTCAGCAGCTGAACGATGCAAGTCAAACATCGAGTCAAAATTACAAACTCATACGACAATTCAAAAGTCGTTTGGTTGGTTTTCCATTAGGTATTGTATGAATAAAGCTGTCTATGTGGATTAATGTGTCTTTATAGATTGAGAAGGTTTTTGTTTGGAAGGGTTTTTATTAGATGGAAAAGAGCGTGTTTTCCAAGTGGGAGGGGCAATTTTGGAAGTAAAAAAAACTTGCCATTTTACATAAAAGCTCCCTCTTGGAAGATTACTGATTAAACCACTTTCTATATCATTATTAAGCCAGTACCAAACAGTCATGTATGGGTGACTGAATAAGCTATGAATCCCATTAAGCTACTAACAAACAAGCTCTAAGTGAAAGGCGTACGCACCTCTTCGATAGCGTTCATGAGACGTCTACACATTCCACTTCGCCGATATTTGCTTGATGTTGCAATGAGGGGCATCTCCGCAACGCCCATCCCGTGAATCCTGAACGCGAATGGAAACCATTTCATATCCTAGAAATTCTATTTACCAAATTATTGCAAGAAACCATAAGTCATCCACCATTCAAGATTGTTGTATAACGGGTTGGGTTCAGGGAAAAACCGCAAAAAAAAATGAAAAACTGAAGAACACTCCTGATAATCATTGATTTTTTTGGTATGCACATGTGCTTGAAAGTAATTTTTTCAGCATGCACACGTGCATACGGACCAAGAAACATTTTCAATTAGTTTCATGCACATGTGCATAATGGACAAACAAATGGTTACCAGGGTGTTCCTCAGTTTTCCATCTTTTTGTGGTTTTCCCGTGAACCCAAACCTGCTACATGATCCAAGAAACGTTCTCATTGATGTTTAAGTTATTTTCACACAAAAAAGAACATAAAAACCATGCTAACATTGTCGGGATTCACGGAAATAACAACTTGATCTAAATATAGATCTACGATCACGAATCAAGACATACCTTATGGATGCTACAGAGAGTAACGTGTCGTCTTTCTCCAAGACCACCGTGTAAAATCCCTCGTAGTCAAGGCGTGCAAACTCCGATCTACACAAAATATAGCGAAAAAATAACCGTTAGACCATTTATCATAGATATATATTGGAACCTTAAAAAGGTCTTTTAGAAAGTAATCTAACGGTGGTTCTACACATTCTTACACTTGCGAATAAAAAAAAACTCGAAAGAAAATTTTAAGAACATTGAGCGTAATACTACTAACCCTTGATTATATATCACATGGGGTATCATATCGATGCCTGTTCTCGGGTCCAACATGGGAAGAAAGCTCTCCTCCATGATCGCAAGGGCAACCGCTAGTTTCAAATTGCATTCAACTTTCAGAGCAACGAAATGTTGATCCGAAAGGACCGTTTGGTCTCCATGAGTGCACCTCAGAACCATCCATGAGAAACCATCGGAGATCGGATTCATAAGCCCAACTCGGGAATCGAGCCCCAAGTGAATCTGTAAAAGATGGGTGTCGAAGATTGTTAAGAATATCCAAGAAGTGGGAAGTTCCATTAGGAACCCAAAATTGATTGAGAACCCGGGAATCAAAATGAATATTCATCATAAATAACACATTCATGATGAATATGGACGTGTTACGGATGTATTATTCATCATAAATCATACAACATTCATAATGAATAACATGTCCATATTCCTGATGAATATGCCACATGTTGTGTTGTGGACGGTTCCCAAGTTCCTAATCAGTGTTTATTTCTAGTAAACAATCTTTTAAATAAAAAATCATGTTCAAGATGGAATAGTTAAGTATCGGGTTATTTAGCTAAATGACATTCTAACAAGTTTTTCCTAAATCCATTATCTTTTGGCACATATCTAGGCATTCTTTATGCATGAAAGTGGCATTCTTCTGTTAAGCAGTGACATTCTCAAACCCTGTCAGAAAAGGAAAATTTACGAAAAGACCCTTTATCTTTACCTCTTTACAACTTTCGCCACAGAACCAAGAGGAAGGTACAAATCCGCTTTCAATTCTCGTCTCTTTGATACACTCCTTGTGGTCTGTTAACAATACATACGGTTTCATTACGACAAAAGAACAAAAAGTACGAAATGTGGAACCCACCATATAATAATAGAGTTAGAATCATGTGAAAAGTTTACATTTTCGTAAGAACGTGAGAAACAAGTGAAGAAAATTACATTTATGTTTGCACTGCAAACATTTCAGAACACCCGAGATTGGGGCTTCGTCATTACCATCGACCACATTCCCGCAACTCCAACAAGAGCATCTTGAACAATACCAATTGCCTTCTGGAAGCTCCTGGAGAAACAAAAGCATAGAAAAGATGAAAACGAAAACATTTATCGGAAAAAACCCTTCACCATTACCCACCAAACCATGTTTGGATCCTTTTGTGAATACGATCTCCTTTTGGTTCGATAACAAAAGTAATGTTGATGCAGTTATGCACACTATTGACACTGCTAGTAAACCACAATGTAGATATATTCACAAATGAATTACAGTGGTATTCATATGTGAATATACATATTAACAAATGAATTACACTGGTATTCATTAGTGAGTATGCATATTAATTCGAGCAAGATGTTCGATAAAGTTACGAAAACCAACTGAACAAATAAGCTACGCTACAAGAAAAGCTAGACAGACCTGCATACACAAGCACGCTTGATGAAAAGTCGACGGGCAGTTATCACAGCATATCAACTCGCCCCCATCGCCACACACCCCACAACTATCGTCATTTTGGTCAATCTGTTCCACTTTTGCATTCTTTATCGCCACTTCCCTTGCTTTATATTCAGTCGACCAACCTTCTAATTGGCACAAACCGAACGATTTCCCCGATTCCATAAAGAGATTCAGACACGGGCATCTGAGGCTGAATCCAGCATGACTCTTGAACTTAGTGACGGAAAGCACTTTGTCACAACATCGACACAGAAATACCGTCTCGAGTAACCAAACCGTCCTTCACCACGGAACTATCCCTCGGGTTTCTGTATTCCATCACTTCTTTTAAACGAATAACACCGAAATCGATCAACCACGATAACACCGTTCTCACACCAACGGAATCCGATTCTCTTCAACGTGATGCTGTCCGCCCTTCGAGAGACTCCGAGGAAGCAACCGGCAACTACCCTTTCGGTTTTTGTACTTCTTTACAACGTTTCTAACACGGGTTTTCCGTTTTACGCCCGATGATTTGGTAGCGGAGTGGTTTTTCGATATCGACGAAGGTAAAACACCATCATCGTCATTATTCTCAATGTGGCTTTTCTTTTCTCCATCCTTTTTACGATCCTTTTCGCATATCACCGATATCTTACGACTTCGAGAACGAATGTCGGATTTCTTGAACTTTGCCTTCGGTTTCTTGTTTTTTCCGCAACTTTCTTGATTATCTATGTTAGCTTCAACGCCGTTCTTTGTTTTATTTGAGTTGTTCAGCTTGACCTTGTGTGAGTTCTCTTGGTTTCTAGGGGTAATTACGTCTTTTAAACGCGAAACGGAAACGGTGTCGTGTTTCCGATATGAACCGTCCTTCATGCTTCTTTCGAGCTTCGCTCGTTTCCCATCGTTATAACGTAGACTCTTGTCGATGAGCACCGTTACGTTCTCGTCTTTATCGACCGATCTACGATCGATGGCGGAATCTTTACGTGGGAATACGTTCTCGTCGTCATCGAGTTCCAAAAAGGAAGAATCTTTTTCCGTTTTCTTGAAACACTGAACTGTTTCCGGGCTCGATTGACTCTCCTGTGAAACGGGTGACAAATTAGCTTTTCTTACGTTGTTTCCGTTCAGATAATTTGATTCCGAGCAGCATAATCTACACTTAACGGCATCCCGATCTCCAAGATTTCCTTTAAGCAAATAGCAACTCGGCTTAACACCTTGGCTCGATGATTCAACTAACCGGCAAGTTATGATAGAACCCGGTTGGCATGAACAAGAGTCGGCTTCTTTCGATGGGGTTACAGAATTAAGTGCTACTTTTTCTAGATAAGGTTTAGTTCTAGAATGTTCTAGAACCGGCACCGAGACCTTCCGTCGCTTGATTTCGACACCGGGGTCGTTCCTGATGAGCTCTTCGGAAACCCGACCGTCCTCCGTGTTCCGGAAATCTTCCTGAATCGTCATAACGGAATGCTCGCTGTTCGATAGAAACGAGACGTCCTTCGGCCTGTTATCGTCGTTTTCGAAATGGATTGCTGCGGTCACGACACATCGTTTAGTATTTCCACCGTTTCTTCGTGCCCGAAGAACACGTCTCTAAAAATGGCGTCCTCGTCTAGAGAACCTTCGAAATGGTCATCGTGAAAATCCTCGATTCCGAGGCTTAATAATGCCTTCAACGACTTGTTGCAATTCCCCTTCATTTCACCGAGAGAACTTCACGATTCACGGTTTATACGTATATATATGCATCGAAAAGATGAACTTGTGGGCCATCAGACGAAGGAGCATCATAACATCTGTAGTAACAGAAGACATTTTATCAATCAGAATCAACTCTTGGTTTAGTTTTTTCTAAGCAATTGGAACTGATTTCTAAATACGGAAAAATGTTTGTGAATTTATGCAAATGTAAGCTGAAATACGACAATTAAGCAACAAAATTTTCACGGTTTCGATTCTTTCACATGAACATCAACCGGCAAAAGAAAAAAAAACTAAGAGTAAGTGCATCTTCAAAGATATAGCAACATCTCTGTCTGGGTAAGCACCTCTGACCCAGTCAGAGATGTAGAACCCAACCATCAAGCACAACCAAGAAAAATGTGAATGTAGCTCATACAAGAATGAGAAATCAAGATCGCCGAATCTGATAGCTTATGGCGGGTCAGCATCATGAACCATAACAAGGTCTTGGTAAATAGCAGCATCTCTGACTGGGTAAGCACCTCTGACCCAGTAAGAGTAAGCGCCTCTTCAAAGATATAGAACCGACCTCTTATTTTTTAGATGTGAAATCAGACTTCAGATCTCTTCAAAAACAAAGGACACCAAGCGGTCATAATGATTAAGAGGCTTTTATGATATAGTGGCGGTCACAATGAAATATGGTTGTTTTGTAATTGTTTAGGATGAAATTAGTGCGTTGAATGGTTAAGGGAGGCCCAAGATACAAAATCATTCAAGGGTTTTAGAACCATTAAGAGGCATTTTTTCGCCAAACAAGAATCACCTCTTAGCGATTCAGAGGTTGCCTCTTAAATCTTAATGGAACTATTTAGAGGTAATCAAACAACCCCATAGTTAACCATCATACAGGTCATTTGGATAAATGATATTAAATGAGTTCTCAATTAGAAGCATGAATCTACCACATACTCCAAAACAATATGCTCCAATAAATTTTTAGAAATACAATCTGAGGGTTACATTCTTGAAATTCAATTTTTAAGAAGCTCAAATAACCCCCCAATCATATCCACATTTGCAACATTACAGCAACCAAAAACAAGTGCATTGCCATTACCATTACCATTACCATTACCATTACCACACAAGAACACACAAAATTTTCAATCAAATTAACATATCAAACTCATCATAAAAAGATGAAATACACCATTCTAAAGCCTGCAATAACCCCTAATTTGGCCAATTTGATTACACTCACTCACACACAACACACACAACACATTGGATGTGATTTGATCCATTACTTCATCAAATTCAATTCATAACAATCCAGCTCCACCTCAGCTCATTCCAAAACCCCCAAATTCAACAAAAACATATCAATCAGCATTCATTCATTCTCAACATAATCACACAAATCGAATACAGAAACCACAATTTACCTTCACCTAAGCCAGAAAACGGAGCTCCAGTCGACTAATTCCAGCAACATCCACCTGCATTTCCGATTCCGTAAACCTCAAAATTAGGGTTTGAAGATTTAAGCGAATCTTATTATATAATATAGCAATCGATCGATTGATTGATTACAAACTACAAATACAAAAATTAAACAAAAATAGAGTTAGAAATTAGTTACCAAATGGAATTTATATGAAGGTTGAAATGAGCAATAGAAATGGCGGAAGGCTAGGGCTACGAAGAGACCGAAGAAAGCTCCATAGCTTAACAGATGGCAGCAAGCAGCAATGTCTCTTTCTATCAGTCAAACCACCGTTTTCAGAATCCCATTTTATTTGGCTGGTTTTGTTTATAAATTTACAAGTAAAGAAATTATATAAAAAATTTAGTGAACAATTGATGTAGAATTTAGACATTGTAATTTGTTTTTTGTTAGAAAGAACTAAAAAAAAAATTGGATGAAAAATTGGTGTATTTATAGAAGGGGTGGAATGATTCCACATTTGGTGGTTGAAAAGTTGCAATTTTTTGATGTGAGAGTAGTTGTTGTAGTACAATAAGATGATGTAATGTAAATGTAACTAACTATATTTTGAACACTTAAAAAAAGTGGAATAAAAATGCTAATTTGGGTTCCATGCACTCATTGACACTTTTGTGTGTGTATTTCTTTTTTGGGAAATTGGTGAATGGTTGTTTTTTTTTTTATGAGAAATTAATTATTTTAGATAACTAAAAGTATCATTAATGTTTCCTAATCATTTTAAACCTTTAAGTTAGGCAGCTTCATTCTAAAATGAACTCTGTTGTTCGAGACTCGAGAGTACCACTTTTCGACGAACTCTGCTGTTAGTGGAGAAGGGTTAAAGTAAATATCGGTTCTTCAAGGGACAAAAGGGTATGTTGTTTAGGGACGAAAGTGTGATTTTTAAAATACCTTTGTCGTTGGTGAAGGTTGTTTTTAGTGGGGTCGTCGGAAAGTGATCTCCTCATATAGCGGATTTATTTTGGGAAGAAGTTTTTTTTTTGAAGAGGTATCTCAGACACATTGGGCCCAGACTAATCCTCGGCAATTTTTGGGCCGAAGCTCGACTACTAAAGCATGCAGCTGGGTCGAAGCCCCGTACCTCCAGAATGCGTCCCCAGAGCTCAAACTCAGGTTCACCACTATGTAGTGTCCAAGCCTTACCACTAGGCTAACACTCCTTTGGTATTTTCGGAAGAAGTTGGTTATGTTGAAGTTTTTAGGAGGAAATGGTTCGAAGGCATAATGGTATTTTTAAATGGCTTTTTTTAAATATTAGTTAAGGTATGTATGAAGTTCTTTGTGTGGATTAATCCGACTTGATAAATTGTAAATGTTTTTCTTTTTGGAGATTTTTTTCATAGATAGAACATTCTTGTGTTTAAACTGGCAAGACACTTTATAAGTTGGTTTTTTGCGTAAATATCCCCTCTATAAGCTTGCTAAATAAGCCACTTTCTATATCACTAAGTCACCACCAAATGTCCAAGCAATCATGTATAGATTGTTATTGAATAAGTAGTAAGTCGCATTAAGTTCATTGAACTGCTAACAAACAGGTCCTAAGGGATGTTTACTTTTAACTTAACAGGCTTAATTACTATTGAGCTTGTTCGCACAAGCATTTTGAGATTTTTGCTTGCGGCTTAATTGACGATAAACTAGTGTAAACAAAACTTGGTTCAAGCAATAGTCAAATATTATTATATGATAAAGTTATGTTGAAGTTTATCGTATGGGTGATGATGAAAGATGCAATCTGTGAATGTGTTGAACTAATGGGTAAAATGATCATTTATAATTCAAATTACTGATTTAGGAGAAAAGATAAATAACACTATATTTTTCTTTATCAAACTTACAAAGTTTTTCATACACGCCTTAATAGAAAATTTGATTAACAACCCTTTAGTTTCAATGGAAAATTATTTATGTTTTTGATGCATGCCTTGTATCTTTTAGAGCTAGTTTTTAATAGAAGTTCAAGTTAATTGGGTTGGTTTATGGAGTATAATTAATTAAAGAATTGTTTCATTTTTAAAACGATATTTTTGTATAATGTGTGAGCAATCTTGATTTTCGTTAGACGTTGGATAAAAACCAAAATATAATAAAATGATTTTCAAAGTTTATATAATAACCACCTATCTTATTTTTTATTGAGTCCATCATTGTTGATTGTTTGGAAGTACAATACACTTGTCTAGTTTTCTTTAAATACTATTTTCTAACACCTAGTTTAGGAATTAACTTTTATTTTATTTTCAAACATTTTCAGCTGGAGTAACTCAGTTCAAAAAAGAATTAGCATTTGCAAAATCATTAAAAATACCTTTGATTTGATGAAATGCTTTAAGAGATTTGGATTTTGTGAACTGTGGAAGTATTTGAAATTAGAAGGATTTGTATTTGGAATTATGGTGAGTTTGGTTTCTATAATTTGGTATAGACCATTAAATTTTAAAAGATATAAAATGAACTACAGAAATAATAAATGATAAAAGGGAAGGTGTGGCTAAGATGTACTTAGTATAATAAATTTACCTTTTTATTAGTTGATTATTATGAAACAAATATCCTTAACAAATTTTCACACGTTATTAAACACAAATCTTACGAAAAATGGGATTGGATTGAAATCGACTTCAAATCCCATTCAATTGGAGCAATCCTAAGAGTCTGTTTGATTTTGATTTAAGTATATTTTTCGTTTTAAATCCTTTGAGAATTTAGTCTACCTAATATTTCCTGCTCGAAAGTACAATAACGATTCATTAAACCCATATTATATATACTTTTTCGATATGTAACTCGTTCAATAATGGTTCGTTTAACAACCTCTTTGACTCATTTTGGTAATTCATGTGATTTGATATCCATTCATTACTGTCATACGTGTTGTGTTAAACTATTGATTACCTATCGGTGTGCTGCAGAAATATTTTTATTGCATTGAGGTTGTGACACTATCCACAATAGTGTGATCAATTCACATAAGTTATATGTCAAATTATCCAAATCTATCCAAAGCCACATCAGTGTCACATCAGCTTTCTATTACTTACCCAAAATGATCCAAAACATGTATTATACCCAAGTCAATCTTAAATATTAATAAAGAACAAAAAAAAAAAAAGAGACGAAGAGACAGAAAGAAGAGAGATATAAGAGAAAGAAGAGAGCAAAAGGGAGCGGGGGTGGAGGTGGGGGCTGGGTTTCAATCAGGTTGGAGAAGCCGATTGATTTTGGCGCCAACTTACCAAAGACACCATAATGGTGTTGCCAAAGGAACCCGATGAAGCCGAAGGGAACCCGAGCCCTTCGGGTAGAGCATACCTTATGGTCTAACAACTTCATCTCCTTTTGTGATAACCGACTATGGTGTGATAAGGGATTGGATTCAAGAGGCGTGTGGAATGCGACCCAATCATTTTTTAATAATTGTTCATTGGGTGGACTTTGTTAAGTGTTTACCTCATAGGATAAACATGATAAACACTATAATCTTACTTGGTAAAAGTGGAGGCATGAACTGTGTGTCTTACCCAATAAATGAGATTGATGAAATTTTTTTAAAGGGTATCTGGGGCTTTGCCCCGACTAATTCCGACAAGGTTCATCGACAGCTAAAGCATGTTGTCCTGAGTTATTAATCCCAGTGGCCATAATCTGGAAACGTCTGGATTCGAACTTGGGGTAGAAGGGTTAACTAGACATTTCCCACAAAACTTAACCAGTACGCCACAACCTTGTGGTTGAGATTGACGAATCTTATGTGATAAATTGGGTAAGTTGTTGCATAAGATACCGTGTAGAAAGACTATGATAGATAACAGTGTTTAGTTTATTGGTAAGCACTTAGTGAGTTACGGATAGTGTTTAAGTAAACCACCCTAACCAGATAAACCCCAACTTGCAAATGTATCCATGGTCCGAACCAGACCGGAAAAGGTTCTGAACCGGGTCGAGATACCAAAACCCGGACCTCGAATCTGTAGGCGGTTTGTGTTGTTTCTAGAGCTTAATCAATCAGCTACCAAAAAATGGCATTAAGCCACCTCACTCCCTCTCTCCTTTCACATCACTCGTTCGCCGCCTTCCGCCGTTCCCGCCCTCTCCTCCGCCACTTCTCGCCGCCACAACAACCGAATTTCCTTCTCAGTCATGGCGTCCGCCGCACGCAAGGTAAACAAATCGGAAATCGATTGCCGAATTGGTTAACTCGTTTTGAGTTTTGAAACTGGATTTCAACTGATTTTGATTCAATTTTATAGGTATTTGTTCCAATTGCTAACGAATTCAACTGATTTTTTATTCAATTTTATCGGCACTTGTTCCAATTACTAACGGATTCAACTGATTTTTGATTGAATTTTATAGGCACTTGTTTCAATTGCTAACGGATTCAACTGATTTTTGATTGAATTTTATAGGCACTTGTTTCAATTGCTAACGGATTCAGCTGATTTTGATTGAATTTTATCGGCACTTGTTCCAATTGCTAACGGATTCAGCTGATTTTGATTGAATTTTATAGGCACTTGTTTCAATTGCTAACGGATTCAGCTGATTTTGATTGAATTTTATAGGCACTTGTTTCAATTGCTAACGGATTCAGCTGATTTTTGATTGAAATTTTATAGGTACTTGTTCCGATTGCTAATGGAACGGAGCCGATGGAGGCTGTGATTACCATTGATGTGCTCCGTAGGGCCGGCGCCGACGTTACCGTCGCTTCCGTTGAGAAGCAGCTTCGCGTCGATGCTTGCCATGGAGTTAAAATCGTTGCTGATGAGCTGATTACTGACTGTGTTGATACTGTTTTTGATCTTATTTCTCTACCGGTATGCTCTTCGTTCCTCTACACTGCGTTATGAATTATAGCTACTGCACCTGAAATTTTGAACTTAGAAGCTTATACAGTGCATTTGAATGCAAAATCTGTTACAATTTTTGCTATAAAATTCGACTTAATTATCAGTTGTTAGTTAGTTTGTTTTTTTAAGAGGTGATGAAGTCGAAGTCTGATTGCATTTCTGATTCGTAAGAGGTGGTGCTAGTCTGAATAACTGTTTGTTTTTTGAAGTGATAAATGTGTGAATATGTATAATATCTATTTTATCACTTAAAAGTTCAACTTAAATACGTCAATTGAAGTGAGCATAGATTATCGAAGGACGAACAAAAAAGAAGGATGCTGGTAGATTTGCGAGGTTGTGGAGGTTTAATCACAACTCACACACCAAAGCTTTGATTTAAGTAATTCAAGATGATTCGGAAAGCCGACACACAAGTCTACAATCTTAGTGTTTTACATTTTTGCAAATTCGGGGTGCATTTGGGCTAAAACAGATGTTGAAATCGAAAGAATGGTACTGGATGAAAATAAGAGGTAATTAAGTGAGTAGGTTATCGCTTAATTTATCAGAAGGCATTAAGGGTTAAGAGGCTCTGAAAAGGAAGAAAAAACGAACGGTTTGAATTTTCTTATATCTGACTGAATCAGACATAAGTGACAATTGAGAGCTTATGTTGAAAAAAACAATCACTGCCTTAGTATTTTACATTGCTCAAAATTTTGGCATTCTTGAAAGAACACTATGGTTAGTTGGAACGATAGCATAGGTTGAACAGTCGGTCAAATAGGGAAGAGAAGGAGTGGGTTGTCTAGTAGAGTTCTTCGTCAACTAGTTGACACTTCAAGGGGTTTTGATGTGGAATGAAAGAATAAAAGGATTCATGAAGTTGTAATCGCTGAATAGCTTCAGAACGAATGTTTTCGATATGATTTTGTCATTGTGCAACTTCTCCCTAATTTACATTTCATTTTGAATGAGCATTCTTGTATGTACTTGAATTATGAGGCTATCCATCTGCATCATTTGTATTTATAGTTCCATTTCTACTTGTTATTTTACAAGAATTTAGCAACAAAATGTGTTTTCATTGCTTAAGATAATGGTATTCTTTAGGTGGTACCTTGACAATGCGATGTGATGCTGGTTTGTTATCGTTGGTTTGTTTTAATCTAGTATGACTCATTTGGATTGCCGTCGACACATCTTACTTAAGTTGGTCTGTAGAGGTTAAAAGCACAACTACAAAAAGTAATGAAGTGGTGAACTCAAAAACAATCAATAAATGGTGAACCCTAGCACACCAGATAAAAAGGATATTCACACCTAGAAGCGGTTGCAATGAGAAGTACAAGTTGGTGAAGACCCAAGATTGATGATGGCAAGTATCGAGAGACTTTTGCATGGGTGGACTGTGGAGTACATATAATTTGGCTTCACAAAATAGTGCATGTATTTGGTTAGTAATGATCCAGAACCCTAATCTACACAGAAACTGTTGCCATTGTATTATGAAGTTGTATTACTCTTTGGCCGTTAACAAACCACACATGATAAGCTAAAGGAATTTACTGTTTTCCCATCTAAAAATCACAGTCAATTCACAGAAGACTTGTTTATTAAAGAACTGATGTATAGCACTTGATGAACTTATAATATGTGGACTTTCGTGTCTTTTACAGTTGATCAATGGATAGTGTTTGATTGGAAAAATAATCTGCAGTTGTAGTTTATGCTTTCTTTGCTGTTGCTTTTCTGGATTAACAATAACCATATATTTGACTGTGGTATTGTTGACATATAATGAGCTTGTGGATTGTGTCATATATCATATATCACCATTAGTTTCTTTATTTGGTGGAATGCATAACCTGTTCCTCCTTGTCTGCAGTAATCTTGCTTCTACAGACCTTCTCATCATGTTTTCTGCAAATACCCAATATCAATCACCTTTTATAGTTCATTATCATAAGTCTGTGGCGACTTTTTCAGCATTTTTGATTTTCCCTACAGGGAGGAATGCCAGGTGCAACTACTCTTAAAGACAATAACACGCTGGAGAATATTGTGAGAAAGCAAGCATCAGAAGGCCGGCTGTATGCTGCAATATGTGCAGCTCCTGCTGTTGCACTTGGGTCATGGGGCCTACTGAAAGGGTTAAAAGTAATTTGCATACTGTGGTTTCTTATAATTCTTGTTTCTAGAGTGTTCCTGTTGTTGAGAACCAATTATATGAAGGTAGTTACCTATGAACTTTCTTTTTGTAGGCAACTTGTTATCCATCCTTCATGGAGCAGCTATCATCGTCTGCAACCGCGGTTGAGTCGCGAGTCCAGCGGGATGGAAAAGCTGTTACTAGCCGAGGCCCGGGAACTGCCATGGAGTACTCTGTTGCACTGGTAGAGCAGCTGTTTGGGAAAGAGAAAGCTGACGAAGTTTCTGGACCACTGGTTCGTTTTCGTTCTAGCTTTTTTTACGTTTGTGTTTGTTTATTCTGCACATAATAAGTGAGGTCTGAATGAGTTGATAGCAGGAAATGGAAGATGAATAAAAGTTAGTGAAGCTTACAGTGTTATTTTAAAAATCGGTTAGACCTAATATATTTTAGGTGTTTGTTATCATTGTTCATATTTATCCTGATGACATTCTTAAAGATGTTCCTAATAACTCTGTTATATCAGTTGATGCCTTCCAAGCATACCGATCAATTCATTGTAGCGGAACTCAACAAGCTGCAGTGGACGGCTGGTTCTGGGCCTAAGGTGAGGTTACACTCTGAAATGATTTGGTTAATCCCATTAGGGTCTGTTTAGCTTAAACTTGTTTTAATCTAAAATATAAAAGATTTAGTCTAATTGAACTGAATAAGGTTGTTTAATTCCCATATACTTGTTCTCTTGAGACATGAACCACCTGAATATCTTTCAAGGCATTTGGTATGCAAAACAGGTTGGGAAATGACAGAAAATAAAGTTTTTTCTCATGTTTGATGCGACATTAGACCAGGAACATGACAAGATTAGTAGAACAAAATTGCATTTTTTTTGTTGGAAAATTAGCCAAAATAGCTATTCTACAGATAACACATTCAATTGGTCTCCTAAAAATTTCTCTCCCACTTTTACCCAAATGTCACCATATCCGCAATTTCTTGGTTCATAGTTTACGGACCTAGTTAAAACTTAAAAGACAAAAAAAAAACCATCTGGTCGATTTTCTTTAAAAAAAATAATAAATTATGGTCTGCAATTGCAGATCTAGGTCCGTAGTTTTTTTTTTTTAATAAGGAAAATTGACCAGATTCATCTTTTTTGTGTCTTCTAGCTAGGTCCGCAAATTAGGGACCTAAAAATTACGGATGCAGTGATACTTGGGTAAAAGCGGGAAAGAAATGGCGAGACCAATTTGAATGTGCACTCTGAATTACTATTTGAGCCAAATTACCCTTTTTTGTCTCAACAAAATAGGTGGAACAAGATTGGTAAATTACTAAACTGGCCATGTCAAACTAAAACCCTAAAACCTTGCACAATTCTTTCATCCGCCTACCTCGCTTTCGCCTATGCAGTCCTATCCCTTACCGTCTAGGTCTACGTTAACCTTGTTATAGCTCGTTCCACGAAATTATATTGATACATCTGCTTCCACCCGTCTCTAGATTCTAGTACCGATTGCGGATGGATCGGAGGAGATGGAGGCTGTTATGATCATCGATGTTCTTCGACGTGCAAAAGCCGAAGTTGTGGTTGCATCAGTTGGAGACAAGCTCGAAATCGTGGCTTCTCGTAAAGTAAAGCTAGTTGCAGACATGCTTCTTAGTGAGGCTGCTAAACTTTCGTATGACCTTATCGTGTTGCCAGTAAGTTTTTTTTTTTAAAGTTAAGTTCATAAACTAGTTTTGTGACCTTTAATGTTTAGTTTAACATCTTAAACCTACTTATTAGGGTGGACTCGGTGGGGCCCAAGCATTTGCAAACTCGGAAACCTTGTGAATTTGCTGAAGAAGCAGAGCGAGTCTGATAGATACTATGGAGCGATATGTGCATCTCCTGCTTTAGTGCTGGAGCCCCATGGATTACTCAAGGTATTTTCATACCATTTCACTCGTATCTCTACGATCAGGGGCGGATTCACTGTGTTGTTAATTAGAAAATAAAAGAAAAACAATTTTTCTTGGGTTAAATCATTTTTATTTTATTTTGACTTTTTACCAGTGTTTCCCTTGGTGCATTTCTCGTCTGGGACCCCAACAGCCAAAAAACCAAAAAGAAGAAGACAAAACTCCTGAAATCAAACCAAAAAAATCTTGGAATCAACCAAAAAAGTCCCTTGAAATCACCAAAAAAACTTAAAAATCCCTTGAAATAAACCTAGAAAACTTTAAAATCACTTGAAATCAACCAAGAAAACTTTAAAAATCCCTTGAAATTATGGAATTAGGCTAGAAACTTAGATAAATGTATAGGTGCCTCCACTAGGAAAAAATCCTGGATCCGCCACGCCTAAGATGATAGCTACAGTTGAAAACGTAACCAACTATTCATGAAATTATTCACGATCAATATATCTAAATATTCTTGAATATTGTTCATCACGAACCTCATGCATATTTTCATCATCTTATCATGAGCATTTATCACGACATTAATCAATAATAATTCATGTAGGTAGTTCTGTTCTCAAATATTTACGGTTCTCAAATGAACTTCCCCCTACACGTATATATTTATGGCTGTGTTTGGCAAAATAAGCTAGCTTATTTCTGGGGTGACATGTTTGGATGACCATAAGCTAGCTTATCGGCTACCAACTAGCTTATCAGCCATCGGCTACTTATCAGCTAGTTTGCCAAACATAGCCTTTGTGTGCATATTCACCAATATCATACTGTAAAATATCACTGTGACTGCTGTAACTTACTTTGGTTACATCGATGCATGACTTAACCTATATAATCAGGGAAAGAAAGCAACAGCTTTCCCAGCAATGTGCAACAAACTATCAGACCCGAGCGAAGCTGAAAGCAGAGTGGTGGTAGACGGTAGACTCATCACCAGCAGAGGGCCGGGGAACTTCGGTGGAATTTTCGTTGGCCATCGTGGAGAAGCTTTTGGGCCGTGAAAAAGCATTAGAGGTTGCTAAAGCGATGCTTGTCGTGTAAGTCTCAAATCCTTATTATCACCTTTGGCTGTTTTATGAGTTTATGTTGCCGAGAAAGCGTAGTTTTACGCCTTTGGTATGTATAGTCTTAGTTGCATGCTTTGTTAGTAGACTGAATCTTACTAATAAATGTCGTGATCTTTTGTGACCGCGATCATAAATGTGTCAGGAGATTTGTACACGTAATGAACAGTAGAATGTAAACGTACGCTTTAGTTGTTTCCAGTCGAGGTTCATGTTTCTTTTCATTTCTCGTACTTTCTCGATTATATATGTGGGAAAAGGTTATATTACCGAAATAGATTTAATAAACTCAATGGTACATAAATGCGTATCACCGGTTGCATAGGTTTTTTTTTTTTTTTTTTTTTTTTTTTTTGGGGGGGGGGGGGGGGGGGGGGGGATTTGGTTATAGAAAATGAAGTTGTTTGTAGCAAGTTGGCCTTTTCCAAGGCGTGACTTGAGGTAGCAAATATGTATGTAATATATATGTATATCTATATGTGCATGTTTTTATGTGAGTGTTCTGAACAATAATGATTAAATTATTAACAAGTTAAATTCACATAAAAACGAAGAAATTCGAAATTTTAATTAACAAGTTAAATTCACATAAAAACGAAGAAATTCGAAATTTTAATCTATACTAACGGGCAAATTCTAATCGAATTCCAAAATACACAAATTGTAATGTCATGGCGTGCCATAACAAGGGGGTTAACATGGCGCCGAAGTACGTTTTTTTAGAACTTAGGTTTGAAGTCATTCTTGGGGAATTTTCTATCTAATCTTCTTACATTACTTGTTGCTTCTTCTTTTCTACGATCATCTCCAATGCACCTTTAAAAATACGAAAGACATTAGAATAGTGATGTTCTCCTTCTTCAGTACAATACTAAAACACAAATTTATAGAGGCAAAATGTCAACCCTTTGAATTTGAAGGCTGATAAAGTAGGTCACTATAACTTTACAAGAATACATATGTAATATTGTAATATAGAAAGTTATGAAGGATAGGGATGAAATTACAAGGATATATATGTAATATAGAAAGTTTTAAAGGTTATAGATGGAATTACAAGAACTAAATTGTCCTTAAAAACCATTATAATAAAATTGGGAAAAAGGACCTGTTGTCGAAGGTTAAGAACCATTTTCAAAGAGAGATTCATATAAATTACAATAACCAAATTGTCGTTTTAATTAGCTGGTTCAAATATTAATTCCTTATCAATATCAATGTTATCATTATCTTTTTTCCTACGTACACATGTATGCGGGCACACACGAGTATATGGGATAATCATGTGAAAATCGCATTTGAGATTTGGGATCAAGACCATTTATTTGTTTCTATATCTTATATTACATGTATAAAGAATAACAATATCTATGAAATTAAAACGATCATAAAATGTATCACCCACCTTTTCTTTCCAATTTCATAACATTCTCACAAAACCATGAGAAAAAACTAAAATCCATTAATAACATAGATTCAAAGAACCATTGACACTGTGTTCTCGAAACCTTTTTTACAAAGGAAAGGAAAGGAAAGTGAGGGAAATGGGAGGAAAGCACAAAAAACTCGTGTTCTCGAAAAAAAATTAGGAAGGAAAGAAAAGGAGAGGGAAGGAAGGGGGAGGAAAGTAAAAAAAAAAACATCGTGTTCTCGAAACTTTTTTACGAAGGAAAGGAAGAGAAGAGGAAAGAAAATAAGGATGGGTTTCCTTCCAAAACTTTCCTCCCATATTTGGACGGAAAGCTAAGGAAAGAAACTTTCTTTTCCTTTCTTTTCTTTTCTTTTCCATCCATTTTCGAGAACACAGATAAAAAAATTATTTTCCTTTCCTTTCTTTTCTCTTTTTTTCCTTTTCCTTCTCTTTCTTTTCTTTTCTTTTCCTTTCCCTCATTTTTCAAGAACACAGCGTGAGTGAAATTCAAATAGTACAATAAGATCCGATCTCTTTCACTTTTTGAACTCATGCGTTGCCGAAGCCAACGTTTCACCTGCAAAGACTCTATAACATTTGTAGTCGTTTGAAACTAATCGATATGCATAAGCTAATTCTAACATCAATAGATACCACAAAAAGTACAAATATTAAAATAAATAATTGTCACTCTTTTTGTATATTCCCATTTATGTTATAATTCCACAAAACAATATAAATAAATTAGTTCCTAAATTTATGACATCTAAACCACAAAATCAAAAAACATAAAACCCTATACCCAATAATAAACCCTAACATCACCCCCAAATTACTCCACTTTTGTGTCTCTTTTATATTTTGTTGCACCAAGAATCCATCTCCATACATCTTGCAATCTCCACCCTCCATTTCCACACACATCATCCTCCCTCCTTCACCCCCATACTCATTGATCATAAAACACTCAAATGGGTACTTAAATAAACTCAAATAATGCATAAAAACCCAATATTTTGGTATGCTATTTTTGGCTATAAAGTACCCAGAAAACAAAAAGAAACAACCCATTAGTCCTGATATCACAGAAGTCCCCATGATGAAATTGGGCACCAATGCACTAAAACAAGATGTGAAGGAATTTGACATCAAGATCACCATCCAAACCACGGTTCCGAAGTACGCGAACCGGTCGATCTCGGCTCGTAGACCCACGAGCCAGTAGACCGGGATCGCGTACAGGATCCCGATCATGAGGAGAAACGGGACGAAGATTAGGGTGTTGGAGATCACGTAGGACGAGACCCGGTAGGCCCCTCTCGAGGTCTCCCGGGTCAGGATCTTGCGTTCTTGGAGGAAGATCGGGAGGGCCTCGGTGGACGACGAGAGGAGGAACGTGAGCGTGAACGCGAAGAACCCTAATCGGGCCTGTAGGACGGGCCTCGTGGCCCGTTTGTGGCCCGTTGACATGCTTACGAAAATGGTCCCAAGAATTAGGCCCGATAGGACCGCTTGCACGATTCGAGTTACGAATAGTTGTTTGGTTCGGAAAATGTTCTTGAAGAATCGTCTCGAAAGGATCGTTACTTCTTCGAAACGGGAATTTGCGTATGCGAAATCCCGTTGGGTTTCGGGCTTTTCGGGTTTTTCGCGATTTTCGATAGTGGGTTTTGGGGTCGGGATGATCAAGGTGGTGGCGATATCGATGGCGAATTCGAGGACATTGACACGAGGCGGGATGCAATGTCCGGAGATTTTGAGTCTATTTTCGAGCGATTTTAATGACCCGTTATGGAGTACGAACCCGTTCGATAGCAAAACGAGCCGATCGAAGAGCTCGAGGATCCGGAACCCGGGTTGGTGGATCGTCAACACGATCGTCTTCCCTCGATTGGCCGCCATCGATTTGAGGAGCGACACGACCCCGAACGCGGACCCGGAGTCGAGCCCGGACGTCGGTTCGTCGATCAGAACCACAGCGGGGTCGTGAACCAACTCGACCCCGATCGAAACCCGCCTCCGTTCCCCACCCGAGATCCCGTGGTTCGAACCCTCCCCGATCCTCGAGCCCGACACCCGGTCCAAACCAGCTCGGTTATCAAAATCTTAACCCGATCAACCGCCTCTTTTCGGCCGCAACGAAGCCGTAAAAACGCGCTGTAAACGAGCGTTTCTTCGACCGTTAAACACGGAAACAAAGCGTCGTCTTGCGTACGTAACCCGCTAGTCTCCGAAACCGTTTCGGATCAATCGGGCGGTTGTTGATCAAGACTTGGCCGGAAACCTGGCCGGAGGTGAAGTTTCCGGCGAGAACCTCCAAAAGGGTCGTCTTTCCGGCGCCACTCGGTCCGGCAAACGGCCGTGAGTTCGCCGGAAAGAGCCTCACAACTCACATCATTCAAGATAATCTTTGGGGTTTTCTTGAAGTGATTTTGGAGACAACCCCACTTAAATTCATCATAAAGATTGGAACTTTTGTATGCAAGATTCTTGGTTTCGATCTTGTATGAAGTTTTCCGGCGATCTCCGGTCACCGGCGACGTCACCGGCAGCTCCATTTTTGTGTTTGATTGGAAAAAGAATTAAAGAAAGTGATGGAGTTTGGAAAGAAATTAAGGGTTATTTGGGAGATTGGATTCAAAGAGAACCAAAAAGGAAAGAATGAGATGAGCTAACACAACCACCATAAGTTGTGTGATATGCCATGCAAAAGTGTGTGAATTGACTATTTTGCCCTTGGAAATAAGTGCAATTTGGTGGGGGTAGGGTGGAATTTTTGGTCAAATTGGTATAGTACAAGACAAGATAAATACACACAGTTGAGTGTGTATGTGTGTGTGGTATTACTAGGTGAGCTGCTGGTTGACCTTTGGTGCAACTGTTTGGTTATTTTGGTTGGTGTCTTTCAATGTTGTCTTTCTTTGGATGAAAGGGCAAAATGGTAAATTACAATATCGGGTCGATAGTGTGAAGTCGGGATGAAATGTTGGAGAAGGAATTTCGGTGGAAAGACATACGCAAAATATTGAATGGTTTATCGACTGTTTGTAAGAAGTTTTTTTCTTTTCAAATCTTTAAAAGAAGTTATTCAATATTATCAGATGATTTAAGGATACGAACGATACTAATTATTTATGTTTCATTGGAAGATTCACATATACATTGTGCAACAAGTTTAGTTCCGCATGATTATAGCGTAAAATATTGATCAAAACCATTAATTTTGGTTTGTTTGATAATTTCATATTTGATCAACTTAAAGAGTTGTTTACTGAAGTTAATGGGTAATGTTGACGGAGATAAAATATCTTATTGAAACAAGGATCTCATAGGAGGAATTATTGTAAACTAACCGTTGTTTATTGATAGGGGTTAGTATTTCAACTCTATTTCATGACATTTTCCTTTTATTTTCTTTTTAATTCTTTTTACTTATTGATGAAGTATTGCTTATGGTATGAAATATTATTGATGAAGTATTGCTTATGGTATGAAATAACTATGGTGTTTATGTTTTAAATTGACCAAATTCCTTTTTTGACACATTCTTGGAACCCACGGTTCATGGAATAAAAGAATCGGAATCGGAACCTATTGCACCGGTTCTTTATATTTAGGAACCGGTCTTGGAACCGTCGGTTCCGGTTCCGAAACCGGGTACCTAGTGTTTGTTTTTTTTTTAATATTTTTTTAATCATTTTATGCTATAAAAACTAATTATTAGTTATTACATAGTCTTGACATAACGAAATAAATCCTATAAACGACGAAAACTTATCCGATAAAACTAAAAGCTAACGATTGTATAAATAACTATGACCAGTTTTTTAAATGAAAATAACAAAAAAAGCAACTTGCAATGTTAAATACGATATATAAATATAGAAAAAGAATAAATAAGTTGAGTGAAGAAAGTGGTCGTAAACGTATATGTAGGTGTGTAACCATAAATAGTAAAATAATAATCTCAATTTTAGTCTATTAAACCTGATAACAATATAAAACTATTTTTGTTAAAATATAGTGGAATCGGTTGCGGCAAATACTCAGCGGTTAGCGGCTCCAAAAAATGAGAACAGGAACCTGTCCCGAACGGTTCTATATTTTAGAAACCAAAACCGAAACCAATCACATCGGTTTCGGTTTCAAAACGAGCAGTGCCACAACAATTTCGGGTCTAAAAACAGATATCCGGTTCCAATAAAGTGAACATCTTTTGGGCCAATTTTAATGGGCCGAAATCTTGGATGATCGTGTGGGCTTGTTTTTGAAGACTTCTAGTGGACCGAATTTGAAGGAAACAACTATATGCTTTTTGTTAAACGTTTTGGGCTAAAAACAAATCATTAGTTTTATAGTTAATGCCTTTATGGGTCGTGATTCCGGTTTTGTAATTATAAATAGGTGATTGTGCCTAACACCAATAACACCCCCAACTTTGCTTTTGCGGGGAAGAATTTCATTTTTGGTTCTCATTCCTTCTTTGGAATGTAGGCTAAAAATGAATTAGTTATCGTTCTCGTTATAGTATCTCAGAAAAATCATTTTCATCATTGATATCTTCTAGTGATCGACATCTACTTGGAAGGTGTCGAAAGTTGGTTGTAACTTTATAATTCAAGCTATATTATGGTATTTAGATACTTGGATATATGTAGATATCTTCTTTATGTTGTTAAAAGATTACAAATTAATATTTACCTGGGTTTATTTAAAAATGTTTTCTGAAAAAGAGTTAAAATCACACATAACTTGGTTATTATTTTGAATAGTTGGAAAAATTGTGACTTACGTCTGTATTCATTACATAAAGTTAATGGAGAATGTTATTTTCATATCTATGATTGTTAAAGTCAGGTCAATTTGTAGACTGGGATATCGAAGTGTTTGAAGAGAAAGGGATGCAATTAGCCTCCAAAAGGGGTTAACATGTTAGGCCATGTTTGTCAAAAATAGGCTAGCTTATTTTGGGGTTACACATTTAAATGGACGTAAACTAAATTTTAAAACGCTACTTGGAGTGACGTTGAGGAGCTTTTTACAGACTTTTTTTTCAATCAAACCTACATTATCTTAATACATATTTAAATACATTATTTTAATAAATATCTTGATACTTACCTTGTTTTAATTTTAACCCTGTATGCCCTACATGTGGTGGATAACTAAGCAAAAAATTAAGCAGGTTTTTAGGTGCTTCAAAAGGGAAGGTGAGATTGTGTTTTGTTTAGGTTCAAACATTCTACCCAATACTTTAAAATAAAATATTTACATTTTTTTTGTTTCAATATATATATATATATATATTCTAAAATAGAAAATACAAGGAGAGAAAAACTATAAATCCTTGAATTTAAAGAAATATGTAAAACTTAATATTGAGAGGAGAAAAAATATCATTATACTCATTTTTATAAATGAAGTTGAATATGTTATTATTCTATATATAAAAAATAAAAAGGTATTGAGATTATAATTATATAAAGTATTTTAGTCATTTTATTAATGTTGAAAATTTTAAAATAATTTTTTCATAAAATTCGAACATAATTTATTTCTTTTGAAATTCTTACTTTTATTTATATTGTTTTAAAGAAGTTTTATTCGATAGACCATGAGGTTTTAGTGGTTAACATCCCCTCGTATCTAACATATTAAATAAAAAATATATCAAAATTGACCCTTTTAAAATATATGATTCGATAGTGGTCATCTTAACTTATATGTCAGAGAACCATGGAACAAATAATACATTGAATAGTTGGTATTTAGATCATCAAATCATTGATTAGTAACTCATTGATGTACGAATTCGTGTGCATATTGGTATTACCCTAAAAACATAAGACGTCGATTTTACTAGCATAATGTGAACGTCTATACATCCACATACATACATACAAGCTAATCTAAATAGTTTTTTATAAAACTCTGATTTAAAAGCACCCCATAAATTGATAAACATATTTACAAAAAAACATAAAGATGTTTTAAATAACCAACCCTAAACACGAGTTAGCCGTACCGCCTAAAAAAAATAAAAAATGACAAAGAACAAAGCCTCAACTTTCAACAACCAGAGGGACTAAAAACGTAACTAATAATAACAATAAAAGGAATTTTGACACTTTATGACTTAAATAGGATAATGATCATATGTGCCATGGTGGAAGTTTACAATTATAACTCTAGGGGTGGGTTCAATGTGAACCACTTTTTGGTTGTTAACGTGAGGACAACCGAGAGCGCGACACGTGGCGGATGACTAGGCGCCACGTCATGTTCACGGCGGATGACTAGGCGCGATTCATGGGGAGGGCATTGAATTAAAGGGGGGGACCACACTCAAAGCCGACGTGGCGCCTAGTCATCCGCCACGTGTCGCGCTCTCGGTTGTCCTCACGTTCACAATCAAAAAGTGGTTCACATTTGAACTTTCCTCTATAACTCTATATCTAATAATATTTTATATCTATCTATATAATATTTTGTATCTATATGTGTATATTATATATATCACCATAAAGTCGTCTGAAGCCCAGTTTGCCGCGGAGGCTAACAACCAAGAGCTTATTACCTCCGCGATCACCTCCGGCGGCTTTCACTTCGCCGGCTACTCTTTTCTTCTTCTTCTTCTCTGTTTTCCGGTAGGGTTTCATAACTTTCCGTCAACACTTTTGCTTACTTCTTCACTTTCCATATCAAACTACTTTTCTTCGAACTGTATTTAGGCGAATTCTTCGTTTGCTGTTAGCCTCTTATGAACTTCCGTTTTGTGTTTTTTCATATGATGATGATTATTGTTCTTATTATCATCGTGTAAAGTGAGTGATCGAATTCATAACTAGTTTTATGAAGAAAAATTTAGATGATAATCGCGTATAGTTTACTAAGTTTCTGTTCATAGAGTAAAAGTAGGATTTTATGAAGAAAATTGATTACGATGATAATTAGTTGATTACGAGTGATTATAGGTTTTTAGAGGATCATGAACTGTTGTTATGTGGAAATTTTCAATTTGATTAGAAAAGTTGTACTGTTTGAGTGATGATATTTGATTAACTTGATTGATGAATATGATGTTTGATTTAGGTTTATAGGTTTTGCTTTGAAATTGTATCATGTTTATATGTTTACGTGATCGAATTCGTAACTAGTTTCTTTCGGAGAGATTAGATGGTAATCGTGTATACTATGCCAACTTTCTGTTCATAGTGTGAAAGTGAAACTTATAAAGAAACGATAAATACGAGTGAGTATAGATTTTTAGAGGATCATGAACTATTGTTATATGGAATTTTCAATTTGATTAGAAAGTTACACTATTTTGAGTGACGATATTTGATTAGCTCGATTGATGAATATGATGTTTTGATTTAGGTTTATAGGTTTTGCTTTGAAATTGTATCTCTTTGATGAGATTTTTTGTTGCCATAAAATAACATTATTGGATCATATGTTTTTTTTTTTTGTTATTTTGCAGTGAGTGTAGTCATTGATTGCCACAAAATACCATATTGTGAAGCAGAGGATTTATTGATTTCGATTTAATGGATAAGAAATTCAAAGCTCAAAATTGGGTTGGGAACATGTTTCAGAAGATTGGGGCTGTGTGCCAAGAGGTTGATGAGTTTATATATAAGGTATGCTACTTAATGGTTTTAATTATGGTAATTTTGTTGTTAATTGCATACCATACATTAAAAACTCAGATGATTTCGAGGGAAGTTGGAACAACAACCATAGATATTTTAAGAACTTGAGAACCAATTATTTATACCTTATTCATGATGCATGTCGTGATAGGCATTCATGATGAAGATACATGATTATTCATAATGAATAATACATAAAAGTAGTTTTTTCAGGTTCTCATTGGATCTTTCTTTGTGATTTCAATTATCTTTATAGTTATATCATGTAATTTCCATGCCTTTATACAGGACAGGTTTAGATATGTTGAAAGCCAAATGCAAACTGTTGGTGATAGTGTGAAGAACTTATGTTCTGGTCTTGCGCAAGAGTTTCCTCCTCGGTTCCCAGAACCTTTTCCGCGTGTAATACCTTTAAAACAGATGGATTTGGTTGAGACCTGCTCAAGTTCACAGGTAGGCATTAAAGAAGACACTGTCGATAATAACACAAATAAACCAGAAAACGCTACTTTGGTTCCTGCTGAAGAACAGCACAAGCCATCATCTTCTGGCCTTTGCCATTCAGAGCAAATTAGCTGTGCAAGTAGTGGAAATCCCATGATGAAGCAGATTCGAACTCATCTATTCAGCAAGAAGGTGGTGATAGTAAAACAAATAAGACTTCAGATAAGGCCATCCAAGTTCATCTAAACTCTTCTATGAGTAGTCAAGAAGATTTTGTGGTGGGCCAGTCCCTGTGTACAGATGTAAGTTCTAAACATCATAAGGATTCATCTGAAGAAATTATACCGATCGAATGCATTGATGACGATCATTCTGCAAAGATCTCATGCCAATCTTCAGAGAATCATCTTGATAATAGGTCTTTTGAGGAAGAGGGTATTCTTTCTTACACAAGTTCAAAGATTGATGCTTCAGTATTTGAAGATGCGGATTGGGGTATTGAAAATATTTCCGATGTAGATTTGGGCATTGGTGAAAAGGATGAAAATATTTTCAATATAGATTTGGGCATTGGTGAAAAGTTCGATGGTGAGACATCCCATTGTCCATCTGAGGATGTAAATAGTTCAGCAGATACGGTATTGTTTCCATTTGTGGAAGAGAAGTCTGAGGAGGTTCCTATGGAAACTTTAGTTGGTGATTGGGAATCGGTTGCTGCCAAGAAAAAGAAACACTTCTGAACAGCTCTGTTGGTGAATTTGAAAGTGATGTGAATACTTCGTCTGAACTCATAAAGTCAATTACTTGCAATAGTTCAGCAGATACAATATTGTTTCCATTTGTTGAAGATGAGTCTGAGATGGTTCCTATGGAAACTTCAGTTAGTGGTTTGGGAATTGGTTGCTCCCAAGAAAAGGAAACACCTCTGAACAGCTCCGTTGATGGGTTTCAAAGTGATCTGAATACTTCATCTGAACTCATAAAGTCAATTACTTGCAATAGTTCGGCAGATACGATATTGATTCCATTTGTTGAAGATAAGTCTGAGAAGGTTCCTATGGAAAATTTAGTTGGTGATTTGGGAATCGGTTGCTGCCAAGAAAACGAAGCACTTCTGAACAGCTCTGTTGGTGACTTTGAAAGTGATCTAAATACTTCATCTGAACTCATAAAGTCAATTACTTGCAATAGTTGGCAGATACAATATTGTTTCCATCTGTTGAAGATGAGTCTGAGAAGGTTCCCATGGAAACTTTAGTTAGTGGTTTTGGAAATTGGCTGCTGCCAAGAAAAGGAAGCCTTCTGAACAGCTCAGTTGATGGGTTTGAAAGTGATTTGAATACTTCATCTGAACCCATAAAGACTTTTACTTGCTATAGTTCAGCAGATACAATATTGTTTCCATTTGTTGAAGAGAAGTCTGAGGAGGTTCCTATGGAAACTTTAGTTAGTGGTTGGGAATTGGTTGCTCCCAAGAAAAGGAAACACCTCTGAACAACCCGTTGATGGGTTTGCAAGTGATCTGAATACTTCATCTGAACTCGTAAAGTCAAGTTACTTGCTATAGTTCAGCAGATACGATATTGTTTCCATTTGTTGAAGAGAAGTTTGAGAAGGTTCCTATGGAAACTTCAGTTAGTGGTTCGGGAATTGGTTGCTCCCAAGAAAAGGAAACACCTCTGAGCAGCTCCGTTGATGGGTTTGGAAGTGATCCGAATACTTCATCTGAACTCATAAAGTCAATTACTTGCAATAGTTCAGCAGATACAATATTGTTTCCATTTGTTGAAGATGAGTCTGAGAAGGTTCCCATGGAAACTTTAGTTAGTGTTCGAGAATTGGTTGCTCCCAAGAAAAGGAAACGCTTCTGAACAGCTCCATTGATGGGTTTGAAAGTGATCTGAATACTTCATCTGAACTCATAAAGTCGATTACTTGCAATGGTTCAGCAGATACGATATTGTTTCCATTTGTTGAAGATGAGTCTGAGAAGGTTCGCATGGGAAACTTTAATTTGTGGTTCGGGAATTGGTTGTCCCAAGAAAAGGAAAACAGCTCAGTTGATGGATTTGAAAGTGATCTGAATACTTCATCTGAACTCATGAAGTCAATTACTTGCAATAGTTCAGCAGATAAGACATTGTTTCCATTTGTTGAAGAGAAATCTGAGAAGGTTCTATCGGAAACTTTAGTTGGTAATTTGGGAATCGGTTGCTGCCAAGAAACGGAAACACCTCTGAACAGCTCCGTTGATGGGTTTCAAAGTGATCTGAATACTTCATCTGAACCCATAAAGTCAAATTACTTGCAATGAGAATGAAGAGGAGAAGTTCTATGATATCTTTGGCGTGGTCTGTCACCTGTGAAACTGTCTGATTCATCTAGCGAGCTTGATCAATGGAATCTTGCTCAATTTGAAGCTTCTGCGGCTGTGCCCAAAATTGGTATGCTGCTTTCCAACATAATTAAAAGAAAATTTTACTTGACTTTTCACATAATTAAAAAAAAAAATATATTCCACCTTGTATAGATTTCAGTGAGATTCATAAATCAAATTTCTGTCATTGGTAGATCTACACTACATAATTTGATTTTGATAAAGATTTTTTCAGTTAAGATTAATCAATCGATTTTGGATTAATTTGGATAGTGATACATAATGACAATACCAAATAGCGTAGAATGACGAAATTGTTTATTAATTTCTGGCTTTACTTCATACGCCATTTTCTTAGTTTCACACCATCCTGGACTCGATGTAGTTAGAATGAAATAAGATTGATGACACAAAATATATATCTCGTCCAAATATTTTCAGTTTTAAATTTAAGTCTCTTTGACTTTGACTTAATATTTTGTTTGTGTTTTATATATTGATGAATTATATCAATGAAATCATTAAAACAACATATTATTTTGTCAATATTATAAAAAACAAATATTTAGGTCAAAGTAAAAACTTCAAAATCAATGGCAATATATTTGGGATTGGGAATAGTAGGCTTTTATGGAATCCCAGAACCTAGTTCAGTCATGATGGGTCTCAGGTCAACCGACCCCAGTCAACCCTTCAAAAAAGAAGTTTTTACCGTTCAAATTTTTTTATCCCACGCCCTTTAGTCTCTACAGCTTCTGACCCCACTAGAAATGCGATAAACCCTCTCGAATGTGATAAATTTATACTCCAAACCCTTTTTATCTTTCTATTTCTTTTACCCCACTTGCCAATGTTAATTAAATCCCGACCCCAGTCACCAAAATTCCTTGATCCGCAGTCTATGATTGTCTTTAGTTGGTGAGCTAAGTTCAAATATGCATCTTTGCATGTCTTGTTGACTTCTTGGTAAATTATTTAATTTCTCTGCATACTGTTTTCTAATTTCCATTGATATGATAGCTCAAGTGTTTTAGCGTTATTGCTGATCAAAGAAACTTCGACAGGATCAGCAGATGGATCCAAGGTTAACATCGAAGAACTTAGCATGCAAGTCGTTGATTTATCAGATAAAAAACCGGAAGCTGAAAGTTCTGGAATTACCAAGGATAAAAGCCTTTTCTCTTTTTCGTATGGATCAAGCAGAAGCAAATCTTACAAGGTACAATCTCTCTCTCTCTCTCTCTCTATATATATAATATATATATTTGAACTTTCTCTTATATATATATATAGGGTCAGGTTCAAATATGAACTCATCTTTCATTGTGAAGTGAGGATCACTAGTATCGCGCCATTGTGGCAATATTCAGTCTAAATATATGTTATGCAAGATAAATTTCACGCATGCAAACTGAATAAACTTGGTGCCGATTCAGATTGTCAGGTGGCGCGATTTTGTTGGTCCACACGTTCACAATGAAAGATGAGTTCAGATGTGACTTATCTCTCTCTCTCTCTCTCATTATATATATATATTAAATATGAAAATTTTGAAGGCTTTTTTTAAAATGTCAAAAGGTGCACCCAGTAGGAAAATTCCTAGATGCGCTGCTGCTTCTATAAATAATGCAGTTAAAAAGAATTGAGTTCCAACGATGATAAATTCTGACATAGGTCAAAAGTAATTTAAACTATCAAAAATAAAAAGGTTGGCAATCCAGATTAGGTTGTGAACTAAGATTATGAACCTTACACGCACACACACATTATGCTTTTTCATTTTTCTTTATTTTGTTATTTTGTCTTTTAGTATATCGTATTGGATTGGATTGGATTGCCATTAAAGGTAGTCGTATACTTGATACCCTCACTTTTCGAATGTAAAGTTTACATGTTAACTTGTTATTGTTTCAGAAAATCATTCAAGATGCTTTTATGTCAAGAAAGAGGTTAACGAAGGAGTATAAGCAGCTGCAATTTGGTACGGAGATATCGAGAAAGAACTCAGCGAATCAGTGGGGGACAATCCAGCATCAACCTGGGAACAACACCAGCTCTAGATTCATGCGACTCTGAATGGGAGATCTTGTAGATAATTTTGCTCTCTAAGTTACGATTATATAAATGCTTTGTTTTCTGCAGGTAAAGGTGAGATAAGTTCGTTAAGTGTTAATAATGGTCATTAGGGTGCTTTTTTTTGCATGTGAATACGGAGCTCTTATTAGTTTTGAAGGGTTTTTTTTGGAGTTTTTCGGATAAAACTTGGATCTTTTTAGTTTATGAGTAAAAAGTACAAAAGTTCTAGTCTTGAAAACTCTTGCTCTTTTACGTGTCAACAGCTCGAATGTATGTGCCAAAAGTACACAACTCTCTACCACGGGTGGGATTACTAGGCTCATCTGGTTTGGTTACGTGCCAAAAAGACATTTTCGTGTGAGTCTTTATGGGGATGAAATTGATGGTGGTTTTAGGAGCCGAATCGAGTCGAGTTATGGGTTATTCGAGTTTAACTCAAACTGAATAATTTTACGTGATCGAGTTGGCATTTTTTTATTTTTTATTTTTGTCGAAAGACCCATGTGTTCCTAGTGGTAGGTTTGGGTGTGTTCAAGCCTAGACATTTTCATCTGAGGATTTAGATCAAAGAACCTATTAAAAATTCCTATATGAGCTTGATAGATACAACAAAATAAAATATAAGATTTTTTAATGGCTTGTTGCATTAAATAAAAGAAAACGTATCATAATATCATGTATTTTTATTCATTGATATTTTTAAAAAACTACTTTTAAAAGTTTTAATTTTATTTTTATGACAAGTCTTAATGAATTTTTTTTGGATAATATATACCATGATTCTTGAATTATGTTGTCAAAACTAAAAACCAAGACAAACTATGTTTTAGAGTAAACTTCACTTTTGGTCTTTAACGTTGTGAATTTTGACACTTTTCATCCTAAATCCTCATGTTTATAATTTCACTTGGTTTTGGTCGTTTTCATTAACATCCATTAACTTTATCTTTTAAATAATATTAAATAAATGGTAATATGATTATTTTACCAGTTTTTTTTTTATATATTTTGTTTTATGAAAACCATCAAAGTTTAAAGATCTGTTATGTAAATATAATATATAAACTTAGGAATATATGAGTTTTAAGAGTTTAGGATGAAAAGTGTTAAAATTTAAAATTGTTAGAGAGCAAAAGTCAAGTTTACTCTATGTTTTATTTTGATAGGAATTCACTCGTTAAATAACAATAGACTTTCAGTTTAGTTATTTTGTGATCTCATCATCAAAATTTGAATCATGTATCAATATGATTGTTAGCATTTGCTTATTACCCTTATGACATGTAAAAGAAATTACAGTAAAATTATTTAAGTATCATAATACCAATTGTACTTAGATTATTTAACTGAAATTGTAGTAAAAATTATTTAAGTATCATAATACCAATTATACTTAGATTATTTAACATGTATAAGAAATTATAGTAAAAATTACTTAAGTCTTAAAATACCAATTATACTTGCGCTTGTTTAACAACAATAACTTCTTATTTGATATAATGTATTTCCCTTATTAAAAACAAGTAAAAATAACATTCATAAAGTATTATGTATTTAAAAGGTTAAACAATAAATATATATTGAGTGAAGTTCAACAGAAAACACTATAGGAAAGTAAATGTTGAAGAAGACCAGCCATCATCTATATGATATGCATACACATATAAGTAGTTAAAAATATCTCTAATTTCTATAAATAAAGTATGTTCTATACATGTATATAATATATACCAGACAAAATCATGTTTTATTGCGAACACATAAAGAGGCACTTCCGCCGGAGTGGAAGCGATATACAAGTCGTACTTGTATCTTGTGCATATATATCATATTTGAAAAGATGTACGCAAAATTCTTTACATTTACTTGATAAATCATCAAAATTCAAAAAATTTAAATTCAAAAAATTTAAAATCCAAAAAATAAACAATTAATCAAATTCCTAGAAAGATTAAAATAACATTCACCAAAAATTTAATTCATAATTTTGGAGCATCTCTAAAAATTTGTTATCTCATTTTCTAAAATAAAAAGAATATGGAAAAAACCGTTAAAAATAGAGAATCTTCTAAATAGAGAGAGAAAGAGAAACATTATTTTGATATTTTTCACCAATAATACTATTGGTTAATTAAAAGTTTTTAAAATTTTTATTGAAATATTAAGGGCCGTTTACTTGACGCTTACCCGGAAGTACTTACCGGTCAATTTACCTTACGGGGATAACATGAACATGACTACAATCTTACCCGGTAAGAGCTGATAGCATGGACCGAAAGTCTTACCGGGTAAGTGAGATCCACAACTCTTACCCGGTAAGAGCTTACCGGATAATTTGTTGCATACGATACCGTTTTAAGAGACTAAAATGTTGTACCATATGGTAGGTGATAGTGTTCAATTTTACCGGTAAGCACTTACCGGCTAAGTGTTCAAGTAAACGGCCCCTAAATGTAACGTATGTCTTAATAACATGAACCGTAAATGTCATGAAACTAAAAATTAAGGACCATTATTGTAAATAACTTATTCTAAAAACCAAAACCCACAATTTAAGCAAAACCATAGGGACCATTTATGTAATTTCACTCTTAACACACACTATCACTACCACAACGAAAATGAACAACCGTCCGCTTTTATGAATATCGTCGTCGGAAGGTTTATCATGAGTTACCTCCGGCCACCGTGCGCACCGCCGGAGACATTCCTCGGCCCTTCTTCCGCCCTATCCTTCATCGTAAACCGTCGTGAATGCCGCCGGAGACGGCCGTTCAGCACCGTCAACTGCTCCGTCGCCGGAAACTCGAAGAAGAAGGAGAAGGTCATCGTTATATCTGGACCTACCGGCGCCGGAAAAAGTAGGCTTGCGTTGGAGCTGTGTAAAAAGCTTAATGGAGAAATCATTAGTGCAGATTCTGTACAGGTAATGCTTCGAATTAAGCTCTATTATGAGTTCATCCTTTCGAGCATATCGGTATATAGATGCTTCCAAATCGTTAATCCTTTTTGTTATTGATAAATGAGTAAGTGATGAGAAAAAATGATGAAAATTGTTGTTTTGACTCCTGATTTGCGAAGTGATTTCAATTAGGGCTCAAGCTGTGTTCACTAGGCTGTGTTTGGAAAGCTAGCTGTTTGATTAATAAGCTAGCTAGTAGTTGTTAAACTAGCTTATGAATATATTATGTTTGGCAAAAAACTAGCTTGTGAGTATGTAAAATGACCAAAAAGATATCTTGAGATATAATAATATTAATAAAAATATAAGTGGATAAAGCTACAAAAAGCTCCTGTACTCTAAGGCTATGTTTGACAAACTAGCTAATAAGATAGCTTATGACTGTAAAATGACAAAAAAATGCATGTTTTAAAATTGGTAGTGTAAAGCTTAGCAGGGTATCTTTGGAATAAAAATAACAATAAGTCCCATAAGTCACTAAAACGCTAGTGAAAGACTGAAAGTAGCTTTTCAAAAAGCTAGCTTATGTCCTATCAGTCCATCCAAACATGTACTGACTTATAAGCTAGCTTATTTTTACCAAACAATGCCTAACTAGCATTTCAATAAGCTACCTTATTATGGCTCATTCAACATGTACTAGCTTATAAGCTAGCTAATAAGTTAGCTTATGGCAATCCAAACATGTACTAGCGTATAAGCTAGCTTATTTTCGGTGAGTTAAATTAAACTTATAGAGTGTTGTGGATGACATGGTTTGAAGTTAACCAGGAGTAAGTGTTGTGATTGTGAGTCTGAATTTGTGTTAGGTTTTGGTGTGGGGGGAAGGATGATCATTATATTGTCAACTTGTGCTAAATGATATCATAACTATCATAATTACATTCAATTGGTTAATATTCTTCTATGATGTTGATTAGGGTTAGACTTCACTTAGTACATTTGCCTGATTTTTCTTCATCATGGCAGGTTTATCAAGGTCTTGATGTTGGATCTGCAAAACCTTCTATGAGTGAAAGACAGGTACCTTGAGCTAAGATGCATTCCGGTTACTTTGCGTCTATTGGATTTTATGGTTCGAACCGTTGTTGTGTCTAATGTGTGGCCAACGTTTTTTGCAGGAAGTGAGACATCATTTAATTGACATATTGCACCCTGCCGAAGGTATGTAGCCTTTTGACACATGTTGATTGTTTTAGCTCACAAGCTAACCTCTCTTCCAACCAGATTATTCTGCTGGGAACTTCTATGAAGATGGCAGGCAAGCTACAAAAGATATTCTTAATAGAGGCAGTGTTCCAATAGTTACTGGAGGGACTGGATTATACTTAAGATGGTACATTCTTATATGCTCTATTAATATGGATTATGGAATAGACTTTGCCATCTTTGTTATCAAACTACATGTGAAACTGTTCTGGAGTTAGTCAGCATTTGGTTCATGTAGATGCTGAGTATAAAGAACCCCTTATCCTTAGGTCCATATATTGTTGCATAGGTTTCATCTGCTTAGTCACCAAATGATATCTACCGACAAGAATATGGAATGAGCTGGAGAGGAACATCACTCCTTGAGGAATATATATCAATTTCATTACTAACACAAAGTCGTTAATTAAAGAGGGATAAGAAACGAGATGCTATCCAGAATCCTGACATCTATATATTACTTAAAGGTTCAGCCTTTTAATTTTATTGATGGCTTCTATAGTTCATGAGAAGTCTTTTTTAATCATGTATAAGGTTCATATATGGGAAACCAGATGTTCCAAAGGCCACTCCAGCAATTAGTTTGGAAGTGGAATCTGAGCTTGCCAATTTTGAGAGACATTATGACTGGGACGCTGCTGTGGAGTGGGTCACCAAAGCAGGGGATTCAAGTGCTCAATCTTTACCTGCCAATGATTGGTACCGTTTACGTCGCAAGCTTGAGATCATCAAGGTCAGTTTGCGTGTTTGTCATGCACAACAAGCCCTCTCTCATTTCAGCATTTATGATGATGTTATTTGTATCATGAAAAATAAAAGGTGTACTACTGTATCATTTAATATGCGTATCTGGCATGATCTACTTAGTGGAGGTTATGTGAAGTACATCAATTATTTAGCTAAATGTTATCACTATTTAAATGTAGGGAGCAAGAAAGAAGTTTCTAAGACATAAAACAGTTGGTTTATTTGGGATGCAAAATACTCTGAATAATTTTAGAACATTATATTGACAGCCCACTATTGATATTGCAGACTACTGGGTTACCTCCATCTGCTTATCCAGTACCATACGAATCTTTCAAAGAACATATTGATTTACATTCAACGACCTTGGCGCTGGCATTTCTACTGAAGGGGTTCTGGCTGAAAAGCAAAAGGATTTGGATTATGATTTCATTTGCTTTTTTCTTTCAACATCAAGATTGGATCTCTATAGGTCCATTGACTTCCGGTGTGAAGATATGATTTCAGGTGAGCATTGGTATGGCATTCGAGCCTTGGTTCTTATCTGGTTAGAAAAGTCATAATTGAATAATTGCATCTTACCAGTAGTAAGTGTTCCCCTTTGCTTCTTAATAAACGATGTGTGATTTAGCTCTCTAATTTTGCCTCCTATTTGGTTACCAGCTCATACTTTATTGTTCCTGCTGTCTTCCTTCTCTTGAAAGACTGCCCATCAATTGTTATGATTTTTACGACTATAATGGCTGCAAATGCTTATTACTCATAAACCATCACTTTTGTATGGTACGGAATATGAATATCATCCAATCTTCAGGATATGTTTTGTCCATGACCAACAATAATAATAGGTGTCAGTGTTAGATGCGCCTTTCCAGTTTCAAGTTCAGAGAATTGTGCTAGTCTACCTGTTATGTTGATTCTGTATAGAATTGTCTTGTATTACTTCATTGCCATTTGATTAATGGTGTACAATTGGCAAGTAACATATTTCCACCATATTGTAACCTTCATTATTATTTCTTGCAAAGGTTCTCTATCGTAGGCTGTAGTTATATTTGTAGCTTTTGGGTGAATGTTCATGTGTAGATGGTTTGGTACCATTGATTATTAGCATGTAACATATTTGCACCATGTAATAGTTTAAATTATTACTTTGTGCGAAGGTTATCTATGGTAAAAACCATAGGCTATAGTTATTATATTCGTGGCTTTTGTGTTTATATAGTTTGGTCTTCATGCTGTGTGATTAGGAAATGATGGCATTTTGTCCGAGGCAAGATGGCTTCTTGATATTGGTCTTCAGCCAAATTCAAATTCTGCAACACGAGCAATAGGTTACAGACAGGTATTCTGAGCATCTCTTCCTATTTAATTTCATACATTCTATATATTTGTTACTTTCGGTTTTTCGTGTTTGTTTTTTTCAGAATATGATTTGGTTATAGTTGCACCTCTAATACTTAGAGCGTCTAAATGAAGATAATAATTGATAAACGAATAATAGAGCAACTATCGCAGATAAAAAAAATGCTTTAGTTTCAATGACACAAGTAATAAACTAATTAGATCCAAATCAGAGGATCATATGAGGTCAGTTTCTTTAAAGGCTCGTTTGGTTTGCGGGATTTGGTAAGTTTTGGAATTGGATTCCATTCCAATCCCGTATTTTGCGGGATTTTGTGGGATTTTTTTGTAATAATGTTTTAGAATATGTTAAAGACCCTTTGTTTTGTAATAATCAATTAATAAAAAGGTAGTTTAATTTTTTATGCTTTTTTTTGTAATTTGTTTTTATGAACTATTTATAATAAATGGAATGCAATTCCATTCTAATCCTATAAACCAAGAACGCCAAAGATTCCAAATCCTTCCACAAAATCCAAAATCCCTCAAAAACATTCCGTCAAACCAAACGGGCCCTAGGTTTTCTGCTCCATTTAAAAGTTAACATTGTTCACAAGGCTGCTTTAATTAGGTATGTCCGTTTTGCTGACTCACGGTTTTACCCTTATTAGACATTGATGAGTTTATAAAGATTTAGTTTTGAAGGTTGAACTGTTTAACTCAGCCGTGTATCTTTTCAATGGCGAATTGCAGGCTATGGAATACCTTTTAAAATGTGAAGAACAAGGTGGCAGAAGTTCTGAACGCGACTTTTACGCCTTTTTATCTGAATTTCAAAAAGCATCAAGGTGTTCTTTTAAATCTATTTACCTTCCACCTTCCTTGGTAAAAACGGTTCAACATTTTGTCTAATTCCAATCGAGTCTTGCAGGAATTTTGCAAAACGACAGTTGACATGGTTTCGCAATGAGCCAATTTATCGCTGGATTGATGCTTCGAGACCTCTTGTACGCCTTTCGTCTGTTAAACTTCAGCTCTTAATATTTCAAAATGTCCTTTTAGGCCACGTTTGGCAAGTTACTGATGCATGTATAGATAGCGGGTCAATAAGTCAATTGTGTCAATTAGTTAATTGTGGGAGCTGGTCAATTAGTCAATAAGTGATAAGTGGGTTGTTAGGATTTAGGAGTAGTATAAATAGAAGGATGATACAATTGGATTAGATATGAGTTTTGTAAATGAAGTGGGTGTAAACCCTTGGAGAGTTCTTGGCCTCTCGAAAGCCAGAAATAATCAAGATTGTTCTTAGTTCTCTTTGATAAATCAAGATCGTTCTTATACTGATGCAAACTTATGCTGATTATCAAAGAACACTAAGAACGATCTTGATTTATCAAAGAGAACTAAGAACAATCTTGATTATTTCTGGCTTTCGAGAGGCCAAGAACTCTCCAAGGGTTTACACCCACTTCATTTACAAAACTCATATCTAATCCAATTGTATCATCCTTCTATTTATACTACTCCTAAATCCTAACAACCTACTTATCACTTATTGACTAATTGACCAGCTCCCACAATTAACTAATTGACACAATTGACTTATTGACCCGCTATCTATACATGCATCAGTTACCTGATAAAGCTAGATGTTGCCTAATAAGCTAAATGATAATCTAGGGCCTATTTGGTAGTGGCTTAATGATATAGAAAGTGACTTATTCACTAAGCTTCTAAGGGGAAGCTTTATGCAAAAAGCCAGCTTTTCCTGGACCCTCACCCCCCCCCCCCCCCCCCCCCCCCCCCCCCCAAAAAAAAAAAAAAATAAAATAAATAAATAAATAAAAATAATAATAATAATAATAATAATAATAATAATAATAAGAATAATAATAATTAAAACACACTCTTCCATTTATGAAAAATCCCTCCCTAACAAAAACCTTCCCAATTTATACAGACAGATTAATCCACACAAACAACTTTATTCATACAGGACTGAATGGAAAACCAACTGAACCTTCCCCAAGTCATGTCTGGTAAAAGCTAGCCGACAAGATGCCAACTTAAAATGACTTAAAAGGGTTTGTTGAAGATAATTGAAAAAGATTATACAAGGGGCATAATTGGAAAAATGCTTAAATCTATAAGTTATACTTACTTGCAGGAAGAGGTGCTCGATTTCATATACAATGCATACCATGATCAAACTGGGAAATTAGCAGTCCCTCGATCACTTTCAATGAAAAAAGACGTGTCAGATCGACGAGAAATTGCACAACTAAAAACTTATCGACCTCAAAGAGGGTATGCATTTTGCAGCATATTAAAAACCCTTCATTCTTACCATCTACTTCGTCGATCTAATCTGATCTTTAACATACCCAGGCTTTTCACCAGCAACGAGGCTTGTTCAGATGTTCTTAACTGGATAAGCAATAATCAAAGGCAAAAAGCCGAGGTGATTGCTAAGTAGCTTGTAGCATCACTAAAGTTGGCTCTTCCGTTCCCTTTTCATGTCGACTTGGCTCACTATAAAGGTGCACAATAAATCCGTTGGTCTAATTACTCGTTGCTTCTTTGCACACACTCTTACTTGTAGCATGTCTGCTTGTTTTTTGAAAGTTCCGTTTTGCAAGCTGAGGGTCTTCACGGAAACAGTCTCTTGACCTTTTGTTGGTAGGGCCCCCTCAAACATCAAAAGTAAAAATTGATATGATCCTAAACCTTAGTTACTGTAAGATCCCACATTGGTTGGGGGCGAGAATAAATGTTGTCTTACAAGGGACTTGATACCTCCTCTATTAGACGTGTTTTAAGACAGTGAGTCTAGGTATGTGGACAAAACAGACAATATCTGGTACGGTTGGCCTGAGATGTTACAGATGGTATCAGGAGTGATGGTAAGATCCCACATTGGCCGGGGGAGGGGAACGAGGGTTACCTTATAAGGTACTTGTTACCTTTTCATTAAACGCGTTTTAAAACCGTGAGTCCAGGTGTGTGGACAAAATGTACAATATCTGGTAGGTTGGCGTGGGATGTTACAGTTACCCACTTGAAACTTTATTTATTCATATCAAGTTCTTGTTTTTCTTCCTTCATAAATGCCAAGTTTTCTAAAGGTTCTAGACTTCTAGTTTCTAAAAATAAACATGTTACTTTATTGAATGAACAATTTTTTAAACGAAAAATTTTATGAATCTTCAAAAGGGTGTTTCTTATTAATATGGTTATCTACACATATCTTGTATTTGTTTGTATAAATATAAACATAGTTATGCTCTTGTTACTCATGGTTTTCAACTATCTTTAAGATAAATATCTGTTAAATAACAAATATGTTTGATTCTTAAATTGTTTCTAGGCACTCCTAGATAAAATTTCTGGCTTTGCCCTTGCGTTTATGGGCGGAAGTTTGATCATGAGAAGTGGTTCGGACCGGAAGATCGCCGTATAAGAGAGGATGTAAGTTATGCATTTTAGATTATTTCATAGTTATTTTTGATGTAAAACGAGAAACTTGTAAATATTTATTGTAAAATTATAATTATTAGATGGTTTTTCAATCTTAAAATACACTTTTTGATTCGATAATTATTGTTACGGATGTTAATAGGTGAATTTGTAATGCAAAAGGGTTTATGTCAAATGAACAAGTAACATGTTCGATATACGTAATTAAAGAAGCTTCAAAAATTTGTAATCCGCATTTTGTATTATCTTTTATATTAAAGAATGGAATAAATGTTAATTTTATCTCAAAGGGTAAAAAAAAAATTGTTATATATAAGTATAACCATAAGTAGAGGGAAGTTCATTTGAAAACCAAAATATTAGTAGAAACCGTAGAAAATCAAGATTTTTTAGCTTAAATCAATGAAAACTCTTCATGGAGTTGTCTAATATGATGCAAATGTTTCATATAATTCATTTTTTGATAAAATTGTTTTATATTTCGGTGTTCTTTTATGTAAAATGAAAATGTTTCATACAATTTTTTTTATTGTTATGAAACTGTTTCAAGTAAGAGTTATATGAAACATTTTTACAAATAAGAACTCCAAAAAATTAATTATATGAAACATTTACATCATATTAAACAACTCCACGAAGAATTTTCGTCGATTTAAGCTATGAAACCATGAGTTTTTACGATTTTTACTAATGTTTTGGTTTTTAAATGAACCTGACTCACCATAAGTATATCTGGTATAATAGATCGAGTAAGGATCTTCACTTGGGATGCCACATTTATCTACTTTTGAATTTTGAGATGATAATTAGAAGTCTTCATGTGACCGGAACAAAATACCTGTGTGTAGCTCAGATGACAAAAAGGTTAGTTTTTGCTCAAATGCGGAACAAAATACGGTTCGTGGTTCGCGTAATCGCTGAACTCGTTAGTTTTTGCTAACGGATTCAAGTTCAAATTTAACGGGATGCTTCCACTGCTTGCTTTGTCTGTTGAGTCAGCTTACGAAATGTTTTCAAAATGAAGAGTAAAAAATTTCCAATAGAAATTTATGATCGTATGCAAGTGATATATATTATAAAAAATAATTCAATATAATTTATAAAATATTAGTTACCTTTTTTAACTATTTAATTTCAAGAATTCCAAAAGCAAAATCATTTCTTTTTGCTAAATAATAATACCATTTTACCATTTTATATACCATTTTACCATTTTATACATAAGCAAATTATATTCGTACCCATAATATATATATATATATATAAGTGAAAAAAACCCTAAACCTATTTCCAGTTGAAACCTGGTCTCGGATTCGATTTATACATATGCTATTGCTGTATTTATTTGATTGGACTTTACCCATGTCGAGTCGAGCCGAGATCAAGAGTATCAAGCTCGAGCTTGAAAACCAAAACTAAAACCGAGCTTGAGTCGAGTTTTGAGTATTGGAACACAGTTGAGTTCACCTCGCTTACACCCCCTTGTTTGCAAATCGCAAATAACCAATCCTCTTTGGGCCTAACTTACGAAAAAAGTAAACAAACAATGAAAATATTGACCCGAGATCCGACCCGAATACCCCCGCGGGTTCGTCTCAAACAACCTGCATCCATACGCTTTAATTTCTCCGTTCTCAGATTCTCCCAATTTCTCCATCTCCATATCCATCCATACCTTTTTTCTCTCATCTGGTGGTAGGAGAAGAAGAACAACAATGAAGTCTGCTATCATGTTGAGATCAATCCTCAAGAAGAATTCTTCATCTTCTTCCTCCTTACTTCGCCGGAGTTACTCCTCGGAGTCAGCTCCGCCGCGCAAGGTCGTTGTCCTGGGAGCAGCCGGAGGCATCGGACAGCCGCTTTCACTCCTAATGAAGTTGAATCCTCTCGTATCCAGCCTCTCTCTCTACGATATCGCCGGTACTCCTGGCGTTGCAGCTGACGTCAGCCACATCAACACCAGATCTGAGGTTCTTCTTCGTTGCTAAATCCTTACAATTTTGCGTTTTCATTCTCTCGATATCGGATTTTGTCATTTTGATTGTTAGCTAGCGTTTTTTTTTTGTGTTCAATGATAGTTCTTTCGGTTTCAAATGATGTCTTCTGTTCCGATCTGTTTTTGATTTCTACTCTTATACTTGTAGTTCAATTGCTATTTTGATTTGATTTGATTTGATGAAATGAAAGAGATATTTGTTTGTTTCTCTTTTGCTTGATGTTTTTGCTGCTTTTAGATGTTTCAATAAGGACATTGATTAAGCTTTCTGTGGAGGATTTATGTACCACTATATATGCCACTTATGATGACTCACTTAAACCTGTTACTGTGTCCAAGTTTACTGAAGAATTCATTTACAGAAGCTTAATGTCTTCTGCTCAGATCTGTTTTGATTCTACTATTATATTTGTAGTAATTAAGCACGATTTTTGATTGATTTGATGAAAGAGGTATTTGTCTGTTTCTCTATTGCTTATAGAGACATTGATTAAGCTTCTGTGCATGATTTCTGTACTCACTTAATTCTGTTACTGTGTCCAAGTCTACTGAATAATTCATTTACAGAAGCTTGCTTTACTAGTTTTTCCTTGGTAGACTTTGATCTGTTAATTTGTTAATAAGCTGTTTCTAGATGTATGAGAATTCAAAGTTATGTGATTTGGAAACCTCAGCATTATCAGTTTTGAATTTGTAAATTGCATTACTTTTCAGTCCAGGTTGATATATTGCATTACTTTTCAGATATATTGGTGTGACCTGAACCAGTGACTTACTAAAATATGATGGATAAGGGTGATATATTGGTGTGGAAATGTATTGATCTTTTATTATATGTTTGAGAATTCAAAATTTTGTGATTTGGAAGCCTCAGCAATACAGTTTTGAAATTGTAAATTGCATTACTTTTCAGTCACAAGTTAGAGGATCCATGGTGACCTGAACTAGTAGCTCACTAAAATATGATGAATAAGGATTTAATTTATTGGTGTGGAAATGTATTTGATATTTTATTATATATAGGTGGTTGGTTACATGGGTGAAGAAAATCTTGGGAAGGCATTGGAAGGAGCTGATGTTGTCATTATTCCAGCTGGTGTACCAAGGAAGCCTGGTATGACTCGTGATGATCTTTTCAATATCAATGCTGGTATTGTTAAGGGTCTTTGCACTGCGATTGCCAAGTACTGCCCTCACGTGAGTATCCACCACCAACTTTAGAAATCACTTTTGATTTACGCTTGCAACTTTTGATGACTGTGTTGCTATTTGCTAGTTATCTAATGAGTAATGAATTTTTTCTCTCATCTATGAACAATAGGCACTTGTCAACATGATCAGCAACCCTGTTAACTCCACTGTGCCCATTGCGTCTGAGGTCTTCAAGAAAGCCGGTACCTATGATGAGAAGAGGCTATTTGGTGTGACGACACTTGATGTTGTCAGGGCAAAGACTTTTTATGCCGGAAAAGCGAAGGTTCCAGTTGCTGGTATGATTATGTATTTCTGTTTATTTTCTCTCAAGTTAAAGCTACAAAAAGTTTGTTCTTGAAGTCTAATTTATATAACCCTTGTTCCAGGCGTCAATGTACCTGTTGTTGGTGGTCATGCTGGCATTACCATTCTGCCATTGTTTTCTCAGGTACTACTTGCTTAATGTTCTATGTTAGGTGCATTATAGTTTATGGATAGTTGGGATACTGATGGATGCTTCCAAATGAAGGCCACACCAACTGCAAATAGTTTATCATCTGAAGAGATAACTGCTCTTACAAAACGAACACAAGATGGTGGAACGGAGGTTGTGGAGGCCAAGGCTGGAAAGGGTTCTGCTACACTCTCAATGGCGTAAGTTTGTGATGATATTTCCAATTCCGTTTGTTCAACCTGTTTATTCTAGCTAACAGACTGTTATTGTATATTTGTATGGTAGATAACTCAAATTGGGATCTCGGGTAGGAGCACAATATAAGTTTATTAATATCTTTTTGAGTAAGGATCTCTTAAGAGGAAAAATACTAATAGCCAAATAGGAGAATCTTTGAAGAGAATAAATCACCTGATCAACTTATTTCACCCTTCTCTCCAAATGACTGCTTATATACCAGAAATAGTACCACAAATTCCTACATATGGATCACTAAGCAATAGCTCAGAGGCTAACTCAGTAACTTTAGTAAAAACCAACTAAGGTACCATAGATCTAAAGCTAAAATAAGAAATAGACGTGGGACAATTTCTGTTTCTTGCATGAGTAAAGTCTTACCATCATACATGTCATCTGTAATATTTATGACCAACAGCTACTTATCTTTTTGAGTCTATGCTAGAACATTCAAGTTTATTACTGCAGCTATTGCAGATAGCTTGCAACAATAGCTGTGTGCTAAAGTAGAGTAAATATGTTTGGCGCTGCATAGATGCATCCAAATCAGAAATCTATATTTGCAACGTTTACTTTTATTCGATCTATATGTCTACTTGTGCATCTCTAGATACTGAATTTGTGATTTTTCATTTTTCCATTTTTGCATGAAAGGACCAAAGTTACCTCTGGTATCCTCCCATATTCATGTTATGACGTGAACAAGTAGGTGATATGGTCAAAGGCTCAAAGCCGCACCTAGGGAACACCTCATAAAGGGATTTTTCATCGTGCAGAAGCTCCCATCATACCTAAAATACATGCAATTCATTTTATTTGATGGAAACCCACATGTGAATGGTGCTCATAGTTGTGAATCCTGATTCAGTTGTAGGAGATGTGTAAGACCCACTGGTTGGACCTATAGGGGCTAGATTTCTTAATCATTAATGTAGAGGATAGTCTCATTTGTGGACCCATGGGGGATCGTATACGGGATACAGTTTTTGCAAGCACTTTTCATCATGTGGAGTAAAATCCTTAAAAATGTCCATTTTCTATTTGGGAAATTGTTCTCATTGAGCGTATAATTATAGTAAAGTACTTCTAAGAAAAACTTCTTATGTGGCCCATACTAGTCATTACAGATCCATATTTAATGTGCATGTTGGGTGCATGATTTAGTTGAATCAGTAACTTTTAGGGTCTTAAAGGCCTGCATGAGATCCTAACCATGTCATGACATGCTTAATGATCTGTTAGCATAGTTATGTTGTTTTCACTACTCATTGGCTAAATGGTTAAACATTTGAAGTTCTTTCCTTGGTCTTATGGAGAACAACTGTCATAGTGAAACACTCTTATGGATACTCAATGTTGCATCCATGTAGGGCTTCTGGAATAAATTTTAAGAGACTTTCACAACCATAGGTCCGTAGAACACATACGAGTGCCATATAAAATATTAACATTGCCACAATAATATCTGATGTCAATGGATGTGAATTTGAACTATGCATTGTGGTACAAAAGCTTAGGTGCCTGATATACTTGCCACTCATATAACATATTCCTTTTTTATGCTTAGCTGATCCTGATTTCTGATTCTTTACGCGCGTACTGCTTTCCTGCTGTTTTGTTGATCATTTTAATTTCCAGATTGCCATGTAGCGTGTTATTAGCAGAATTCGCTATTTATGAGTAACGGCCTGTTTGTTAGAAACTTAATGAGACTCGCAACTTATTCTGTCAGTTATACACGAGTGGTTGGTAGTGGCTTATTCAGTAAGCTTTTAAGGGGGAGCTTTATGCAGAAAATCAAGTTTTTTCAAAAATGTCACTCCCAATTAAAAAACTTGTTACCTCCATCTACGAAAAAATTCTCTTCAGAAAAACCTTCCTGGTCTATACAGTCAAATTAAGCCTTGTTTGAAGGAAACATTATTTTCTTGATTTTACAATTTGGCATTTACATACCAACCTACTTTTACAGCTCCCAATAATCTTAGGTGTGGTATTATGCAGTTATGCAGGGGCTCTATTTGCTGATGCTTGCTTAAAAGGGCTTAATGGTGTCCCTGATGTTGTAGAATGCTCCTTTGTGCAATCAAATGTAACTGAATTACCTTTCTTCGCATCAAAGGTACTATCCGTTTTCTTCTCCTAGTTTCCCATCTACTGCTTTTAATATTTTCAAATGATTCATATATCAGCCTTTTTGGTGCTCTGCAGGTGAGACTCGGGAAAAATGGTGTCGAGGAAGTTCTCGGCCTTGGTTCACTCTCAGACTTCGAGAAACAAGGATTAGAAGCCCTTTTGCCCGAACTAAAATCATCTATCGAGAAGGGGATCAAGTTTGCCAACCAAAATTAAAAGTTGGTGGCATCCATCACAGTTTTGTTGTACCCTGCTTTTTAGTCTTTGATTACCTGCCCAATAATAGGGAAGCCCATTGCTAAACCACATACATTTTGTATCTCAATTGCACCATTATTGAGTGTTGAACACCTTTTTCTTTAGATGCTTTAAGCAAACACTAAGAAGCTGTTTACCGTAAGCTGTTACTGGGTAAGCATCCCATAATCAAGATTCTTAGGGTCAGGTTTAGGGAAAAACCTCAAAAACAAAGAGTGTGTCTTCATGTTGACGGTATGCATGTTACCAATTACTTGAAAGGCTACCAAGATTGTTCCTCGGGTCTTTGTTTTTTTGAGGTTTTCCCATAAATCTGACCCAAGAATCTTACCTGGTTAGCGAGCGCTTACTGAGAAAGAGATGCTTAGGTAAGCATTATTGTTAGAAACGTAACCATTATAAAAGCAATATTTGCAAGTCTGGCTGCAAATTGGATTATTTCAAGCAAAAGTTTGCAGAGACGAAGAAAATATACAGGGTATGTTTCCCATTTGGCATGATTACAGAGAACATATAATGAAAGTGCAAAACAGCAACTTATGAAACCAATCTTCTATTCAATACCAAACCCCTACAAAGACGACAACGGGCTTTCCTTGCAACTAAAACCACCTACATTTGCTACTCCAAGGAGTCCCCATATCTCTAAAAAAATCTATTCATACACCCTAATTTCTAACTGCAATTTGGAGGCCATCATTTCATCATGTTCAAACAAAATTTCCACACATTCTGCACATCATCCCAGTTCGGCCACCATTCTTGAAATTCAACGAAAATATGCCGAAATCTGCAAAACATCAACGATTGTTCATAAATAAACGCAAACCAACAAAAACAAAAGAATGTCGTATCCACATGCAAAGAATATCAACCAAATTGGCAACCAATTTAATTCCTTAAAGTAATTAATCATATCAATAAAGATAATACATAATCAAAAGTTATCCTTGTAATGCAAGGAAATCAACCAAACAATACTATTATTATTATAATTTTATTATTATGTACCATGGTTTGGGTTCCATAGTGAGAAGTGCTATATTTGATGAAAAGCATGGGAAGTGTTATCAACTGTATGAGAAATAGACGAACATTAAACGAGATGCACCAGATCAACTCCCTTCTAAGCCACATCCACAAGGGGGTATTTGATTAAAAATGAAAAACTCGTTTAAAAATACATCTCACCAAAGATGACACTTCTCACATGATATAAAGCCATAAGGCGAAGGATTGTGTGAGAAGTCAGTTAACGTAAGAAGCATGAGAAGTGGATCTAAACCATTGATCACTTTTAATCTCATGCTCTCCCATGAATTGTGCTTATAAGGGAATTGATCAATGCATCTTATCTTGGTGCATTTCATCCTTACATGCATCCACTTTCACAGGAACCTAACCTGTACTATACACGTTATCTATACAAACCAAGTCAAGTTACATTGTCAGGTGAAAATAGGTTTCTACCGGTACTCTTGAAAAGTTGGCGTTGGAGAAAAGCAGTGCAAACAGAGTTTCTTGCCTAATAAGGAAAGACTGATGGAACCTTTGAAATGGGAACTAAAATACTACTCTATTTGGTCATTTTGTTCTACTGGACAAACAACAATCAAGCAACTCTTGTATTTTGTACAATTTTTTCTCAAACAAAATATGTTAATGGTTCACAAAAACCCATAATATGTTCGACTTCCCCATATACCGAAAAACTCGGGCCTCCTCAAACTTTCATAAGTAGCAGATATAAATATGAATATAAATATGTACACACAGGACCTAAATAGAAACCTATAAACAAACGATTGATTGAACAAATGCACATCATCTTTATAATAACAAAAGATAAAAGAAAACCAATAACAAACTACATAACTCTAACAAACTATACAAACCAATCATAGCCGTTCATCTAGTCTAAGAAATATCTGATTCCATTTCGTTTCCTAACTTATATCAGTCTAATTAATGAACCATTATAATTGTCCATAAATATCTTTATTATTTCCTTAAAAAACGGTTTGTATAGTTTGTTAGAATTACGTTGAAACATCCCCTAACAAAGCTATAGCAAGAAAAATCAGCATGCTGCAAGTGAGGTATACAAATGCACGTATATTTATTAGAGGGGTAAAACCGTAAAAGCTACCTTGATCTGCTCCATTCAACTCCTAGGTGAAACCCCTGCCTCCGACCCAGAAGAACTGTCAGTATCCGAATCTGCAAGAAGAACATCAAAGAAACAACGAAAAATGTTTCGAATAACGTCAATGAAAAAACCACCATGACAAAAAATAAGCATAATCTTAACAAAGAAAAAAGACCGATATAATCAATTACCACTCGAAGATGATCCAGAATCGCTGCTCGAACTGCTTGAACTACTAGACCTACTCACATTATCTCCTTGGTTTGCAGGAGTAGTAGCAAGACTCTTCTCAGCTGTTTTTTACACATTTGCAATCTAATTAGCATTCGGAGATCAAATTCCCCAAAAAAACAGAGGATCGAAAACCAGAGGTGTAAATGACTCGAGCTCTTTACGAGCTACTCTCGAACACAAAACAGAACTCGTTTAACTTAATGAGCTGAGCTTTATAACATCAATGTTCGTCTTGACTTGTTCGAAAACTCAATTAATTTTTCGAGCCGAACAAACCCTTTTTCGAGCCAAACATGCTTGCATATTTATTACTTATACAATAAAAATATATAAATTATCGAGCTCAAAACGAAAAACGAGTTAACCAAATGCGAAATTCAAACCCATAAATGAGCATCGAGCTGGATAACTCAAAAAACATTTCGACTCGAGCCTAGTATTAATTTTTTAAGCCTGGCTCGATTAACCTACTGGCTCGTTTACACCCCTAAATTAAACGAAAGAAACAGATAAGCTCGGATAAAGTTACCTGCTCGCTTTTCCGTTAATGCCTCTGGAACAGGTGTCACTGGGTTCTGCAATAATGACAAATAATCAAAATCATGCATCTTGAATGAAAATTTTGAACTAAAGAAGAAAAATTCTATGAAGTTCATACTTGTAGCATGGTCTGATCTCCATTTCCAGCTAAAGCTCTGCCTGCTGAGCAAGCTCAGCTTTCCTTCTGTGCTTGCTTAAGCTCTTCTTGTAATTGGTAACAAACCGATCAAGTTCCCATAGAGTTTCGACATCAACACTGTCGATATCGACTTCAATCTCGTCATCGTGTTGAGAAAGAGAAGTATTGCTCTTCTTGATGATCTGCACAATGTTATCAGCTTTTCCGACGGTAAGCTCTGAAGGTTTGCGCTGAGCTTTTGCTTCTCTTCGTAAGTCATGTTCCTCTTATTGGGATCCTTCGCTTTCGGTTTCGATGGCACCGGTGTCCGGCTCGATGGGGTGAAGCTTGACGGTTTCAGCCGGGAAACGTAAGCAGGCAAAGTTATGGGCTCGGGTCGATCAAGATTCCTTATCGGGGCGTGCGGAAAATATGAACTTTTCTTGAAGTCGGAGTCGGCGTGAGCGTGCCGGAATCGTGGATTGTTGTGTACCGCCAGTCTCGGTTATACTCGGACTCGATCACGGCCCATCGTTCTTCGAATATGTTGATAGCTGTTCAGCCATAACGTGGACATCTTGCCCTTTCGGGTTATAAGTCATGGCGTTACGAAATGTGAGCCTGACGTCCTCCGCAAACTCGCTGGGGTTCTTGTAGAAGCTCTGGGCGAGCCGGCTCTTGATCGTGCCCAAATCCATCGGGTGTTTGATGATGTCATGGTAATCGTGAAGCCCGAGGAGCTTTGCGTTAACGGGTTCATTGAACACCCAGCCGTGTTTATGCTTCATCAGCCTCTGAAGCAAATTGCTACAGCTTCTAAAGGCTTGATTCTTTTGCCGTTCGAGACCGGCCGCGTACTCTGATTTCCGCCCTCCGTTCGATTTCAACCGCTTGTTGCTCTCGGGAGGTAGCCGGTCCTTTCCAAGAAGGAAATCCGAGTTCCGATAGTACTGATTAGCCTTCGGCGTCCTCTTCTCTTTCTCGACGAACTCACCGACGATCCCGAGATTGTTGTTATTATTATTCTCGACAACCGATACGTTAAGGTGTCGAAACCGAGCGTCTTGATTCGCCAACGAACCCACTTCGGAACCGACCCTCGTCAAGATTCTCCGATCAATCATCCCGTCCGACCCCATCTCGGAATGAACCCTCGATAACGCCCTCCGGTCCATGTAATCCGTACCCATTTCCGAATTGACTCGAAGCAGCGATCTCCTGTCGGACATAACGTTACCGGGATACTGCGAATGGCTATAAGCCTCATCGATGCCGGTGGCACCGATGATAAGGGCAGAATTGTTCGTTAGCTCAGCTTCTTTATCTTCGAGCCTCTGGACTAAACTTCTGACTTCATTCAGCTCAGCCGTTAACTTCTCCTTAAGCTCCTTAATTTCATCCTTTGGCGTAGAAGCTTCCAGATAAATCTTCACCCGATCATCCACAAACGTAACAATCGGCCTCACGATTCCATTTCCCGCACGAACAACAACTGCTTGTTCTTCTTCTTCGGCAATCGATTCATGCCGTAGGTTTTGGCTAGAGGAATCATCCGACGCTAGGGTTAGGGTTAGGGTTTGGTCGTTATTCGCGGCGGCGACTGGAGACGCGGCGGCGGCGGCAGCCCCCGCGGCTGTGACCGGAGAAGAGACGGCGGCGACGGCAACGGCCGGTGGAACGACGGCGGCGGCGGCGGTGGCGGAAACGGTGTTTTTGATTCCTTTTTTAGGTCTTCTGGTATAAACTTTATTCCCTCCTCCTTTCTCTTTGCTTATCTTATCCGCATCTAAAGTTCCTGAAGCCATACATGTACGAACCCTAATTTTTTTAGATTTTTCAAAATCGCGAAATCGAGAAACCAGAAACCCTAATTTTTTCGATTTCAAAACAGAAATTGAAGAAATAAACAACAACCAGAAGACCTCCGATTCCCTCGAAAGAAACGAAGAAATCGAAAATTGGTTCAACGATGAAGCTAGGGTTTGAAGAAAACCAAACCCTAAAACCAAAAAATCGAAAAATCGAAGACCCTATAGACGAAATCAGAAGCGTAGAATTCGAGAAATCCAACCCTAGAAACCAGATCTGATGCTAAGAAAGCTTCAAATCGGGATGAAAAAACAGAGATCGAAATTGGGGATGGAATTAGGGTTTTTCGAGTGGTGGGGATGAAGATCCAACCAAAATCCGTAGAACGAAAAGAGGGAAAAAAATTAAAATTAAAATTAAAAATTGGAAAAATAAAAAAGGAAAATAAAAAGAGATAAATTTTTTTAAAAAAAATTTGGGGGAATTTAATGAAATTAGGGTTTAGAAAAGAAAAAGGGAAATTGGGGGCGATTCAGAAGGTGGGTGGTTTTGATCCGAACTCATCTCTTTGTTTTACTGATGAAGCGCGAGTAGTGCTGCTTTTATATCACACGCGCTTTTCTTCACCAATGGCGGTTTATTGCCGCCTTTTTTCTTTCTCTTTTTATTTTTATTTTAGAAGTTAATAAATTTACTTTCTTTTATTCAACCACAAATAACACAACGGGCATCTGACTAGTACTCGGCGATAATGGACCGACCCGAAGTCAATCTATGGTCAGGGTATCGCCATAATCGAACTCGAGTAGACAAGGATGTCATCAATTTTCCCTCCTAAGTATGTTATGGACTGTCAGGCTACTAATGATTTGATTTATAAATTTACTTTATTCAGGGGTATTATGGTAATTTACATGCTCTTAACATTAGGTTGAGCATACCACAATGAGGGTAAGGGGCGGATAAGGGGACAAGTAGGGGTTTGGCAGGTAAGGTGGTATGGGGTGGGCGAGCAGGGCTGAGGGTTCGAAAACCCTATGAAGCCGTCTTTCTCTCATTCTCTCTCTCTCTCTCTCTCTCTCTCTCTTAGGTATATATTAAAATAAAATAAAATCATAGGTATGAAATGTTAGTGTACTCCACTTTAGGGTTCAGATGGTAGGAAAAGAAAAGTTGATGTGGCGCTAAGGTGGAATTGGGAAGGAGGGGTGGATTATGAAATGTTGGTGGTACTCATGGTCTTAAAGAATATAAATTATAGAGAGAATTACATTTTTTTTATCTCTTTGGTTGGAGATGGCGAGATGAGAGATCGTTGGCGGACCATGACTGATTTCAGAGCAACTATGGTCTAATAGTCATTTACTAGTTACAGATTTTGTGTTAAAAACAAGGTCAAGTTTGGTCCGAGACCAGGACTTACAGCGATTATACATATGCTAGATTTTTGAGAAAAATAAGTTTTTATAAACTATATATTAGGTTTTTCTAAGTTTTTGTAAGTGTTTTCATACTACATATTAAAAATCATAATTATATAATATCTATAATATTTTTTGTGTAAAAAAAAGATTAAGTATAATTAAATAAGATATTTTCCAAATAATATAAAATCAAACACTAAGTTTTTTACTTTCAAAATAGTGTTTTGAAAAATAAATAAAAATGGGACCAGTTTGGTTTTGGTCTAGAAACAAGAACAGTTACATAACACATAGAGTGGACCTTACTTTTTTGTTGGGACCAAGATTGATTATGTTAGGACCGGTTACGAGAAGACATTCTGAAATCAGGACCGATTTAAGCCCGATTCACTAGTATAAAAAGTAAAGACGTAACTTATCTTACTTAGTGGTTAAGTATTTTTATATTAATAAACTAGTTTTGATCCCGTGTAATACACGGAATACTTTTAAAAAATTAAATCATGTCAGGAAACTTATATTATAAATATGAATTGTGGTGTTATATTAGCTCATGAGTTATTATTGGTAAAAAGATAGAGATGGTATGAGATAAAGTTTGTTATATTAATAGATAATTTTGAATTAGATTTGTATGAAAATGAGTAATTTTAGATGTTTCATATGGTTGTTAGAGATTCTTATAGTATAAAGAGATAGAGATAGAATAGTTTAATATTTGAATTAATAAAGATAAGCATAAATACAAAGTCACATAGGAGAAATCAACAACTCTAAATTGGACTATAAACATGAATAGAATCATCATAATCATATTATTATGTGTAGGAAAAAATAAAAATTGAAGAGCGTTTGTAATACAAAATAACACAAAAAGTGTAATCAATGAGCATAAATACAAAGTCACATACGAGAAATCAACAACTCCAACTTGGACTATAAACATGAATAGAATCATCATAATCATATCATCATGTGTAGGAAAAAATAAAAATTGATGAGCGTTTGTAATACAAAATAACACAAAAAGTGTAATCAATGACCATAAATACAAAGTCACATACGAGAAATCAACAACTCCAACTTTGACTATAAACATAAATAGAATCATCATAATCATATCATCATGTGTAGGAAAAAATAAAAATTAAAGAGCGTTTGATTAATTACCTTTGTGTGTGTATGTGTAACTGGTAGTGGCTTAATTAAGAGAGTTGCAACAATTGATTGAGATTGAGAGATTGAAAGGGGTATTTATGGATTGAGATTGAGAGATTAAGATTGAGATTGATGTGTGTATTTTTGGATTAAAACAGTTTGATTTAATTATGTAGAGGATTTTTGAAAGTGGTATTTATCTTTTACATTATTTTATTTATTGTTTTCATATTTATCTATAGTTTGGATTAAAAAATGAAAATTTTTAAAGAGTTTGAGAATATTTTTTTGTTCCAATAAGTTATATGAAATTTTCTTAAGAATTAAGAAAATAGGAAAACTTTGGAAAACTCTTAGAAAATTGTACTTAGAAAATTGTACTTTGAAAATAGAGAGAATATTTTTAATTCTTTATATCACCAATGAAAAATAATAATACGTGTATTGATTATATTAAATATTACACAAATATATTTAGAGAATTTTTTAAACCATTTCATTAAATTATGTATTTTTGAAAGTGGTATTTATCTTTTACATTATTTTATTTATTGTTTTGAAATTTATCTATAGTTTGGATTAAAATGTTTGATTTAATTATGTAGAGGATTTTTATTTTTGAAAGTGATATTTATCTTTTATATTATTTTATTTATTGTTTTGATAATCGAAACCGGCTCACCAGAACGCGACACGTGGCAATTCGGCTCACCAGAGCACAACACGTGTCAAACCAGTTACTCTTTTATTATATATAGATAGATATAATGATTATAATAATTATAACTTTGGATTAGTACAAAATTTTGATCATATCTAAAATAATTTCATAGAAGGCAGATATGGTTTGAAATTAATCATGTATCAAAATCAACTACCTTTTGAAATCAATGTCAATGAAGGCCAACACAAAACACCTATTTTTATTTTTTAAAGTGAATTACATTTTTTTATCCGTTATCAATAATTGTTTTTTCGTTTTCATCTCTTAAAATCATAAACTACATAGATGGTCCAAGAAGGTCCAACAATGTATATATTGGATCTTTTGAAGCAATTATAGCTTTGAAAGGCAATTCTAATTGGTCAATAAAAATTGATTTCAACATCAGTTTTACTTTTTTTTTTTGGTTAATTTAGCCAATTTACTAGAAAAAGGCAAAACCCATTGTCCACTAAATGTAAAATTTCTTCTTTAGGATCGAATTTGATCAAACTTGGTCCCTCCTATTAACGTCGTCTAAAATGTTGCGGTTAAGGGTACCATGTGCCCCTCAATTACATTCACTACCATCACCGCAAACACACATTAAACCCCAAAAAATTCATACAAAAACTAAGAAAAATTCAAAAACTCATAGACACCAAAAAAATTACATTAAAAAATTCATACAAAAGTAAATTAAAACTACACCAGATTTAAAAACTCAAAACACATCATATTCAAGCACAAGTTAATATAAGACGATCATGAAAAAATCAAATTCATTTATGAGATTTTTGATTATTAAAACCCAAAATCATATCTTTAAACTCAAAAAATTCAAAATCCTGTAAAAATTTATACAATTCCGACGATAAAATCGAAACCCTAAACAAATGCTTATATCAAAACCTTATACAAATATGGATTTATTTGACTTCAAACCCTAAATGGATCTACATTTTCGACTTTGACCCTGTTTACAAACTTGGATTTTGAAGTTGTTCACAGGATCTCGATTTGGTCCTTGCTCATGGGTGTTCACTAGATCTATATTTGCTCCTCGATTTCAACAGTCTCTAATTTTAATGAATCCGGATTTGATCCTCGTCTTTATGGTGGACAACGACGCCGGTTGAGTAGCAATCAGCCTTTAAGGTCTCGATGGCATCATCAACGAAGGGTGACGGGTGGCTGGAATAAAAGGGAGGGAGGGGCAACGACCTTGAAGAGTGTTCAATTAAATGTTCGTCTCCAACCGAGTTCCATTCACGAATCTAGAGGTGTTTCCATTCAAGTTCCATTTTGAATCAATGGGCCGTTGGTGTTAATTTAGTTATCTTGTATATGATGGGCAACTAAGGAAAAGCTTAAGCTTTTGATAGTGTGTAGTCTTCAAGTAGTTAAAAGAATGTACTTTCATTTATTTTGTAATAGAAATCTCACCTTTTCTAAATTAAATTAAAATTAGACAAAGACTAAAAGATCCTTCACATGAGGGGTACGTGACAACATTAATGGAGCCTAAATTAATAAAGTTAACTAGAGGGACTAATTTAGGCTAAATACACGATTTTTGGACCACCAACGTACTCTATGATTTTAAAAGAAAAAACCAGGAAAAACAATATTCACAAGTAACCAAATATGTAATTCACTCTTTCTTTTTAGAAAAGAAATGAAAGAAAACTCTAATTAATTTAAAATTAAATATTACATACAATGATACAAAAACAGAGATATCAATGTCAGAAAGTAAATTCCAAACACCCATCAAATTTAATTAAATAAAATCACATCCCCACTATGTACAAACGAAAGGGACATGTCACATAAACACCCAACATGTGTTATCTTTTTAATACACAAAAATAATTTAAAAAAAAAAATATTGTTCTCGTAAAAATACTAAAAAAATAATTTATATCCAGGGAAAAAAAATCAAACGGTTTTCAAAAAATCCAAATATAATTGTTTTTTTGCAAATTTAGCATTTTTCGAGAACGATAATTAGTACGTAACAAAAAGGGTCCTACTATATGCACCCAATTAGATTCGATTTCAAAAATATAGAAATCAACCTCAATGTTTTTCTTGTACCTTTTCCATCCCCATTGCAACCAATGCCTTTGTGGGCCTCGTTTTTAGCCCGGCCCGTGGAGAAACGACGGGCCGGACTACAACGTGGGCCTCACAACGGCAGACTGCAATCCATCGCTCGATCCATTTCCAACCCCAACTCTCTTTGCTCAAATCGTAATAAGCTTGACCAAAATATCGGATTGAATTGGGCCTCCACTTCAAAGAGTCATGAAATCACAAATTCAGTTTTATCGGTTAAAAAACCAAGAATTTCAAAATAAACGGAAAAGTGTTTTTTTCGCGGGAAATTTACTTGATGAGAAAATGCATATGCCAATGCTCTTTCACGCTTGTGGGCCGCTTCCGTTCTTTGTTGTATCTTTGATACGGTTTCCTCCATCTCGGGTCCAACACACCATTCTGTCTGTGACACATGTCAGTAGAAAATACTTCATACGTCCCAAAATAAATGTCCACAATTAAAACAACAAACAGTTGAAGCTGCACCATGTCGCACAATGACATAATCGCCTTTGATTTGTTTCATAGTTATATTGTGGGTCCCCAGTCCCAGATCCAACAAGCAAAGAGGGACCTTTACGATCCCAAAAAGCCTGTAAAAACCTGGTTAAGGGCCCGAAAACCCAAAAATGTCCTTTTTCAACCCCAAAGCTCAGCCCGGGCCTATAAGAGCCCAAACCTTTTTTCCTTACTGAAAACAGACTTGGAAGGCCCGGGCCCAAAAAAGCACCGGCTTGCATTTCTTGCCTGACACACGGTCATAATTTCACTGATTCTCTTGTTTTGCAAACGAAGTTTCATATCTTATCAAAACCACTCATTCTTGCAAAAGTTATAAGGTTCTTTTTTGTAACAATAAGACGATTTACAACGAAAAATTCAAGTATAACGTTTCAAATAATAAACTAATTCGAAATTCTAGTGCTAAATCTAAAGTCAAGGGGACATAAGTTAATACCTCAAGTTCATGAAGCTTGGATTCGACTTTTAACTGATCTTCAAGCTTCATTTGCTTTATCTGGCCTTCGGTGGCCGATAGGCGGCGAGCACTGATTTCCGCCTGGATTTTGCTCCAAAAATGTAATCTTTCAAGCGCATTTGAAGCTTGATTGGTAAGAGCATCCACGTCGACCAATGCCTGAAATCTTGACATCCCTTTGAGATAACATAGCCTTTTTCTCGCCTGTCATATCGTCATAATACACAAAACAAGAGTATCATCAAGGCTCGTTAATTTGGTGAGTTTTTGGTACGTGAATAGAACTGGACGGGAAAGAGTGAGGTAGGCAGGTGAACGAATTATAGCAAGTTTTACAGTGTTTTAATTTGACATGGGTAGTTTAGTAATTTACCAATCTTATCACATCTCCATGGATTTTTGTTTGTTCCACCTCTTTTCGTTCAGTGATGTCCTATCCTATCCCAATATAAATGTCTCACCAAGCATGAGACAGACAAGTTTTTATTCTGTCACGTCTCTCGTACCAAACACAATAGAGCACAAACTTGATGTCACTAGTTCATACCAAATTCTTGTGTTCTCCATTTTATGGGCTCCATTGTCTTTACAAGCAAGTGGGACCCGCAAAACGAAAAATGTACACCAACTTCCTATGTTCTCCATTTTGTGGGTCCCATCATCATTGTAGGCCAGTGGGACCCATAAAAACGAAATACATACACCAATTTTATTTGTTCTCCATTGTGTGGGTCCCATCGTCGTTACAAGTAAGTGGGACCCATAAAACGAAAAATGTAAAACTTAAAAACACATACCTTATATGCTCGAAATGCAGTTTGGATTCGAGTAGCCGCAAGTTCCTCGGTTCCCGTTTCATGGCCAATAACTTCTCTACTAGAGGCAAGAAACCCTGATCCGTTCCCCGTAGAATATGTATCCTCGCCTTTTGACTTGATGGAATCGGGTTGAATCTGCTATATAAAGCAAAATGGACTCATTATAGCTTACCTTAATGGAGATATGCTTTGACTTTTGAGTCAACCCAACTCCTTCATAAATTACAACCCATATGGATCTTTATGATTTTCTTGAAGAATTTGATGACTATATGAAACTACATAACAAAAAATTACATATTGAAAGGTAGTTTCATTTCATTTGAAACAAGATCTATAAAAATATTGAGTTTGGGAAGTAGCAAGTTTGACCATGAAAGTCAAAGCATACCATATCTATAGGAGCGCTAGAAATTTAGAGAAATAAAAAGATACCGTTGTCGTACGAATAAAGAAAACCAAACCAAACCAAACCAAATGAGCCCAATATATTATATATCACACTTGGAGGTGGGGTCTGAAGTAAGATGTATACAGACCTATCCTTTACCCTAAAGGATAGAGCAACTATTTTTTTGTGAAAACCCTCGGCGGATGAGAGTCAATGCATAAAGTTGCCTTTAATTTTGTAGCCTAAACTTCGAATAAAAGTGTAGATTAGTAATCATTACCTCCAACTTTATGGGCGAGTTTGCTTTCTTTCTCTTATTGCCACTTATCCTCTTAAACCAATTACAAACACCCATTTGTACAAATGGGATTGCAAAAACCTACCACAAGAAATTGGAGTTCAAAATTAACTTCAAGAATCAGTGATTTTAGTGTCATCAAGCCATTTGGTGTCGTTGAGATTTACAAGAGAATGAAGGGGTTTCAGTTAAACTATTTACATGTTAGAAGATGCGAAGTGCACTATCGTATAAGCTAACTAGAAACCATAGACTCCGTATGGTGTGGGTCAAAGGGGCCGCACCCCTAAACGGCTAAACGGTATGCACGAAAAGCAGACACTGAAGTTGTAAAGTACACCTTCAGTGTCTATGTTCAGTGTCTCGCCATAGTGTCTAAGTAGTAAGTTTCAATGGCACTGGTTGGTGAGACACTGATAGGTGAGCATGCTCATCGATAACGAAGCTCCTACTTGCTTTGTAACCTCTCATAACCACCCAATAACCGCCGGTAACCGCCTACCTATAACACAAGATTTTTGTGTTTTTACCCTCAAATTAAGCCTAAAACAGCCACTGATTTTGGATTATTCCAAAGTAAACTTCATGTAACACGAAACTTTTTCATAGGGTCAAATTATTACTAAAGTGATCATACAAAATCCAAATTTGATTCATAACAATCACATACACCCATTAAGCAAATTTTTTTTGAACGACAAGCAATTAAGGGGGTAATTGATTCGTATGCACAAAGCCCCACCCCCACTTTGCAACCATACCCCTAAAAGACCGTTATAGGGCCGTTATACCAATTTCAGTCAAATAACGGGGTTTTTCAGTCAAATAACGGAGTTTTGGGCCGTTATAACGGCGTAACGCACCGTTATAACGGCGTAACGTTGCATAACGGTGCATTATAACGGCGTTATGCACCATTACGCCGTTATAACGGTGGGGGTATATTGTGCAAAGTGGAGGTGCGTTATGGGCATACCTGCAAAGCTCCCCAATTAAGGGTATCACTATATGTCTATATGTGGTAGGCCCATGATCCAGATATCGCCCACATGCTCTCCACGGGGTTCGAACCCGGGTATACCATCCATTGACCCCCAAGATGTTACCCATTAAGCAAATAATAAAAGCAATCCAATAAACACCAAAAATGATCAAAAGGATACCAGCATTTCATGAAACAATACAACACACCCATATAGTAATTAACATCAAAGTTCATCAAATACATATAAAATTAAGCAATTAACAAAGAAAAATCCCAATAACCTGCCAATTTACAATTAGAATGAAATTTAAACAAAAAAAGCAAAAGAACATAATGTTACCTAAATTGCAGTGATGATGAAACAGTGAAGAAGCAACTGAAAAGTGTAAGCAGACATTTGCAATAAATAATAATACGATGAAACGAGTTGGAAGTGGGAGAAGGGTCTTGATCGATGTGGCCATTTTGGGGATGAATTTAGAAATTGAAAAATTAGGGGTTTTTTTTTAAGGTGTGAAGGAATTCTCTGAAATTGACAGATGGGCTTGATTTGTAGGTGAGATTTCCAGAACCTTAAACCTTCAACTGTCGAAAATGATTGCTTCCCTTTCTCTGACGATGTCCAATGATTTCAATAGTGAAAACCCAAATTCCAATTTTGGAAATTGATTCATAAATAATTGGGCATAAATTTCTTAGGAAATTGATTCATAGGAATACTATGTTTTTGAATGTTTAAAATTAGGTAAAAAGAAAATTTGAAGAGGGTGTTTAGGATTGCGTTTAGAAGAGGCTTTTTAGCTTATTGACTTGTTTGACAAAATACAAAACTCCATTTGAAACTCCATTTGGAGAATGAAGCAAAATGGAGTTTTCATGAGTTACAAAAACCTGACTTATTGACTTATTTCATTCACCATCTCATACCATCTCAATAAGCTAATCCAAACACCATTCTAAAAACTCATTTTTCTCACCACCATAAGTCAATAAGCACTTTTGGTAAAAAACACTTTTGAACTTAAAAAGCAATCCCAAACAGCCTCTGAACTATAATATATATATATATATATATATATATATATATATATATATATATATATATATATATTTTAGCAAGATGCTAAAAATTATAACCAAAATACATGAAAGTTTAACTATTAATATCCTAATCGATACATTCGAGAATACCAACGCAAGGACGAAAAATCTGACCAGTCTAACCAAAAAACTCGCAAGCCACTTAAAAACAGTCATCCGGTGAACGGAAAACCAAACCCCGACCGACACAATGAACATGAAACCGCTTTTTAAACCACTAACAACTTCTAACATAACTAACATTACATTTTGCAATTTCATACGAGATAAAACAAGATAACTTGTCTCTAACATATAGATAGTATGGATATGACAATATAGATAGATAGATAACACTAGCAAAAAGCTTTCAAGGAGACAACTTGTCTCTTAACATATAGATAGTACAGATATGACAATATAGACAAATAGATGACACTTAGGGGCTGTTTACTTGACGCTTACCCGGTAAGTACTTACCGGATCAATTTACCTTTCCGGATGAACATAACAAGGACTAGAATCTTACCCGGTAAGAGCGAAGACATGAACCAAGTGTCTTACCCGGTAAGTGACATCGACAACTCTAACCCGGTAAGAGCATACCGGGTGTATTGTTGCATACGATACTGCTTTGAGAGACCAAAATAGTGTCCGATATGGTAGGTGATAGTGTCCAATTTTACCGGTAAGCACTTACCGGGTAAGTATTTAAGTAAACGGCCCCTTAGCAAAACGCTTTCAAGGAGACCGGAAAGCGCCATCAAGAACGTAGACCAAGATCAACGATAAAATATAGAGCATGTACGCAACAATTGATGTCCAGATTGGGAACTTTGAACGGAAACTTGCAAGAAGACCCATCATCACACACACAATAAGCACGGTCAACACCTCGAAGGAGAAATTCCAAGTCAACCCACGGAAATATATGATCGATGAGAGCACCAACATTCCAAGAATATTGTTCATCAACGCTCCATGATATATCTGCATGTAGAGTCGAATCTAAAAATCACAATCAAATAGCTCAAAAAAGCTTGATTTATGGCAGCAAATATGTAAACATACACAAGGGAAATTGACCCAAATAACCATTCTTCATCTCTAAATTGGTCTCCTAGTCAATTCTCTCACAGTTTTACCACCATTTGTGAGGGATGAAAAACTAAAAGAAAAAGAAGTTTCTGAACATGTTTCGCAAATACAAGGGCTAGGTCCGTAAATATTTTTGAACATGTCCGCAAGTTGCAGATCAATTCTTGAGATTGAGAATGTGAATTTGTTTTACAGATATGGTCCCTTTACTTGCAGACCTGTTCAGAAAATTCTCTTTTTTTAATTTTTTTTTCACCCCCTCAGTAAATTGAGGACTTGTCACTTGTAGAGGTAGTGACATTTTGGTAAATCAACGGAGAGAAATCGCTAGGGGACCAATTGGAGAGTCAGGAATGACTATTTTGGTCAATATCCCTACATACGGATATATATATATATATACACATAGAGGGATTTTCATTTGTGAACCAATATTTTGGTGTGAACTTGTGAACTTAATCCTAGCCATCCAAATCATTTTTTGATGGTTAAGATTAATTCCTTGATTAATCTTATTAACCACCCATGATTTTAGGAATTTTCCAGGATTAATCTTTACCATTGATTTTGAATTTGTATGGTTAAGATATGGTTCACAAGTTCACACCAAAATATTGGTTCACAAATAAAAGTCCCTCTATACACATATGTTCTTTACTATAAATCAATGGTATTAAGCAATTTAAATTAGGTTATATACAAAAAACAAAAAAGTAAGACACTTGAGAAAACTCAAACATCGGGTTACAAGAACTGCACATCAGGCCATGGCGTGCCAAGGCACGTCTGCTATCACGTCTGCCAAGGCACGTCTGCAATCTGATATAATAAAGGGAAGGAAGAAGCCAAACCTCGGAAAATGTCAAAGAAACCGTAGCTTGTTTGTTGTGGCTTTTCTTAAAATGCATCTGTTTCTTGTGACTTACAGCTCTAATGGCTGAAATTGCTGTTCTAGCATTTGTAGCCAGAGGAACCAGAATAAAAGCAACATAAAAAGACGGTATCCCTGCAGATTCTGAGAATTTATGCACGCTCTGAATAAGAGGCTCAGCTAGAAGCACCAATATAGCTATCCCGAGCACCAATAACATCGTAGCTGTTGCCCTGGCTGATGGAGACTTGTCTACATTATTCATCAACAACTGCATTGTAATCCACGCACTTACATATCACTTTTAAACCAAAGCAGATCAAAATCTAGCCGACGTAAGAATCTAACAGATATCCCACTTGCATACCAATTTACAGAAGAAAACAAATCATCATACAGATAAATTCTTGATAATGAGTTATTACTTACTAGGTAACCTTCATTTGCGTGCTTCCCGGTAGTTGGAGCAAGATTTATAGGAAAATTGTGCCATTGATGAATTCCAGCTATAAATTCTTCTACATCAAGCTCGTTACTTTTGTTCTTGTCATAACCGTTCATTATTTTCTCAGCTGCATCACCCTCATCCAAGTTCATATCCGCAAGGTTGAAATCTTTTAATTTATTTCGTAGTTCAGAAAAAGATACAGAGTTATCATGATTTTTATCAATGCTTTCAAATAACCTGAAAGGTTCAATAGGTAATTCAGTTGCTTAAACCTTATGGGGTTAGCTCAACTGGCAATAAGGCTTTTTGGGATCTTCTTTAGAGGTCAGCAGTTAACAAAAAAATAAATAATAATAATAATTCAGTTACGGAATCAAATGGGTAAGCAAACATCATTTCTTACTTCCTCAAGGATTCATCATCTGTTGGAAAGTTCTCTAGTAAAGAGCCATGAGAATGTTTTAATAATTCTGATGTTAGATGCTTCATCCTTTTTTCTTCAAGTAATGTTCGGGCAACCTAGAGGAGTTTTGATAAAAACTAGTCATATTTGGTAAAAAGTAACTAGCTGATAAGATAGATGACAACGTAAAACGACCTCCAAAGTCACTACGTGGTAATGAAAATGATTCACATGCATAATACCTCGATCTTGCACTTCGTTTCAGAGCGATTAAGTTTATGGTGTACACCTCTTATTGCAATAATCCATTTCGTGACTCTACCATGAAATTCGTCCCAAGTGATCCGTTTGTCATCGTTATCATCAAATTCGTTGATCAATTTATCCATCACCTTTTCCCAGTCCCAAGTTAACTTACTCAGCTTAATATCCTCCAGAAGCGCCTTAAGTTCAAGATAACATAGATGGTCATCACCATTACGATCCATCTTCTTGAAAAGACTATAATGTGTATTAAAAAACATTTGTGACTATGTGTGGAACAAAAGTCTTTTAGACATAAGAATGAACAGATACGATAAAAAAATAGGAAGAAGAGATTTGGACCTTCTTATAGCAGCTTCATCTGGTGCACCACCTTCGGTGATGAGGGGTTTCGCTATGTGTTCCTGCATTTTCTGAAGCATGTCAAAAACTAAGAGCTCGTGTTCCACTTCTACATAGCGTAGCCGTCTCACTTGTACGTGTTCATCAGACATCTGCACAAGGGCCAATAAGTCAAAACAAAGACATGCTATGGGGGGATTAGACCCCCCCCACCCCCCCCCCCCCCCCCCCCTTAACAAATTTATAAAAAAAATCTTATGTAAAAATCAATTCTTTTTGAGCTTTCACCATTGTTTCACCCACTGATTTCTCGTCTAGGACCCCATCAACCAAAAAATCATCTTGAAATCAACCAAAAACCAATAAAAATCTTGAAATCAACCAAAAAAAAACCCTCTTGAAATCAACCAAAAAGTCCCTCAAAATCAACTAAAAAAAATCTAGAAATCCCTTGAAATCAATCAAAAAAACTTTAAAAATCTTTGGAAACGGTGGAATTAGGTAAAAAACTAATCGGACAACTCTGCGAACCTTTAATCTACCTTTCAAGGTTCCCCAACTAGAAAAAAATTCTGGATCCGCCACTGGGAACAAAAATGCATTTTTTGTTATACCGTAGGTAAATTACTGAAATACCCATGTCAAATTAAGACCCTAAAAAGCTAAAACCTTCCCCGATTCTTTCATCCACTTCTCGGCATCCAGTCCACTCTAGTCCACGTACCAAACTCACCCTAGCAAGCTAACCTAAACTGATTCTATGCAGAAGAATAGCAATAAAACAAATGATCAAGGTGCACATATTCATAAGTGGAGACTCGATAAAGAACACCTCGAGTCACCTCCATTTTACGAAAACGTGAAAAAACCCTCATCACATGTGATAATATACTTGAAGGATTTGGCATGCGACCTAAGTCTCTGAAATCTCTGATTTAGACATTTAGTATCAGATGTGATTGCCTATAGCAAAAGGGTGCTCGTGTTTTCGTAAAATGAAGATGTTCTCATTTGAGCCCTACCCTAGAATCCAATGAGTGTTACTGTGTATACCTTATACGCATGCACAAGGAAGATTATAGCCGAGAAAATGAGAGTGATTAGAATGTCAATGTTATAACCTCCAGAAGCATTTGATAAATCAAATATCTTTGGGATTAGGATAATTATAAATGGTATAAGTGAAACAAGCATAAATTTTGCTGTTTCACTAGTCTCCTCGTCTGTAGTTACACCAGAACCTGTTAAACGAGAATAAAATGAATTAATATGGCAATATCAAAGAAACATGCCAATTTGATACAAAAGTCGAATGATTCATAATGAACCAGATGGCTAGAGAAACAAACCACTCCATGGTAATGATGACAGCCTACTCTGTGTGGGATTGGAATGGAACTTTTGACTGCCAACAATAACACAAGTTCCCCATAACAATGTAAGGAGAAAGATAGTTGATCCAGTTAGCAAGCCAACTTCAGTTATCACATATTCTTGAGCTACTTCTTTACTGGAAACAAGTCCAGATACTACAAATATACAAATACAAGACATGAGAACAAGAGGTAAAATTAGGCCATCCACTATGGTAAACAGCAAACGAATTGCTAAAGTGACACGTAAGCAAAAGTGGTTGGCATGACAATTCTAAATAAGAAATTATTGTTTTTGCAAATGGCCGCGCTAACGGATTGCTAATGTGATATCAAGACTTCTTTGCAGTTGTATCATAAATTTGTATATAAGAAATTAAGGGGCCTGGTATTATCTCTTAACAAAAAATTGTTTTGGTAATTGATAACTTCACAACAATCTCTAGTTAAGTTCAACACCTTTTAGTATATAAGGAGATAGTACTGGTCTTATAAAAGAATTGCAGCCTAGTCAAGAAGATTCTCAACTTCCCTTCATCAGATTATACACTGTCGGGTGAGTGTTTGTATAGCAAAACCAATAGTGAAAACAATGCATGCGGCTAGACTTGGACCAGTTCTCTTACAAGTATATTGGAACCTCCTTTCTCTCCTCAAGGGCTCTTTTATGCAATTCATAAAGATTAAATGCAAGTAATAATTAAAAGACAGATATGTACCAAGAACTATCAAGGACTCTGGAAGGGGATCAAGAACAGGAAAAGCACTTGCACCAAAGACACCAGGACCAAGAATCTCAAAAAGCCGCGAACCTCCACAGACAACGAGCGATTCTCCTTGAAACAATAGGTACTCATAAACCACAATAAGGAAGAAGTGACCAACAAGAGTACTAGAGCATGGGAAGAATCCGAACATTTGCTCGCTACAACAGTACTCCTTGGAAGAATCCATTCCTTGGAGGCGTAGAAAAGAGGATTGCCCCGGTTGTGTATGGCCACTGATGCCATCCACAGCCAACTCTGGAGCACTGTCATGAAAGTACCGGCCTGCTACTTTAACGGCTAAAAGGGAAAGAATAAATAAAGTGTAATAATAAGTTGTGACATCCCTGCTAGCTGCAACTAGTAATTTTCCCATGTTCATAATCAGAAGGTTTTAGTCTGTTCATGTGTATTCAGCAATGAATTGATACATGCATTATATAACAGCCAGCTACAGTCCAAAGCTGTCATTTGTGAACTGTACAAGATACCTACTCTAATTACAGACATAACTTTCTTTTAACGATTGAAATCTCAGTCGAACAGGAACTGACTCCTCTCTTGTTTTGGTCTATGGACGAAGAATGTGAAGATAAAAAACAAAGAAGTGGGACATTTATGAAATTATTTATCACCAACAGCGCAGACATCGATATATTTTACAGATTTCCAATTATTTCTAGAAAGATTACTCGGGTTTACAAAAATAGAGCAACCACATTACGTGCCATCAATAATTAATCAAACCTTGTACCAACCAGCTTAAGATTGGGCATTTGATCTTCAACAACAGCCAATTAGATACCCTCATTGTCCAAAAAGAAAACCTTTTCCACCTTAAAATCTAAAAGATATTGAAGGATCATATTTCAGGACTAATTAACGTTTCTATGATTACAATCAACAAAACGATTCCAATCCTATTACTAGTAATATTAGCTTCAGTTTTTGGAAAGACAGTGAGATGGTGAGGAGTCCTTGAGATCAAAAGGGAAAAAAACAAATGGCAACCTTTTCAAGTCTTTTTTAAATAGGAATCTAGACCAAGTAACGAATCAAGACTTAAAATATAAGGATGTCAATGTTAGATACTAATCAAATTTTATGTTGATAACTTGGAGAGCATATATGCTGAAAGGATTAGATTCCATGGTTTACAAACAGAAGATAGACTAAATGATCTTTCAGAAGAATGCCTCCCAACCACTATTAATTACAGCATATTATCTTCAACATGACAACATCACTTAATAATCACTTTCAAAAAGCACGTCCAAACATCCTGTTTGTTAACAGTGTATAAAAATTCGTGTATTTTGCATTGAATTTACTTCTTCACCGATTACAATACTAAGGTTGTGTTTGGCAAACTAGCTGATAAGCTACTTGGTAGCTGATAAGCTAGCTGTTGACTAATAAGCTAGCTAGTAGTTGATAAGGTTATGAATGAATTATGTTTACCGAAAACTAACTTATGAGCATGTAAAATGACCAAAAAGGGTATCTTGGGATATAATAATTAATATTTAATAAGGGTATAATTGAAAAAAGATACAAAAAACTCCTGAAACGCTGCTCCAACTAGTGTTTCAATAAGCTAGCTTATGGTCCATCCAAACATATTTAATAAGGGTATAATTGAAAAAAACTATAAAAAAAACTTCAACTAGCATTTCAATAAGCTCACTTATGGTTCATCCAAACATGTACTAAATTAGCTTATTTTGCCCAATCACAGCCTAAGGCTATGTTTGGCAAACGTAGCTTATAAGCTAGTTGTTGGTTGATAAGCTTGTTAGTAGCTGATAAGCTAGCTTATGAACAAATTATGTTTGGCAAAAACTAGCTTATGAGTATGTAAAATGACCAAAAAGGGTATCTTTGAATTTAATAAATAATATTAATAAGGGTATAATTGGAAAAAAAACTACAATAAGCTCCTCATAAGCTACTCAAAGTAGCATTTCTAAAAGCTACCTTATAAGCTAGCTTCTGGTCCATGTTTGGATGGAGTAGCTTATAAGCTAGCTTATTTTGCCCAATCACAGCCTAACCTAGTGTTAAGAATTTGACAAAGAGAATATAGAGCGATTGTACCATAATTTACTCGCTTTTGCATTGAATTTACTTCTTTACCGATTACAATACTAACTAGTATGAAGAATTTGACAAAAAGAATTAAGTATAACTTACACAATTAGAAAGAATTATCAGTTCATTTACCTCCAAATAAACAATTAAACTACAATTTGGAAGAATTTGTCGGAATTTTCTTCCTTCCTCTGGCAAAATCAACGCATTAGAACAGGAAAATGCGAGTTTGAATACTGACATGATTAAAATTTCTGCAACAAAACTAACCATTCGTTAGTTTTGTTGCAGAAATTTTAGGGTTTTATACGCTTCCCCTTTTCTGATTCGCAACAGGAGATGCTGTTTTCTTTTTACACTGCATGTCAGCGCAACCGACGTGCTACCATGACATCAAGTCACGATAAACGAGTTCGAAACCTCTCGAAGAATAGAATAACCACTCTCGGTCTGGTCATTTAGTTTCCATTTAAATGGCTTCAACACATCAACTGGGATTTAAATCCGGCACCCATTCAAAAGAATCCCGATAGAAGTCAAACTCCTCACCTTCACAATGGAGTCCGGGAGATGTTCTAAACTGAAATTAAAAAGTTATTAACTTTTAGAGGAAGGTTAAAATACACCCCATCAAAAGGTTATCCACCTTACACCCCTAATCTCCACCTTCCATCTTGCAAGATTTGAATTTAATTATTATTTTTTTTATTTTCCTTTAATAAAAAACGAAGGGCATATTGGTCTTTTTGTAATTGGGTTTAAAAAAAATCACCAATACTTTATTATGAGGCATTCATGGCACGTTTCCTTATTTTGTGGTTTGTTATTTTTGGGAGTTATCTTCAATGTTCATAAGAGATTTCAATTGATTTCAATTTGATTTTAAATTCAATTTCAATTGGTGAATTTGGTAACATGGTGGTGGATGATCTGGTCATTCTTGACGATAATATGGAATTTGATGATTTAGGCTATGAGATTCCAAATGATTTTCTCAAAGAAATTGATGCTTTGGTTGATGGTGAAGCTGACGCTGAAAATACGAAAAAGATACGTTAAAGATGGTGAATCAACGATGCAGATAATGAACCGACGATGTAGACGATGAACCGACGATGAAGACGATGAACCGACGATGAAGACGATGAATGGCTGAATTTTCTGAAGAACAACCGATGAATGTACGAATTTTTCGATAAATGTATTAATATTTCATATGCATGTCCGATGAATGTATGATTTTTTCGATGAACTTCGAATGAATGTATGAATTTTCCGATCAACATCTGATGAATGTATGCATTTTTCGATCAATGTATTAATATATCAGAGTTACATGTATAATGAATTTATAAAATTTTCATTAAACATCCAATGAATGCATGAATTTTCCGATAAACATCCGATGAATGTATGAATGTTTCAATCAATGCATTAATATTTCATATGCATCTCCGATGAATGTATAAATTTTTCGATGAACATCCAATTAATGTATGAATTTTTCGATGAACATCCGATAAATGTATTAACATTTCAGATGCATGTCCAATGAATGTATAAATTTTCGATGAACCGATGAATGTATTAATTTTCCAATGAGGTTCTGATGAATATATATGCCCATTGAAGATGAATTTTATGAGAATATGCATTTCCGAATCATCTAAGATGAACATCCAATAAATGTATGAATTTTTCTATCAATGTATTAAGATTTCAGATGCATGTCCGATGACTGTTTAAATTTTCGATTAACATTCGATGAATGTATGAATTTTTCGTTGAAGTTCCGATGAATATATGCCGATTGAAGATGAATTTTATGAGAATATGGATTTCCGAATCTTCTAAGATGAATTTTCTTCATCTGGAATTCCAAATCTTTGGAGATGTATTTTCTTCATCTGGATTGAATCCCATGTTGGACAATTCATGTTGTGAACACTTGGATGAAAACAATTAGATTGGCCATGGAGGAATTTGAATTCGCCAACATGGTGTATGGTTATGGGGTGAATTTTGCATAATGATTTGATTTATTTGATAACTTCCTCATTTACCTACCTTCCTTAATCATTGCTTTGTTAGGGATTTACGAAATTACCCCTCTGCATTTTGAATATAGCTGGAAATTAGGAAAAAAAATATCAAAAATTTATGAAATTAATATATGTAATCTGGACCGTTGATTGAAAAGTGGATGGTTATGATTAGGGGTGTAAGGGGGATAACCTTTTAGTAGGGTGTATTTTAAAAGGCCCCTTAACTTTATTTTATTAATATTGAGTGATTGTTTTATTTAAATAAGAGTGAATTATACTTTTGGTCCCTGTGGTTGTCACCTTTTTTTCAACTTTGGTCCCTAAAACAAACTAATATCAAAAATAGTCCCTGAGGTTGCCACTTTGTTTCAATTTTGGTCCCTCGAACTAACTTCCGTTAAATATGTCAGTTAAGTCAAGGGTATTTTTGTCTTTTCAGTGTTTTTAGTTATTTTAACTTAAAAGTATTATTATATGTCTAATGGGACCCACCATCACCACCTTTTATTAATAAATTGACATAATTAATGGGACCCACCATCTTCATCTTTATTTCTACTACCACCACTACCACCCACCAACACCAACCAGCACCACCACCCACCCACCAGCAGCACCCACCAACACCCACCTCCACCTACCAACACCCACCACCACCTTGACTTAAAAACCCCAACTTGGTTGTTGGAATCAAACCCTAGAAACCCTTGATCTACAACACCAAACCCTAATTCGCCGTCGTAGGGTTTGCCGGAAGCCGTCATAGCGCCGCCGTGGAGCATTTTGTTCAAACCCATCGATGGGTCTTCAACGTCACCCATGATCCACCAAAGAATGGACTGTTCTTGGCCGGATTCCGACATCACGCTCTCCCAATCCTCCATTTTGCTGACGAGTGATGGTGGTGGGTTTGAATAAAACCCATATTGGAGCTGGTGGTTTCTTGGTTGCCGGAAACCGTCGCCAACCCGCCAGCACCGGAAAAAGCTTTCTTTGTTTTCCAGTTCTTGACTTCATGTTTTCGGGTTTGTTTTTTAAGAAAAAAAGATGTTTTGATTTGGATAAACCATGTCAAGACTGAAAATTGGAATAGGGATTCATCGAGAATGGGAGATGGTTTTGATTGCCATTTACAAGTTTTTTCGTTGTTAGTTGTTCGGTTTCTTGTAATTCGTTGATCAAAGAAGAAGGCCGGAGTTGGATGGGGATCGCTGGAGAAGATGACTGGCAGAGATGGGTTGGTGTTGGTAGCTGGTGGTGGTGGGTGTTGGTAGGTGGAGGTGGGTGTTGGTGGTGCTGGTGGTAGGTGGATGTGGGTGTTGGTGGGTGCTGTTGGTGGGTAAAGGTGGGTGGTGGTGGTGGTGGGTGGTAGTGGTGGTAGTAGAAATAAAGATGAAGATGGTGGGTCCCATTAATCATGTCAATTTATTAATAAAAGGTAGTGATGGTGGGTCCCATTAGACATATAATAATACTTTTAAGTTAAAATAAGTAAAAACACTGAAATGACAAAAATACCCTTGACTTAACTGACCTATTTAGCGGAAGTTAGTTCGAGGGACCAAAATTGAAACAAAGTGGCAACCTCGGGGACTATTTTTGATATTAGTTTGTTTTAGGGACCAAAGTTGAAAAAAGATGACAACCACAGGGACCAAAAGTGTAATTCACTCTTTAAATAATTAAACTTTCTTATTTTTTTAAATAAATAAATCATTTGACTTTTAAAAACTGGTCACCTACGTCCTTTTAAATAAAAAAAAACCCTATAAGTTTGCTTAAGAATGTTTAAGGTAAGAAGAAAACTAAATCAAATTGAGTTAGACCATCCACAATGATAGAGTGTAAACTCAATGAACTCAACCGCCATATCAGTGACATACAATTTTTTATTATTTTACCCAAACTAACTCAATCTATCCACAGTGGTTTATCCAATATTACTCACACATTAAATAATAAATAAAAAGAAGAAAAAAGGAAATAAAAGACAGATAAACAGAAAGAAGAGAGAGAGAGAGAGAGAGACGGTAAGAAGGGTGTGTGTGTGTGTGTTGGGGGGGGGGTGGAGTGGGGTGGGGTGGGGTGGGTGGGTATCGCCGAGGGTAGCACGACGATGTTATCGATGCTACCCGATCGGCGATCGGTATCAGGTCCTCGGTTACGGATGATCTTATATTTTTTTGAAAAAAATCTAACGACTTAATTACTTAAAATTAAAAAGTTTAATAATTTTATCTAAAAGATAATTGAATGAATTAATTATTTAAAATAAAAAAAGTTAATAATTTTTTCATTTATAAAATTAATTTAGAAACTTAGACTATGTATTATATAAAAGGATAATACAATTGATGTTTTTGAAAATTTTCCTGATTGGTTTTAGAATTAGGGGTGTTTTGAGGTAATTTTGAAATTTTGCTTGGCAGTGATTTTCTAGAATTTAGAACTTGGAAAATTTTGTTTCCTATTTTATTTTATAAATTTTTTTTATTTCTTTAGGAAAAGAAAAAAAAAGTGAGAAGAAGAGAATGTAATATGGAACAATAGCATAAATACTCATTTTAGTCCTAAAATTACCTTTTAATTGTCATTTTAGTCCCTACAATTTAATCTCAGACTCTATTCCTACAATCAACCTCAAACCTCTTTTGTAGTTTTGCTTCTGTTTCTACAATATAATATCATTAACGCATAATAAAACACAACGAAATTCGAATCAATTACCGATTTTGGTGAAGGTTACAGATAAGGTTCTAAATGATGTGAGTTGTGACATGATGGCAAGGTCAAACCTCAAGTCTTACGAGTTATGGTTAAGCCGCAATGTTTTTCAAGGCGTGCCATAAGGCGGCATACACACTTAAACATGTGTATGTTAGTGTTTTGAATAATGCCCATAGAACAAATTAAATTCATATCAAATAATAAATCTAAAAAAGTAAATAATAATTATCGATACAAAATATATAGAACTTATAAAAATGATATCAAAAGTGCAAAATCAAGATAAAATCTCTTGAATCTCTACCTGGTACTTTATCCAAAATTTTAAGAATTTGTGTTGGATTCTCCATGTACTATAATAAGATTAAATACATACCTATTTATGATCTTAGTTTAATGTTATTTTTTATTTCTTTTATACATTTTAATAAGCATACAAAATTATCGTTTATCTTGTAAGTTATATATAAAAATAACCATAAGCCTTAAATAATGCATTATAACGTCAAGGTGCTATAACCAAACAAGAATATTGAAAAAACTTAAGAATTGTTCGAGCTTCAAATAATTGCTTGTTTGAATATTTAAATTGCATTAATCATATGTTTTTATTTATAAATGACGTTTTTTGTTTTTTAAATAAAAAGTAGAGTAAGTTATGATTATGATTTCTGGTCGTTTTGGTTTGTTAAAGATTGTGACGTTTGTCCCTACCATTTTGAAATTAATATTTTTTTTATATTTTGTAATTTATATTGTATTCGTTATGATGATAAATCTGTTGAAAATCCTCTATTAACTTAGTAGTGTCGATCCAATCCAATCATTCGATGGATGTTGAGTTTTTTTATCCGATCCAATCTAACATTAAACAACGAATCTAAACAAGTTCAATAGAAGGTTGAATCTGATTATTTTCATCTATTGGATGTTACTATGGTTATTCATTTGATCAAATTTGATCGATCCGATATTTTCATATAATTTTAAATCAATTAATCATTATTTTCATGCTCTATTAAAAGTCACTAAATCAACTAAAATTCAATATTGTAAAATATAAATAATTATTTAGAGCTAATAATTAAATGGTTATTGGATTGAATTAGTTAGATTTTAATCATTGTATTAGATTGTAGACTCTCATCCTATGATTGAATATTCACTTTGGTCTTTGGATATTGAATATTAGATTTGATTCGATAATTTTATAATCGGATGTCTAACTATAGTTGATCTATTTTAATTGATAATAATTTTATAGAGGTTTTAATTTATTACATTTTATTTCTTTTTATTCCTTCCCTCCCACATTTGATAATTTTTGTACATCACTTCCACATGTTTCAAATAAAACACAAAATATCTGTCGGAGAATAAAAGGTTACCATGAAAAAGTTTATTGTCCTACATGAACTTAAAATAATTTTGTTGTTTGAATTTCTAGGTTGTAATTATTATTAAAATGTTTATTTTCTAATTTAGAAAGTTGTATTTGTGTAAAAATTATATGAAATAAGATTTTCATTTGTTTCCTTTTGATGTTTATAATATACATGGTCTTTACATTTAAAAACTACACTTTAAATATTATGAAATACAAAATTTTCTGGATTTAGTCTCTAGGTTTAACAACATTTAAAGAAACTCTTTAAACCAGAGGTATTTGGTCTTTTTCATTTAACCCTTTTAAATCAAGGACCAGAACAATTATAATGAAACTTAGAGGGATAAAATTAAAGATATTTAATTTACTTTTACATATACAAGATTATATATATAGGGGTGAGTTCAAATGTGAACCACTTTTTGGTTGTGAACGTGAGGACAACCGAGTGATGACTAGGCGCCACGTCAAGTGCACGGCGGATGACTAGGCGCGATTCATGGGAGGGCATTGAATTAAAGAGGGGGACCACACTCAAAGTCGCCACGTGTCGCGCTCTCGGTTGTCCCCACGTTCACAACCAAAAAGTGGTTCACATTTGAACTTTCCTCTATATATATATATATAGAGAGAGAGAGAGAGAGAGAGAGAGAGAAAAAAAAAATAATCAAATAAAAACCATTTTTTTTTTGTAAAAACTTGAGGAATAATCTTAACTAGTAAAATCTTTCAATCAAGGGTTTTAAATAAAAAAGACCATAATAGCATTATTTGTAACTTTTATATGATCACAATTGATTATAACCCTCAAAGGGTAATTTAGGTATTTTATCAGCTCAGATCTCTTTCTCCTTTGTATCCACAAACCGTAACTCACCTTCTTCCCTTATCTTCATTTTAATGGCATCCTCCACTCCACCTACCCTAACCAACACCAAACCCGACCAAAACCACCACCTCTACCACCACCACAACCACCGCCATGCCCACAACCACCTCCTCCCTCCGCACTATCAAAACGAAGCTATCGACGATGAGTACATTTCCAGCATTTCGGATTTTGCATCCAACAATATGAAACATTATCCGGCCACAACCTCGTAAAATTGCACGACGCGTGCGCGTTTGAATGGATGGATGTAGTCGTTTGGGGCATAGGAGGGGTTTTCTTCAGGTTATTTCAGGTACAAACCCACTTATTATCATTATAGAGGACCCACGTAAATTTTCTGGAGATTTTGCAACGGGATTTTCCGGATGCTTCCGGACCAGGCTACCAAAGGGTACCCTCTTTGGTGCCTGGGCAAAAATTTAAGACGTCCAAAACTTTTGCTACGGGAGTCCGTTTCAGGCCACGAACTATCAAAACGAAGCTATCGACGATGAGTACATTTCCAACATTTCGGATTTTGCACCCAACAATATGAAACATTATCCGGCCACAACCCCATAAATTGCACGACGCGCGCGCGTTTGAAAGGATGGATGTAGTCGTTTGGGGCATGGGAGGGGTTTTTTCAGGTTATTTCATGTGCAAACCCACTCATTATCATTATAGAGGGCCCACGGAATCACCATTGTCGTCGCCGGAATCACCATTGTGGTTGTCGGTTCTGGTCGTCGTTGATTCATCTCCTCCGAAAATAGTGGTCCTCGGTTTTGATTCATAGTCGCCGGAATAACCACTGCCTTACCGTCATCGAATTGATCAAAATCTGAAGGCGTAGTTAAGTTTTTATTGTCGATTAAGGACTGTACTAATTTTTGGCCTAATTCTTCTTCTGATGATCGATTCAACCTCTCCTTTAGCGTTTTACATTTTATGATATTAGATATTAAATAAATGACTTCATTTTGGGCGGATAGCGGGAATCGAACCCGCGTCTTCTCCTTGCCTTCCTAGAAAGAAAAGAAATAGCGGGAAATTTATGTCTTAACGGCGCGCTTTGGAAGAAGCGATCTGTTACCGAGCTGTCTTATTAGGAAAAATAAATTTTCGTCGTTTGTGGATCACTCGAATAAATGCAGCAATTCGTGAAAGGGGCTACTAGGACTTTTCTAAGATATGAAGAAAATGAGGATTAAAACATGTTGAAATGAACGATTTGTACAAAATAACAATGAATCATTGACCTGATTGAATGTTACTGAACAAATCGTATATGTAGAAACTAATAAAGCAAGTTTCGAATGGATATCAAGGAGATCAAAATTTTGGTCGAAAAAGTGGGAAGAGTGGATTGGAGATTCTAGTTCAATGGTGGGCCATAAGGGAGATGTGGCTTTAGTTTCACTTGGGTTCGACAAATGGTAATTACGGCAACTACAATGGTGATTTCTGCGACAACAATGGTGATTCTTGCGAGCACAATGGTGATTCCAGCGATGACAATGGTGATTCCGGCAAGCACATGAAGTTTCGTAGATGGAAGGAGGCAACAATAGTGGCTCGACCATTCAATTTCGTGGATGAAGGAGGAGACATTTTCTCTTTCTATAATAATGCCTTAATTTAGTAATGGAATAAAGGGTAAAAATGTAAAATTATAAATATTGTTGTGGATAAAGTAAATCGTAGGGGTGTGCATCGGGCGGGTCGGGCGGGTTCGGGTGAACAAATCAAAAACCCGATCGGATTTCAGATTTGAAAATGAGGCCCCAAACTTTTGGTTTCGGATTTCGGATTGTTTCGGGTTCGGGTTGGTCGGGTTTCGGGTTAAGATCGGGCGGGTTCGGGTATATCCGTAATGAAAAAGTTGTATATATTCAATCAATGTTGATGATGAATACAATCAATTGTAAGAATTGATGAAATCGATGATAGTTTAGGAATTAGAAAATTGTACAAACGGTAAGAATTTAGGATTTGCAAAAGATAATTTGATAAATATACATATTTGTATAATATTAAAAAATATATATGTATATATATATATATATATATTTCGGGTTTTCGGGCGGTTCGGGTGGAAGAAAACTAAACCCAACCCAAACCCGAATATCCCCTTACAAATCGGGTTTCGGATTTTCGGATTTCGGAGCATTCGGTTTTGGCACAAAAACGTAATTTTTGGCTCGGGTTCGGGTTCGGATTTCGGACCATTCGGGTTTTGCACACCCCTAGTAAATCGTTCCGTGCCGGTATCATTTTTCATAAAGTTATTGGTTAGTTACATATATGGTCCCTCTAGTCTAAAAACTAGCAAAACAAAGTAAAAACTAAAAAGACTAAAATTACCTCTCATTTAACGAGATATTTTAGTGGTCTTTAAATGCAGAGACTAAATCTGGACAGATTTGCATACTATAGTGTTTAGTGTTTAAAGTGTAATTTTAAATTATAGAGATCAAATGTGTACACACCAAACCATAGAGACAAAATTTATAATTTACTCTAATTTTTATTATAATTCACCAATATATCTTTAATTCATACGCATCGATTCTTCAAAATGTCTATAGTTTTTCTTTTAGAATATTAAAAAAATAACACTAAATTATATGACTCAAATGGTCGAATTTATGCTTCTTTTACAGCGTTGGACATGGAAATCTTGAGTCGATTAACTTCTACAACTTTTACATAGCAGAAAACATTACATTTTTGCAATTTGTTACGAGATAAAACAAGATAACGCGTTTTTAAAGACTCTAACATACGAATAGATAGTACATATTTGACACTATTGACAAATATGACACCGGCAAAAAAGCTTTCAAGGAGACTGGAAAGCGCCATGAAGAACGTAGATCAAGATCAACGATAAAACATAGAGCATGTATGCAAAAAATGATGTCCAGATTGGGAACTTTGATCGAAAACTTGCAAGAAGACCCATTATCACACACACGACAAGCACAGTCAACACCTCGAAGAAGAAATTCCAAGTCAACCCACGGAAATATATGATCGATGAGAGCACCAACATTCCAAGAATATTGTTCATCAACACTCCATGGTATATCTGCATATAGAGTCAGATCGAAAATCACACTCGACACCGAGAAATCCCCCTATAGGCCTGACTTATGGGCGGCAAGTCTGTAGTCACACACACACACATAGAGACAATTTCAAATGAAAACTCATCTTTCATTGCGAACGTGAGGACAACCGAGAGCACGACACATGTCCCATTCAAACCGAATGTTCATGCATTATTCATGATGAATAAAACAACATTTAGTCTGAAACTCTGAATAATGCATTATTTAGACCGAATGCTGCATTTTTCAAACTGAATCATGTACTATTCACCATGAATAATGCATATGAATAATCAACGAACTTTCGTATATATATACACATTCAGTGTATTATTCAGTTTGAACAATATATAATTATTTAGACTGAATATGCCACGTGGCGCTCTCTTGGTTGTCCTCACAGCCTGACCATATATATATATATATATATATATATAGAGCTCTAGAGGAAAGTTCAAATGTGAACCACTTTTTGGTTGTGAACGTGAGGACAGCCAAGAGCGCGACACGTGGCACATGACTAAGCGCCACGTTGGCTTTGAGTGTGGTCCCCCCCCCCCCCCTTTAATTCAATGCCCTCCCCATGAATCGCGCCTAGTCATCCGCCGTGGATCTGACGTGACGCCTAGTCATCCGCCACGTGTCGTGCTCTCGGTTGTCCTTACGTTCACAACCAAAAAGCGGTTCACATTTGAACCCACCCCTAGAGCTATATATATATATATATAGAGAGAGAGAGAGAGAGAGAGAGAGAGAGAGAGAGGTAAATTTCAATTGCGAACCAGGTTTTCGTATGTGAAACGGGGGATGAAGGAGAGCGCGACATGTATCCCCCTGGTGTCCACATTCAGTATGAATAATGAAGGTAAACGTTCAAGCACTATTCATGTATTATTCATCATGAATCGTGTATTATTCATTCTGAATGATACATTATTCACGATGAATAATACACGAACAACCCATGAAAGTGTGTACACGTGGCACACTCTCCTTTGCCCTCACATTGACGACCAAAACCCAGTTTTCATTTAAACCCGTCCCTATATACACACATATATTTTCTGCTATGATACGGGCATAATTAACAGAAGGATGAAGCCAAACCTCGGAAAATGTCAAAGAAATCGTAGCTTGTTTATTCTGGCTTTTCTTGAATGGCATTTGTTTCTTCTGACTTACAGCCTTAATGGCTGAAATTGCTGTTCTAGCATTTGTAGCCAGAGGAACTAGAATGAAACCGACATAAAAAGATGGTATCCCTACAGACGTCGAGAATTTATGCACACTCTGAATAAGAGGCTCGGCTAGAAGCACCAATATAGCTATTCCAAGCAACAATAACATCGTAGCTATTGCCCTGGCCGATAGAGATCTGTCCACTTTATTCATCATCAACTGCATTGTGTAATACACACACTTACGTATCAATTTAGAACCAAACCAAATTGAACGGACCCAATAAATCAGATACAGAGGTAGGGTCTAGGGGTAGGATGCACGTAGACCTTGCCTCTGTTCCAAGTAGAGAGGTGGTTTTTTGAAGACTGGGAATATGTAGAACCCTGCTAGATTACTCTCGTTGAGTAGAAAGGAGGTTCCAACATTTAGAAATGGTCCAAGTTTAACTGATCAGGGATTCTAATGGGGGTTGGGCCCCATTAAAAGGTAAAAAAGGATTTCTTAGCTAAAAACAAAATTTTAAAAATTTATACCTTAGTTTCCCTGTTAGTTTCTTGACTAGGACCCCATCAACAAAAAAAAAAATGCATTGAAACCCACTAAAAAACCAAAAAAGTTCTCCAAATCAACTAAAAACCAAAAAAAGTCCCTCAAAATCGTCAAAAAAACTTAATTATGTTGAAATCAGCCAAAAAAAATTTTATAAATCCCCTCAAAATGGTGAATTTAAGCTAAAAATACATTGGACAATTTTACAGCATTTAATCTACCTTAAAAGGTGCCCCATTAGAAAAAATTCCTGGATTCATCACCGACTCTAACACCCCCCCCCCCCCCTTCCTTTTCCAATAGAGGAGAGACGGGCACAGATTGTCCCACAATGTCAAGAGGTCACGAAATGGGTTAGGGGGCTAGACAGACCCAGATTGCCCCAGAGTGGTAAATTTTGACTCTAATATAATTGTAAGAATATGTGAGAACCCGTTAGATTACTCTTCATAAGACTTGCTAAAAAAATCTAGCTGAAGTGAGAATCAAACAAAGATTCGACTTGCATATCAATTTACCGAAGGAAAAGCATGAACATATAGATAAATTCTTCATAACTTTCAATCAGTGTGATGTGATGAATAAGCCTCTATGATGAGCTTTTACTTACTTGGTGGCCCGCATTTGGGTGCTTACAGGAAGTAGGAGCGGGTTCTAACGGCAACTCGTGCCATTGTTTAATTCCAGCTATAAATTCTTCTAGATCGAGCTCACCATTTTTGTTCTTGTCAAAATGGTTCATTATTTTCTCGGCTGCATCACCTTCGTCCAATTTCATATCCGCAAGGTTGAACTCCATAAACTTATTTCTCAGTTCGGATAAAGTTATAGAGTTATCATGATCTTCATCAATGCTTTTGAACACCCTGAAAGGTTTAGTCAATAACTTAATCACTTAAACCATCTCGGGTTAGCTCAACTGACAATAAGCCTTGTGCTTCTGGGAATCCTGCCAGGGCCCCCTGGGATTAATTGAGGTGTGTGCAAGCTGATCCAGACACCCATGGTTGACAAAAATAATAATAAATAATAGTTCAGTTAACGGAATCAAATGGGTAATCAAAGACTATTTTCTTACTTTCTTAAGGATTCTTCATTTGTTGGAAAGTTCTTAAGTAGAGAGCCATGAGAATGTTTTAATAGTTCTGATGTTAGATGCTTCATCATTTCTTCCTCTCTCCTTTTCTGTTCAAGTAACCGTCGTGCAACCTAAAGAAAAAGTTCTATAAAAAAAAAGCTCGACATATTTGCCATAGATGACGATGTAAAATGAAAATGTTTCACTGGTATCAACGGTCATACCTGCCACCTTGTTTCAGGGCGAGCAGGTTCATTCAGCACACCTCTTATCTCATTAATCCATTTCGTGACTCTATCGTGAAATTCTTCCAAGTGATCCGTTTGTCATCGTCATGATCAAATTCATTAATCAATTTATCCATCACCTTTTCCCAGTCCCAAGTTAACTTACTCAGCTTAATTTTTTCCAGAAGCTCCTTAAGTTCAAGATAAGATAGATGGTTATCACCGTTATGGTCCATCTTCTTGAAAAGACTGCAATGTGTATTAGGAACAGTTGTGACAATGTGTGGAACCCCTTTGAATCTATCTCTAAAAGAGCTCTGATAGAAAGAAATGTGGTTGCTACACACACACACACACACATATATATAGGGGAGGTTCAAACGAGAAGCATGTCAATTTAAGAAAAAGTGAGGAGCAATCTCAGCCACTCATCTCGCGGTTATGGTGGATGTGATCACGGAGGATTCACACGATTCATGGGAGGGTATAGATTATTACAGGGGGGGGGGGGGGGGGTTCAAACGAGAAGCATGTCAATTTAAGAAAAAGTGAGGAGCAATCTCAAACACTCATCTCGCGGTTGTGGTGGATGTGATCACGGAGGATTCACGCGATTCATGGGAGGGTAGAGATTATTACACGCGGGGGGGGGGGGGGGGGGGGGGGAGGGGGGACTGGTCAAAGCCGTCTTTGTTGACCGAGATGAGTGGTTGAGATTGTTCCTCGCGTTTTCTTATAAAGTTATATTTTTCGTATGAACCTCCCTCTCTCTCTCTCTCTATATATATATATACCTCCGTGATCGCGTCCACCGTAACCGCTCAAAGCTGTCTTTATTGACCGGATGAGTGGTGGAAGGGGGGACTGGTCAAAGCCGTCTTTGTTGACCAAGATGAGTGGTTGAGATTGTTCCTCGCGTTTTCTTAAAAAGTTATATTTTTCGTATGAACCTCCCTCTCTCTCTCTCTCATGCTCTATATATATATATATTAGGTCTAAAAAAATACGAAGTAAAGAAGTGATCTCTCCACCACTCATCCGGTCAATAAAGGCGGCTTTGATCGGGTCACCCTCCTTTAATTGTCTCCACCCTCCATGAATCGGGTCAATCCTCCGTGATCGCGTCCACCGTAACCGCTCAAAGCTGCCTTTATTGACCGGATGAGTGGTGGAGATCACTTCTCTACTTCTCATTTTTTTTAGCACTTCTCATTTGAACCTTTCTCTCTCTCTCTCTCTCTCTCTCTCTCTCTTTCTCTCTCTCTCTCTCTCTCTCTCTCTCTCTCTCTCTCTCTCTCTCTCTCTCTCTCTCTCTCTCTCTCTCTCTCTCTCTCTCTCTACACACACACACACATATAGGGAGGTTTAAGGGAAAACCTCAAAAAAATGGAAAATTGAAGAACACCTCGTAGCTCTTCATCTGGACCGTATGCACTTGTGCATAAAAGCAAATTAAGTTGTTTTTGGTTTTTATGCATGTGTGCATATTACAGATTACTTTACGATTCAGATAAATGGCTACAAGGGTGTTCCTCAGTTTTTTGTTTTTTTGAGGTTTCCCTTGAACCTGATCCTATATATACTTGATGATCCCAACAACATTTGTTAGGCAACGCCTTTCATAAGTCTTTAAGAAATAAGAAAGAACGGATACGATATAAAAAGGGAAAAATAGAAAAAGAAAGAACCATTTTATGGCAGCTTCATTTGGTGCACCACCTTCGGTGACGAGGGGTTTCGATATGTGTTCTTGCATGCGCTGAATCATGTCGAAAACTAAGAGCTCGTGTTCCACTTCGACATATCGCAGTCGTCTCACTTGTACTTGCTCATCAGACATCTACAAAAGGTCCCAATAAGTCAAAACAAAGATATATCACATCTGATGGACTACAGTATCACATATGATTGACTGTAGAAAAAGATTGTGTTCTCAATGAAGGTGTTCCCATTTGAGCCCTTCCCTAAAATCCAACATGTGTTACTGTGCATACCTTGTACACATGCGCAAGTAAGATTATAGCCGCGAAAATGAGCGTGATTAGAATGTCAATCTTATAACCTCCAGAAGAACTCGACACATCAAATATCTTCGGGATTAGTATAACTATAAATGGTACAAGTGAAACAAGCATAAATCTTGCTGTTTCACTAGTTTCCACGTCTGTAGTTACACCCGAACCTGTTAAACGAGAAAGAAATGAATTAATATAGCAATATCAAAGAAACATGCCCAATTTGATACAAAATTCGAATGATTCATAATGAACCAGATGGATAGAGAAACAAACCGCTCCATGGTAATGACGACAGTGTACTCTGTGTGGGATCGGAATGGAAGTTTTCACTGCCAACAATAACACAAGTTCCCCATAACAATGTAAGGAGAAAGATAGTTGATCCAGCTAGCAAGCCAACTCCAGTGATCACATATTCTTGAGCTTCTTCTTTACTGGCCAAAAGTCCAGATACTACAAATATACAAATACCAGAAGGTGAGAAAATGAGGTAAAATAAAGAGAAAAAGCAGAGGAATTGTTAAGCACCATCCATTGTCCAGGGTCTTAATGGCTTAAAGCTATATGACACACCTACTTTCTAATAATCAGTACTACTCATTGAAGCTATTAGGCCATCCACTATGGTAACTGCAAACTAATTGCTAAGATGGCAAGTAAGCTAAAGTGGCAGATGTCACAAAATCTAAATAAGAACTTACGGTTTTGGTAAATCTAACGGATTGCAAATGTATCGCTAATGTAACATCAACACTTTTTTGCTGATGTAGCAGAGAAATTATGGTTTCTAATTTCTTAATAAGAAATTACTTTTGGTAACTGCTAACTTTACATCAATCTCTAGTTAAGGAGATACTACTGGTGTTATAACAAAGTGCAGCATAGTCAACAAGATGATGAACTTCCCTTTTATCTGTATACACTGTCTGGTGTGTATTTGTATGGCAAAACCAATAAAGCAAAAATAATGCATGAAAAAGTTATTTCATTGAATCCTAACACCTTTTTATGCACTTTATAAAGATTAAATATGCAAGTAATTATAAGACAGATATGTATGTACCAAGAACTATCAAGGACTCTGGAAGGGGATCAAGAACAGGAAAAGCACTTGCACCAAAGACACCAGGACCAAGAATCTCAAAAAGCCGCGAACCTCCACAAACAACGAGCGATTCTCCTTGAAACAATAAGTACTCGTAAACCACAATAAGGAAGAAGTGACCAACAAGAGTACTAGAGCACGGGAGGAACCCGTACATTTGCTCACTACAATAGTACTCCTCCGAAGAATCCATTCCTTCGAGACGTAGAAAGGAGGATCGCTCCTTTTGAGTATCGCTACTGATGCCATCCGAAACCAGTTCTGGATAACTTCCATGAAAGTGTCGGCCTGCTACATTTACGACTAGAAGGGAAAGAACAAGAGCAAGTAGTAATTTTCCCATGTTCATAATCAGACCTTTTCAGTGGGTTCATGTGTATTCAGCAATTAATTGATACACATGCATTATATCTTATATAACAACCACTTCATAAATAAGGTGTGGACATAGCTTATTAAATGGACACTTCTTATTTGAGCTGTCTTATCATTCAGACCCCCACCACATGGACCAATTGTGCAAGATAACTAAACTAAGTAGAAATTGACTTCTCACTTTTTCTTGGTCTATGGATGAAGAATGAGGAAAACTGGAAATAAAGAAACAAAGTGGGGCATATTTATGAAATTATTGTTTCTTTATGAAATAAAATAAAGAAACAAACCCTATATTATTGTAAATTGCAATTATTTCTTGAGATGTACTATTAGGTTTTAAAAAAAACAGAGCAACAGATTACGTGTCAGCAATAACTAATCAAACTTTGTCTTAAAGATTTGGTATTCAATCTTCAACTACAGCCAATTAAATAGTCTCGTTGTCCAAAAAGAAAATATTCTCCACCTCAAAGGCTATGTTTGGCAAACCAGCTGATAAGCTAGCTTATGAATAAATTATTTTTGACAAAAACTAGCTTATAAGTACGTAAAATGACCAAAAAAATTGAATCTTGGGGTATAATAATTAATATTAATAAGGGTATAATTGGAAAAAAGTCACAAAAAGGTCTTAAAACGCTACTCCAACTAGCGTATCAATAAGCTAGCTTATGGTTCATCCAAACATGTACTAGAAGGAATTGAGGTAGCGTTTGGTACGCAGACGGGATGAGACAGGATTGGACTGGACAAGACAAAACTAACTGTCTGTATGCGTTTGGTGTGTGACTAGATCAGGACGAGACAAAACTGTTAAAATGACCAGATTACTCTTAACATGTTGTTTGATACATTTTTTCATATAATAATTATAAATGATACACTAATTTTATTTACGTTTCTTCGGTTACGAATTAACTATACAATTCCTATCCTATTACTAATTTAGGTTTTTCTTCGATCAATTGGCAAAACTCACACCATCAAGAGTGATTACTTAAACAATGGATCCTAACCACAACTTTTTACAGCATATAATCATCAATATCCAAATAAACAATCACTTTCGAAAAGCACGTCCAAAGGAATTCCTCTATTTTGCAATGAATTTACTTCCGTATTCGATTACAATGGCAATTAGTATACAGAATTTGATAAAGAGAATAAGGCTATGTTTGGCAAACTAGCTGATAAGGTAAAGCTAGTTAGTAGCTGATTAGGTAGCTTATGAATAAATTACGTTTGGCAAAAACTAATTTATGAGTATGTAAAATGACCAAAAATGGTATATTTGAATTTAATATTTAATATTAATAAGGGTATAATTGGAAAAAAGCTTTAAAAAACTCCTAATAAGCTACTCAAAGTAGCGTTTCAAAAAGCTAGCTTATGGTACATGTTTGGATGTACTAGCTTATAAGCTGGCTTATTTTTGCCAAACACAACCCAAGTATAACATAAATTAGGGATTATCAATTCTTTTACCTCAAAATAAACAATAAAATTACCAAAGGAGTGTTAGCCTAGTGGTAAGGCTTGCGCACTACATAGTGGTGAACGCGAGTTCGAGCCTTGGGGGACGCATTCTGGAGGTACGGGGGCTTCGACCCCGGGCTGCATGCTTTAGCAGTCGGGCTTCGGCCCAAAATTGCCGAGGATTAGTCTGGGCCCAATGTGGTCTCGGATACCTCTTCCAAAAAAAAAACAATAAAATTACGATCTGAGCTAGTAGATTGATTATAGGAGTTGCTTCCTTAGTCTGTAACCTGGTGTTCCATAATAGAAAAAAATTACAAACGATTTGTTGGAATTGAGCGAATGCTTTGGTGTTGTAGAATCGAATGCGCCTTTGGGCTTCAGGTCATGTAAAAAGTAGTTTAAAAAGTAGTGTAAGATTTAGTGTCGTACCTTGTTTAGTTTTTGTCCCTGTTTCATGTCACACCAAATTTGGGACAATGAATTCATATTGTATCCCATGTTGTTCCACCTATTTTGTTGTAACAAAAAAAAGTTTTATTTGCTCTACGTTGTCGTACCTTGTTCAGTTCTTGTCCCCGTTTTATGTCACACAAAACGTGGGACAGTAAATTCATATTTTATTCCATGTTATACCAAACGTGGGACAAAGAGTTTTGTCCTGTCTTGTCTTGTCCTATGTACTATGAGGATTAAGGACAGTTTTAATTGACTTTTTATGTAAGGTTTTGATGAGTTGAAAACAATGTGACATAAAACATATAAAGAATAGATTCTTATAAAAACCATGCTCTTACGCATCTTTAACTTTTTGATCTCGACCAGGAGCATCTCCAACTTGGCAAAAAGAAAACAAAAACATCACATATGGTGGTTATTAACGTGAAAAAAGAATCGATCCTAATCGTGTTCTAAGAAAACACGAAACTTTAGGATTGAGGACATTTCCTAAGGAAAACAAGGCTTCTGTTTGTTTGAAACTCCGCATAGTATTGCCATTCAAATTTCATATCCGACAAAATGTTTGAAGTTTTAGCTGTCGGTATTGATTCATCTGAGATGCTCTTATGGCTTATGAGTGGTAAAGTGAAATTCAAAGGGCTTATTCATTATTTGTTACTTTAACGTTATGTTCTCTAATAAGAAAAGAAAAGAAAATGATGGAAAGGGAGAGAAAAGAAAGGAGAAAAAAACTTTTTTCACTTGTATTAGAAAAATGAAACAATTTTTTATTTTCTTAAACACGAGAGAATAGGAAGTAAAGATGTTATTTTTACAAAAATTATCATTTGAAAATGTATCTTTTATAACTAAAAATTTGGGTATTTTATAATTTTAATAATTTAATTCTTTTATTTCTCTTTCCTCCAAAAACTTTTTTTATGAAGGCAAAGTTTTGGGAGGAAAATATTCTTTTTTTTTTTCTTTCTGTTTCTAATCCTTTCAGTTCAAAAAAAGTTACAAAAACACAAGTTTTTTTCTTCTTCTTTTCCTTGTTAACCCTTTTCTCTCATTTCCTTCCTAAAATGAGTTCAAGAACATAGTGTATGAGTTGTTAATCAAGTATTATATGTTTTGATGGATTAAGTTGTCTATTTGAATAAATCTGTCTGTGTAAATAAAAATATATTCTTCAGTCTTTCATTTCCTTGTCATTTTTAAGATATGTTTTTTAAGATTTATGTTTTCAAACTAAAAGAACAAATATAATACCAAAAACAAAAACATATAACATTTTAGTTCATCTACATAGCAAAAGAAAGAAATACCAATCATTAAAAGAAACTATATAATAATAGCATTCTTTTATTTTAAAGCTTTTAACAACCATAAAGTGGAAATCACATTTGTGAGTGGAAATCATATCAATCGGGTACAAATCATTGTAAAATAATATTTTAGTTTTCATCACAATTCACACGTCATGATAAGTTGGAAACAATTATATAAAATGACACTTTTACTTTATGAAAGATAAAAGAAATATTGTAAACTACATTTTTGTCAAGGTTGCAAATTTTTTCCTTTACTTTTTAAATCACTATAGTTTATATTTTATTGTTTTGCTCTCTCCAACTAAATCAGTTGAAAATTCTCCATTAATTTTAGTAACACCTTAATAACCATTTATCTAGACAATATGCACTTATACACAATCAAAATGAAATATCAAAAAGTTCCACACATCAAATGGTTGGAGCAAATATGGCATCAAATGAAACAAGTACCATGACTCAATAAACAAAAAAAGAGGGTCAAATTTATTCTTTCTTTTTACGGACAGCTAGACATGGAAATTTCGAGTCGGTTACATTCTACAACTCTACATAATAGAAAACATTACATTTTGCAATTTGATACAAGATAAAACAAGAAAACGTATCTCTAACATATAAATAGATAGTACAAATATGACGCTAGCAAAAAGCTTTCAAGGAGACTAGAAAGCACCATTAAGAACGTAGATCAAGATCAAAGATAAACCATAGAGCATGTACGCAACAAATGATGTCCAAACTGGGAACTTTGATCGAAAACTTGCAAGAAGACCCATTATCACACACACGATAAGCACAGTCAACACCTCGAAGGAGAAATTCCAAGTCAACTCACGGAAATATATGATCGATGATAGGACCAACATTCCAAGAATATTGTTCATCAACACTCCATGATATATCTGCATATAGAGTCAAATCTAAAAATCACAAGGCCTTTGAAAAAACTAGGATGACTACGGTCGCAAATCAACATATCATATATATCTATATTACATATAACACATGTATTATTTTACATAGGTTGTTCTTTAAAAAATGTATCGAGGTGATAAAACTATATAATATTTTAATAATATAATCAATGTTAAAATTTCTAAAATAGAAAATTTATTGGAGTGGAATGTGATTTTATATTAGATATTTTCATTTTTGGTTCTCTATTTAGAAATATTATATACAATCAGTTGAAGATGGTTTACATGAATATTTGAAAATGGTCCCAATACTTCAATAACTACAACTATTGTCCCTACTGTTTACATTTTGATTTGAAAATGGTCGTTGGTCACTTACGGGACATTTATGTCATTTATCCTCTTTTTCTTATCTGTTTTGGTCTTTTGAGTAAAGACAAAAAAATGATAAAAAAAAACGACAAATACCCGTTGCTTAACGAAGATATTTAACTGAGTAAGCGATCAGAGACCATTTTCACAGCAAAATATAAACAGTATGGACGATAACCGTCATTATTGAAGTATAGGGACCACTTTCAGATATTCATATAAACCATAGCGACCAAAATTATAGTTTACTCTAAAAACCAAAAACTAAATCCCCAAAAAGGGAAAGAAAACTTCAAAAGAACCCACACATAGCGTGCCACAGGCTTAACGTGGCGTGAGACACGAGCCTTGAGGCAGGTCTGCTATTGTCACGAACGTTTGAGAACAACGATATGGACGTAATAAAGAGAAGGATGAAGCCAAACCTCTGAAAATATCAAAGAAACTGTAATGTGTTTGTTATGGCTTTTCTTGAAAGGCATTTGTTTCTTCTGTCTTACAGCTCTAATGGCTGAAATTGCTGTTCTAGCATTTGTAGCCAGAGGAACTAAAATGAAAGCGACATAAAAAGACGGTATTCCTGCAGACGTCGAGAATTTCTGCACGCTCTGAATAAGAGGCTCGGCTAGAAGCACCAATATAGCTATCCCGAGCACTAATAACGTCACAGCGATTGCCCTGGCCGATAGAGATTTGTCCACTTGTGTCATCATCCTCTGCAACGTAATCCACACATTTGCATATCAATTTAAAAACCTAACGAAACCAAGTGAACATAATAAATCCCACACGCCCTCTACAACTGGGGATTGATGGGCACATATTGTTCTAGAGTGGTAGACTTTGGCTCTGAAATCATGTGAGAGTATGTGGAACCCAAAAATGCATGAATCAAAGGATTTGGTCTTGGTTATTTGTTTATGCAAGTTGTTATTCATGTCCCATGGTTCTACTAACTTTTATGTTCTAAATTATGGTTCTACTGACTTTATGTTCTAAAAATTATGGTGCTACTGATTTATACAATCAGTTGACACATTGAGTATGTAGTTATATTTGCAAAAATAATTGTTGTTTTGAACTAGTAATATTGATTATGTAGTTGTACTTGCAAAATAATTGTTTTATTCAGATTTTTACCAAACAACTATATTATTGCGTTCAGAGATAAATCATACTAAGGGTTAAAATGGTAACTTGTTGTCTTTCAGACTGTCCATTCAGAACAGTTACCAAACAACCATGTTTCATTGCACACTATATCGTACTGAGCCTCTTAAGCCTCTTTGAGAAAAGAAGGGAGGTTCTAACATTGGGCAAAAATGGTCCAAGTCTAAGCCAATGTGGGCTCTAACACAGTGGAAGACCCAACTAAATGCCAATGGTGGCACGTGCCACTGTATTTCCCTTCGCCGTAACGTAAAAAAAAATAGGTTTGTGAAAGGTTCAATTGTCATTTTTAGAAGGTGCAACCATACCTCTTAATCAACCAACCAAAAAAAACCGAAAAAATCAATAAAAAAACGTTTAAAATCCCTCGAAATTCAACAAAAAAACTTTAAAAACCCTCGAAACAGTGGAATTAGGCTAAAAACACATCATGCAAAATTGAATGTTGGTAAAAAGATGAAGAAGACACGCCCATAAATTATATGGTGCCACCGTATGAAAAAGTTATGGTCTCGCCCCTGCTCTAACATTAACATATAGATAAACTCTTCATAACCTTCATCCATACATATAAAGATTTAAGCCTCATGAAGAGCTTTTACTTACTTGATGACTTTCATTTGCATGCTTAAGTGAATTAGGAGCAGGATCTATAGGCGAATCGTGCCATTGTTTAATTCCAGCTATAAATTCTTCTATATCAAGCTCACCGTTTTTGTTCTTGTCAAAATGGTTCATTATTTTCTCGGCTGCATCACCTTCGTCCAATGACATATCCGCAAGGTTGAAATCCATAAACTTATTTCTCAGTTCTAATAAAGATACAGAGTTATCATGATCTTCATCAATGCTTTCAAATACCCTGAAAGATTTAATCGATACTCCAGTTACTTAAACCATGTGGGGTTAGCTCAACTGACAATATTAAGGCTTGGGCTTTTGGGAATCCTCTTTAAAGGTCAAGGCCACTTAGGATTTTCCTGGCTGTTCTCCAGGGCCCCTGGGATTAGTTGAAGTGCACAAGCTGAGCCAGACACCCATGGTTAACAAGAAAAAAAATTATGGAATCAAATGGGTAAGAAAACACCAGTTTCTTACTTTCTTAAGGATTCTTCATCTGTTGGAAAGTTCTTAAGTAGAGAGCCATGAGAATGTTTCAATAGTTCTGATGTTAGATGCTTCATCATTTCTTCATCTCTCCTTTTCTGTTCAAGTAACCGCCGGGCAACCTGAAGAAAGAATTAAAAAAAAAAACCAGTCATATTTGGTAAAAAGTAGCTTATAAGTTAAATGACAATGTAAAATGACCTCAAAAGTCACTGTACTATGCAATATAAGTCGTGACCAAAATGGTAACGAAAATGATTTTAGTGGCACAATACCTTCCACCTTGTTTCAGAGCGATTTGGTTCATTTAGTACACCTTTTATCTCGTTAATCCATTTGGTGACTCTATCTTGAAATTCTTCCCATGAGATTTGTTTGTCATCGTTATGGTCAAATTCATCGATCAATTTATCCATCACCTTTTCCCAGTCCCAAGTTAACTTACTCAGCTTAATTTCCTCCAGAAGCGCCTTAAGTTCAAGATAAGATACATGGTTATCGCCATTATGATCCATCTTCTTGAAAAGACTGCAATGTGTATAACAACATTTGTGACAATATGTGGAACCCATTTAAATCTCTCCTTAAAAATAGAGGGGAGAAAAAGGGGGGGTTGTTCCTATACAGATTTGATGGTCCTTGTGTTGCCGATCTGGGCCTCCAACACCATTTGTCAGACAACACCTTTTTAAGGGTGCGTTGGTATGTAGACGAGACTAGGTAGGTGGACGGGCAAGAGTGAGGTAGGTGGGAGAAAGAATTGTGCAAGGTTTTAGGGGTTTGATTTGACATGGGTAGTTTAGTAATTTGTCAGTCTTGTCCCATCTCCCTGATTGGCACCAATTGTGGGACAACAAGTTTTTGTCATGTCCTGTCCTGTCATACGTACCAATGCATCGTAGAAGTCTGTAAACTTAAGAAAGAACAGAGACGATAAAAAAGGAAGAAAATAAAAGCTGGACCTTTTTATAGCAACTTCATTTGGTGCACCATCTTCGGTGACGAGAGGTTTCGATACGTGTTCCTGCATGCGCTGCATTATGTCAAAAACTAAGAGCTCGTGTTCTACTTCGACATATCGCAGTCGTCTCACTTGTACTTGCTCGTCAGACATCTGCAGAAAGATTTTAATTTAAGAACACAACTTTATCTATAAAAATCCAACGTGTGCTAACGTGCATACCTTATACAAGTGGATAAGCAAGATTATAGCTGAGACAGTGAGAGTGATTAAAATGTCAATCTTATAACCTCCCGAAGAACTTGAAACATCAAATATCGCCGGGATTAGTATAACTATAAATGGTACAAGTGAAACAAGCATAAATCTTGCTGTTTCACTAGTCTCCACGTCTGTAGTTACACCCGAACCTGTTAAACGAGAAAGAAATGAATTAATATAGCAATATCAAAGAAACATGCCCAATTTGATACAAAATTCGAATGATTCATAATGAACCAGATGGCTAGAGAAACAAACCGCTCCATGGTAATGATGACGGTCTACTCTGTGTGGGATCGGAATGGAACTTTTGACTGCCAACTATAACACAAGTTCCCCATAACAATGTAAGGAGAAAGATGGTTGATCCAGCCAGCAAGCCAACTCCAGTTATCACATATTCTTGAGCTTCTTCTTTACTGGCCACAAGTCCAGATACTACAAATATACAAATACCATAAGCTTTTAGGCCATCCACTACTAAGGCTGTGTTTGGCAAACTAACTAATAGCTGATAAGCTGACTGTTGATTAATAAGCTAGCTTATGAATAAATTATGTTTGGTAAAAACTAGCTTATGAGTATGTAAAATGACCAAAAAGGGTACCTTTTAATTTAATAATTAGTATTAATAAGGGTATTATTGGAAAAAGCTACAAAAAGCTCCCAAAACGCTACTCCAAGTAGCGTTTCAATAAGCTAGCTTTTGGTACATTTTTGGATGGACTAGCTAATAAGCTAGCTTATTTTTGCCAAACACAGCCTCAAGTGACATGTAAGCAAAAGTGGCTGATGTGAGAAAATCTAAGGAAATTTATGGTTTTGGTAAATCTAATGTATTGCAAATGACCATGGACCATGGTAAATGCAACACGGCAATAACTTCCGATTCAACTTAAAAGCACAGTAGAAGTTATTGGTAGCCCACAACTTTGAGCTTATAAGAAGCTCATAAAATGTACGTTACTATACATGTGGGATGGATTGTTAGAGATTTATTAGAAAAGAATGCAAGTAATAATAAGTAAGATATGTACCAAGAACTATCAAGGACTCTGGAAGGGGATCAAGAACAGGGAAAGCACTTGCACCGAAGACACCAGGACCAAGAATCTCAAAAAGCCGCGAACCTCCAGAGACAACGAGCGATTCTCCTTGAAACAGTAGGTACTGATAGACCACGATAAGGAAGAAGTGACCATAAAGAGTGCTAGAGCACGGGAGGAACCCGTACATTTGCTCACTACAATAGTACTCCTCGGAAGAATCCATTCCTTTGAGACGTAAAAAGGAGGATCGCTCCTTTTGAGTATGGCTGCTGATGCCATCCGAAACCAATTCTGGAGAGCTCTCATGAACGTATCGGCCTGCTACATTTACGGATAAAAGGGAAAGAATAAAGAAAGTGTAATAACAAGTTGTGACAATATCTCTGCTTGGAGTAAGTAGTAACTTTCCCATGTTCATAATCAGACCTTTTTAGTGTGTTCATGTGTATTCAGCAATGAATTGATACATGCATTATATAACAGCTAGCTAGAGACAAAAGCTGTCTGATTATTTAAAGCCCCACATACCAAATTCGTCTTAGCATGTTAAATATGTGATTTTGAACAGGGCCCCAAATTTTTAAGGGCCCACTTTTACATTGTTTAAGGTCTTTTATCAATGAATGTAAAACTACGGCCTACTTTTCTATCAGAAAACAAAAGTAATACACTTCATCATATAGCCTTTGTAATTTGTATATATGTATCTTTGTTATCTTATTCAAAATGGAGAATTAAACTTCAAAATCTTTATAATGAAAATACATTGAAGTGCAATAGATTCTCAATTTTTGGAGATTATAACATTAACTATAATATTAATACACTCCACTCATCTACTATAATATTATCTATCACAAAAAAGTATAATTTCAAAGTTTCTTATTAGAGGGAATTATATTAAAAAATGTTCTCTCTCATTGTAATCATTTTCGGAATCCATCAAAATCTAGAGAATCTCTTTCTTCCTCTTCTACTTTCTCCATTTTGGATAAAGGTTTTGGAGAATCTATTGGAGTAAAAAACATGCCCAAAATCTTCATTTTCTCCGTTTTGAATAATATGTTGGAGATGCTCTAATCAAAAGCGTGTTAGAAGTAACACGGCCTCTAAAAAGATTGGAATGTCCCTGGTAAAATAAGCTAGTATATGTTTGGATTGACCATAAGCTAGCTTATTGAAACACTAGTTGGAGTAGCGTTTGAGGAGCATTTTGTAACTTTTTCCAAAAAAAATTTAGTGGAGCTTTTTCCAATTATACCCTTATTAATATCAACTATTATACCCCAAGATACCCTTTTTGGTCATTTTACATACTCATAAGCTAGTATTTACCAAACATAATTTATTCATAAGCTAGCTTATCAACTATTAGCTAGCTTATAAGCTTACCAGCTAGTTTGCCAAACACAGATCAGAGTTTTACCTGAAGTTGACTTCTCACTTTCTCTTAGTCTACGAAAGAACAATTTAAAAATAAAGAATGGGACATATTAGAGAAATTAACTATCATCAAGTGCAGGCATCATTTATGTTTAGCAGATTGTATTTGGTTTTAAATAATAGAGCAACCACACTATTGGCAATACTTAATCAAACTTGGTACCAACCAGCTTAAACTTTTGGTATTCAATCTTCAACAATCAACAACAGCTAATTAAATACTCTCATTGTCCAAAAACAAAACTTTTTCCAATCTTAAGATCTAGAAGGAATTGAAGGACCAATTCACAGAACAAAATTTACGTTTCTTGTCTTCCTGTGCAAAACCAACGAATTAAAATAGGAAAATGTGAGTGCCATGATTATAGACGATCTGATAAAATTGAGCGAATGCCTAGTTGTTCAACAATCTAAAACCGATTTGTTTGAAAGTTTAGGATTTGAAATTTAGGGATTTCATTAGACCTACCGGGTTAGCGGACTTAGAACCCGCCGGGCTCAGCGGGTTCGGCGGGTTCCGCTACGCGACCGGTAGGTTCGGCGGTTCGAGAGGCTAGATGGTTGCCCACACCGCTCACAGCGGCATTACTCTATGGCGTGCCTCAGGCATAACGTGGTGTGAAACACAAACCTTGAACCACGGTGCACCACAGCGGTTGTTGCGGCAAGCTTTTTCGAACATTGATAAAAACCGGACATGCACAAAGTTTAATATATATGCCAGTATTTTTCTATGTACTCTTTTTTTTTTTTTTTAGCAGCAACAACCCACTTTTATTACCAAAACCAAAAAGTACACCACCAATTAAAACCAACAACCAAAGGGAAATACCCAATTATATACACCCGAACAAAAACTGAAAAGAAGAAGAGAAAACCCACTAAATATAGGCCTGTTACAACAAGCCCAAATAGTGATTTTGGGCAGAGCCAAAGTCAACGATAATTATATATTGGTCTTGCTAGCGCCTTGCTAGTTTGGTTTCAATAAATTCTTGGGTTCGCTTGGTGGGGGTGATGGCTTTGCCGAAGCTCCCGCTCTAGTGACCTTTCTTGCTTTTCAAAAAAAAATATATTGGTCTTAGTCTTTTCTATTTTGGAAAAGTCCAAAAAAACCCAACAAACAATTCTATTTTGAATGGTTAAGTTCCTAAACAATTTTTTTTGAACAAAAAAAACCATAAAACTTTCCTATTTTGATTGATTAAGTCACTAAACTATTATTTTGAATGAAAAAACCATTAAACTTTTTCATTTTGAATGATTAAGTCCCTAAACATTTTTTCCAACAAAATAAATCATTGAATTTTAAAAAAATTTCTACTTATATTTGTTTAACCTATACTAACATAGTTATATTTTACCTTTAAAACCTTCATAGTCGGTTACATTTAAATTTTTTATTTTTATTAAAAGGGGTTAAGTAACTAAGTTTTGAAAGCCTAATGGTTTATTTATCTAAAATAAATTGTTCGATGACTTAATCATTCAAAACGAAAAAGTTTAATGGTTTTTTCATTTAAAAGAATAGTTTAGTGACTTAATCATTCAAAATGAGAAAGTTTAATGGTTTTTATGTTCAAAAAAATTATTTAGGGACTTAACCATTCAAAATAGAATTGTTTGTTGGGTTTTTTTGAACTTTTCCCTTTCTATTTTGAATCCATGTACATCAATTGCTCAAAATGTCACAATTTTTTAGGTGAGATTGAAGTATCATCCATCCCAACTGTAATAGAATATTAATAAATAAGACTAACAATATTATATAATTCACTCAGGTTTTATAATTTTAGTCCAACAATAATTATTGTTACAGTCGAAATTTATCGAACACTTTGTCAACTAGTTTTAGAATAAATAGTGCCCGACGCAAGCTTGTATTAGTTGCACCAAATTAAGAGAAAGTTAATGTCTCCGTTATTTGAGCAAAATGTTGATTAAAGGCAACCGATTGTATACGAAACCCGTCTTTAAGGATACCAATGTAAAAGAGCTTTTTTTTTGGCTCACACAACGATTGAGGTTAGCACAGAGTGTGATGGATCAAACCTGGGAACTGTCTTGTATAATTGGACAAAGTCGCTCTGCCACTTTACCAACTAAGCTACATAGTAGATCCAGAATGCTAATATCCTAATTATTGCTTCGAATTTTGGCACACCGATGTGTAATTTCCTATACTATGCTTGCATAAGTTGATCCAGTAAAAGTGAAATCATCCGAATAATATAATGATATTCTCCAAACATATGATGAACTCAGGTAATAAAGAAAAAGAGGACGATAGATTTAGGTTGATTAACACAACAAAAAAGTGCTAGCCCGAACTACTCTGGTTTAGATATGCACAAGATTTTCGGTAAGCAAAAGACTCCACACTTTTCCTAGGCTTGGGTTGATTGGACAATTGGACCTGACTTTTGGTGTAAAATTAGGTCCGATCATGTTTTTTTGGGTGGAATTTTCACGTCCGACCATGTTTGAACAGGTATGACTTTCATTAACCGGGCATTTTCAAGTTAATTTTCTCATAACAGATAGGTTTTCTCGACTTTAAGCCCTGGGATGTTCCGAGCCTGCTACTCCTTAGCTCTAGCTTTCATGTACGTCTCCGCTCTAGTTATATTTTGGTAAATGATAGAGAAATGTATGTATTTGACAATAATATATTGTTAACAATGACATATTATTAGGCATCTAGTGAGTCTTATATGCAAATTATGATAGGATGGAGAAAATATCAATATTCAAAAAGGGAAAGTAATTACTTTAGCCATTTTTACACCATTTGTTTGACTACCTAGCAATTTCTTTCTCTAAACTTACGAAAATAGCCATCAGGTTCGCCAAAATAGGTCCTCCAAAAGAAACTACATTTTCTACCAGGTCCACCAATTTTTTTGTTACATTTCCACCTAGGCTTGCAAAATTTTTTTACATTTTCTACCCAGATTCCTAAAAATAGTTACATTTTCTACCCCGATCCGCAATTACGAATGTACTTTGGCGGACGTAATGGCTTAGAGATTAAACATACGCTAAAAATGATTAAAATAATTAATTTTCCAATTCAAGATCATGCCCATAAATATTAAATTTATGGATTTTACATAATGAACAAAAAAAGAAATACAAAAATCTTGAGGAGTAAAGGAAATTGGAAATTTGGGCAATGATTTATTTAAACGCATATCCAAACACCTCAATTGTGTTATACTAACGCATTACTTAATGAATTAACAATACTATAAAATCAAACCAAATCCTCTGTATGGGTGTGCAAGGCAAATTACAAAATAAAACCAACTCTTTGGCTCCATCAAATGGGACAACCATGTTTAATTAACGCGGATTTTAGTTCAAGTTTCACGTAAACCGAAATGTATCATCGACAAAATATATCACGACCAACGATAACGGATAGAGAGGGAATGCGATGAGCAATGTCCAATTTGGAAACTTGGTTCTAAAACTAGCGAGAAGCCCCATTATGATGCAAACAATGACCACAACTAGAATTTCCGCCGAGAAATGCCACGTCAAGTCACGAAAGTATATGACCGATACAAGAACAGAAAAGCCAAGGACGTTGTTCATGAATACTTTATGGTATATCTGCATTTTAAGAAAATTTTACCATGTATCAAAATATGTGGAACCCCATTAGATTACTCTAAAAAAGGTTCACTGTGTAAATAAGATAATAAGACATGTTTCAACATATATTGGGCAGGAAAAAAAAGACAAACCTCAGAGAAAGTTAAAGATGTCGTTAGATGTCTCTTCTGCTTTGCAGCTCTAATGGCTGCGATAGCCGATCTAGCATTTGTAGCCAAGGGGACTAAGATGAACGACACGAAAAAAGGCTCTATCTTTACAGATTCTGAAAATTGTCGAACACTCTCTACAAGTGGCTCGGCCAAGACTGTTAGCATAAAGATTCCGACTACCAATAATATTATTGCCTTAAACATTTCATCGAATTTTGCCTTTGCCTCCCCTTGTTGATACTTATCGGTTTCCTACACAAAAATAAACAATTTATGGACTCTTTTTTTTGGACGACAATTAAACACACGCACACGCCCCGACCGAAGTCGAAGAGGTATCCGAGATCCTTTCGGGCACCCGACTAATCCTCTCGACCATGGAAACCGTTACCGGCCCATAGCCTCGCCCATGCCCGGCCCGAAGGTCGACCCATGAACTGGGGTGTCGCCTCCTGTTCCCTCTCCGAATCGAACCCAAGTAGATAGGGATACCATCCACTGCCCCCCTCAGGATGTTACCGACCATTGAGCTACAAAGGAATTGACAAATGTCCTTCAGTATGTGGATGGGGGGAATTAGAACTTGGGTGGGTACTATGTACCCTCCAAGCACTAACCACTCCACCACAACACCTTGGACAACAATTTATGGACTCTTAAAAATCCCTTTATATACAATTTAAAGAACTAACATTCTTGATTAGGTTATTTACGAGAATAACCTTTTGACATATTTTGATACATTATTATGGTAGCAGATGCGTTCTTAAATCATTATGCCATGCATTTTTGTTTATCAGAAGGTTATTCTCTTAAATAACGTGTTTTCATCATGTTTCTTACTCGGTTGTTGTCATGTGACTTCTTTTGTTGCTCTACAAGACTGATCTCCTTGACCCATTTTCTAATCCCGGATTCGAATTCTTGTTTATCGATGTCTCCATTTCCATCGATGTCTAAATGTCGCATTATTATCTCTGATATCTCGTCCTCCATCAATACCTCATGGTAGTTCATCTCCATAATGAAGTTTTTTAGCTCAATCGGCGTAATAGATCCATTATTATCGGTATCAATCCTTTCGAAAAACCTAAAACATTTATCACAAAGTTAGAACCTATGAATAACATGATAAGGACACCAAATATGTTAAAACAACCTAATAGACTATAATCTGTAGGAATTATATTTACAAAACCAATTAATTAATAAGTTGATAGAACGTTTTTGAGCATTTTAGCAACTTTTTAAGGATATTCTTTTAAATAAAACATCTTATTAGTTTTTTGACTAATGAAAACAGTAAGGTGTTTGCAGACAACTTTCAAAAGTGTCGTATAAAAAACTAATAAGATAATTTATTTCAAAAATATTTTTAAAAACTTGTTAGGATGCCAAAATACGTTTGAACATCTAATAATAACACTTCTATGTATTACTCAATTGTTTTTTAATACAAATTTAAACATATTTGACGTCCTAATACAAACAACTTAATGTTAACGACACTCACAACTTATTCGATTAGCTATACATTACAGTTTTGTAATGGTTAAGTTTTAGGCAGAAAGCCAAGTTATTTCCAAACTTTCCCATTCCAATAAAAAACTCTTTCATCTATGAAAAAACTCACCCAAATAAAAACCATCACAATAAATTAATTCACACAAAACTTTAATATTATTACCTATTAATCACAGACTCATCTGGTCGTCCTTCTATAAGTAGTTTATGCCCTGAAGCACGTTCCATCATAATGGATATTAGTTGTATCAATTTGTTCTTATCTTCAAGCAATAGTTTTGCAACCTGAAATTATATACAAATATAAAAAATCACTCACTAACATCTCAATAGTTTCCATTAAGTCTATCAAGAAAATTGATACCGGTTTATTTCACTTTAACAAAATATCTAAATATCATAATAATAGACTGGTTTATATGACTTTGATTGATAGGACAAACAATTGTACATCATATGTAAATATGTTACAATAAGTTTTTTTGAACGACATGTTGGTGCAACAGAGTATCATCGTGCCACCATGGCACCAAGTCACGATGACCCGAGTTCGAAACCTCTCAAAAGAGAATAACCACCCCAGCCTAGCCATCCAGTTTCCATTTAAAGGGCTTCAAGGCATTAGCTGAGATTCGAATCCGGCACCTGTTCATGGAAAATCCCTCACAATGAACTCCAGCAGGAGTCGAACTCCTCACCTTCACCATATGGGAACTATAACTCATACATCAGACCAACTGAGCTGGCCATCATTTGCATGTTACAAAAGTTGATAAACGTTTTTATAGTACATTTTTGAAATAAAGTATTATCCCATTGACACATCTTTCTAGATAACGTCATATAAAAAGACTAAAAAGACGCTTTATTTGAACAATGTTTCAAAACTTGTTAAGACGTCTTATCAATAAAGAACACACGTCTGTTTGGTCCAATAAAATAAGTCTATTTGAATATTTAGACCTACTTGACGTCCTATAAAGCCAATTTTGTTGTAAGTTTCAAGTGCAGTACATAAGAAAACAAAAAAACAAATACTAGTTAACAGTGGAGTTCTGACCTGATTGTATTCCGTCCCTGATTTGTCCAATGAATATGGATCGTCCATTAACTGTCTCGTGATATCAAGCCATTTTTCGAACATATCGTAGAATTTGTTCTTGGTCATCATTTCGTTAGCTTTAGTCTCGGGACTTTTCAACATTTTCTCCATTTCTTTTTCCCTAATGTGCAAATGTTTTTCCCTATCTAGCATAAGTGCTTGTACTTCATAAAAGGGTACATGCATTTCCACTTTTTGTTCAACTTCTGCATATTCCACTCTCCTTTTTTGAATCCTGTTATTTTTATCAAAATACTGCAAAAAGATGTCCAAAAAGGCAAATAAATGATCAAGAATACAACAATATATGGGATTTATCTAATCCAATATTTAAACCCGTCAACCCAACTAACTAGAAACGACCGGTCAATTTGATTGTAATTGGATCATATCAGATCCAAAATTTTAACATCGAAATTTAGAATGCGGTTTCTTGGACGATGCCCAAAATCCAATCAATTTAAAATGATCAAGTCCAATGACCATCCAATTATCAATCAAATTAATAACTACACAAAATTAATAACATATATTGAATGATTTGTTTTCTAGTTATTTATACTGCAATGGTTTTTATGATTTAAGAAAATATATAATAAATTGGTTGAAAATGATATCAAAATATTTGATAGATCCAATTTGAACCAATGGTAATCAATATTAGTATGCAATGGATGGAATTGTTCAATTTGATCCAACCATCCAATGAATCGAATTGGATTGGTCCGGATGACAAGAGATCTGATATCCATTGGATGATTAGATCATTTAGGATCCACCTAAATCCACTAAATTCCAACCAATGAACACCTCTTTAGCCATTGATCATAGTCATTTTGTAGGGAAAAAAATCCTATTAGTGAAATGAATGTATACCTGATAGATGAAGTACGCGAATAAGCAAATAACAGAAACAACAAGTGATACAAGAACAGTGATCTTGTATCCTTGACTAGAATACGATAAACCAAACACGCTCGGTAGTAGGATGACTAGAAACGGTATGAGCGAAAAGAACATAACTTTGGCATGATAACTGGTTTCTGCATCTGTAACGATACCGGAACCTGTAAAATCGTAAAACTTAAGTTTTATAGGACCAAATAATTGCACATCATATATATGTCAATGTTGCAATAGGATGCTATGACATTTTTGAGCATCATAATAAGTTTTATATGTAATTTTTGAAAGAGTTAAATACAAATTTGGTCCTTGTGGTTTACAAAAATTAATGACTACGGTCCTTCTACAAAAATTTTAACTAACAAGATCCCTATAGTTTTGGTTTTTATAACACATATGGTCCTTCTTATAAAAAAATTAGAATTAAGAAAGGGTAATTTTGTCCATTCACTTTTCATATTTTTTTAATCTTAATTTATAACATATTTAGTCCCTCTTTAATTAATTTATCAAGTTATATTTATTTGGCCCCTTTTAAATATATTATATTATATTACTATTGCCAAAACATGTATATATATTTTTTATATTGAATACAAAAATTTTAATAGCACCCTTAACTATATCTGTTTACTTTACAAATTATACAAATATATTATTTTTATGTTAATTTTATCATACATTTGAAGCAAATTGCAATATATTTAGTAAAAAGCACATCATTAATCTAAAATTTAGTATGAAAATAACAAAAACAAGTAAAAAAAATACATAGTAAGTGAAATTAGGAAATTGCAACATCATGTTTAAAATAACACTAGCAATAAAAAATATGCAAAGTTTGACACCAAATGATTATACGAGATAAAATTTTTTTTTTTTTTTTGGAAGAGGTATCCCAGACCACATTGGGCCCAGACTAATCCTCGGCAATTTTGGGCCGAAACCCGACTGCTAAAGCATGCAGCCCGGGGTCGAAGCCCCCGTACCTCCAGAATTTTGTTAATAGATAATTTATGAGGAAGACATATTAATTCTGTTTGATTGCATATGTGATTTATATTTATTTTTTATCCGATGGATCCCTTTTCAATAATATAACTCGAAATTTATAATAAATTGCAGTTTGTTTCAAATGGATAATAAAACTAACATGAAAATATAAAATGTATTTGTATAATTTGTAAAGTAATGAATATAATTAGAGGTGGTATTAATATTTATGTATTCAATATAAAATAATATATGCATGTTTTTTGGCATAAAAATAATATACTATAATATATTTAAAATCAAGTAAATTTAATTTATTATATTAATCAAAGAAGCACCAAATATGTTATAAATTAAGATTAAAGAAATAAGAAAAGTGAATGGACAAAATTACCCTTTCTTAATTCTAATTTTTTTTATAAGAAGGACCATATGTGTTATAAAAACCAAAACTATAAGAACCTTGTTAGTTAAAATTTTTGTTGAGGGGCCTTAATCATTAATTTTTGTAAACCACAAGGACCAAATTTACATTTAACTCTTTTTGAAATAAAGTGTCATACAAGTTTTTTGTATATGACAAATTTGTGAAACATTTCAATTGATATATTTTTTATAAGATACTTTTTCCAACATTGTCGTATTAACAAGGCTAATAAGACACTCCTTGTAAAACAATTCTAAAAAATTTGTTGGGATACTCAAAACTCAAAAATGTCATGTCCTGCCTACCTCTAATTATAGCCCCTTTTCAGAAGATGCAAATTTGTTTGATTCTATAATAAAAGTAAAAAAAAAAACGTTTTCTAACAAGTATAGATGTTTTATAAGCATATTCAAGCATATAGCAAATGATAATTGTAAAGAATAACGAAGAATGCAAACCCGTTAATAGTTGCACCGCTTGATTTCGAACTTTAGAACCCGGTTTTATATAGAATTTTGTTCGACCGCAAATGAAACATACTGCCCACAAAACAGTGAGATGTAATACCGACGATCCAGCTAGCAACCCAGCACCCGTTACAATGTAGTCTTGAGCCTTTTCTCTACTACTCGTTAGTCCGGATGCTGCAATGAGTCGATTAAAATAGAAAAGTAAACAAAATCAGCTTTACATGTTATGGTAGACATAATGTAAAAGTGTTGCAAGTGTTTTACGACACTTTTATAATGAAATTTCCTGTAAACCCTTTAGCCTTTTTCTATGATATCATTTTTCATATAAAACCGTTAGCGTTTTTCTATGATATCATTTGTCATATAAAAAAACTAATGGAAAAATACTTCAAAAGTGTCCTAAATACTTGTTATGGTGCCCAAATATTGTCGTATCAACATACTATGACACTTTTATGTACAAATTACAATGCATAATTATTTCATCCTATAAACTAAAACTCTATAAGACCTGTAAAAATCACATGTCCTACCAACAAAAAGAAGATCGGCACATTAGATTTTAATTTTATTTTTTTTTAATTTATTTAATTCATGTTTACATTCTCTCTCTAATATATATTCAAGCGAATAATGCACATGAATAGGATGTTCGAATTTGGGCCACAATATTTTTACCCAACTTTCAAGGAAGGGTTCAAGCCTCATATAAGATGAAGAGTGTATATGAATATTTGACGTATATATAATCAATATATATTAAAAAACACATAAAGAAAGAGTAGTTACCAAGAAGTATCAAAGATTCTGGAAGAGAATCAAGAAGTTGAGAGAAGGTTGCAACAAAAAAATTCTTGCCAAAAACTCGAAAAATCCTTCCATCGCCACCGGCATACGATTCTCCATGATATAACAAATACTCGTATATCACGATGAGGAAGAGATGACTTGGGATGTTGCTTGAACATGGTAAAAAACCATACATCTGCTCGCAACGCTCTTCAGAAGAATCCATTCCTTTGAAACGTAGCAACGATTCTTCCTCTTGGACAACACCGTTATTGACACCATCCGATGCGTGTAACTCAATATCGTCATATTGTAAATGACGAGCTGCAACTATCTTTTCAGCTAACAATAAAAGAAAAATAGCAAAATAAGATGGAATTCTTGCAACTACTTTTCCCATCTTGAAATTGGTGATTGAATTGAGTGTGAATTGTTTATGGGTAGTTTGCAATTATATAGAGCCATGGCCCATCATGGGAACTCCTGATAAATGAGGATCAAGGTCAACTCTTTACTATTCCTTTTGGTCTTCATGAAAAGAGTAAATTTACATTTTTGGTCCATGTGTATGTTAAAAACCATGAAAGTGGCCCCTCAAATACAAAAAGAACAAGAATAGAACATGTGGTATATGCTTTTTGCATAGAAATGGTCCATGGCACCAACTCCATTAAAAAATTGTGCATATTTCTTCAATGCGACATTCTTAATAGAGAGGGACGAATCCTGTATTTCATCAATTTGTTGGAAAATCAAGAGGAGGGACATGAATAGAGCAGGTCTATATTTCGTCCATCTTTCGTCCTGTTGCATGTCTTCCCAAATTCCAATGCACTACGAAAGTAGAAAGTTTCCCCTTTCCACTAACGATGAAGGGTTGGTCTGGGGGTGAGCAAAGGGGTCGTATCGCGTGCTCATTGAGGGAAGAACGAAGGAGATGAGGGCGAGTGACAGAGATGGTGAACGAGGGTTACAAGAGATGTGGGTATGGGTTGCCGTAGGGGAAAGAGAGTAGGGAGGTGTATAATAATAATGATTTACTCTAAATTCTAATATGAAATCAGACAAACTTAATGGACATTTTAATAGAGTATGTTAGAAACCATTTTTTGACATTTTATTTAATGGACATTTTAATAGAGTTGATGTTAGAAACCATTTTTTTGACATTTTAATTGAGTCAATGTTGGAAACAATTTTTTTAACATTTTAATGGAGTTAACCTTAGAAATTGTTTTTATGCTATAAATTAACCATTTTTTGACATTTTAATAGAGTTAACCTTAGAAACCATTTTTATAATAAACAATAAATGCGACATAACATATCATAAGAATCATAGATGTATCTTACTCTAAAGAAAATATAAAAAAACTAGAGTAAAATACATTTTTGATCCTTGTGGTTTGACAAAAGTCTCACTTTTGGGCCCTACAGTTTAAAAAATACACATTAGCCCATACAATATGCGATTTCATCCAAATTTGGTCCCTCTGACTAACAGCCGTTAAATGAAACCGTTAGTTTAGGGTTAATTTGATTTTTTCCCATTTTTTCTTGTTTTTACTTTAATAATAACCACAAGGACCAATACTGTAATTTACTCTATTTAATATATATATATATATACACCTCCTTCTTCTTTACCCACCAACATCCACCCACCACCCACCACCCACCACCCACCACCCACCACCCACCACCCACCACCTCCTTCTTCTTCACCCACATCTTCATCATCCACCACCACCACCTACCTTTTTCTTCACCCACATCTTCATCATCCACCACCACCCACCTACCCATCACTAGCCACTACCCAACATCACCACCACCCCCCACCAGCTAGGGGTGTTCATTTTCGGATATCCGGAATTTCGGATATCCGAATTTCGGATATTGAAATTTACTATCCGAATCCGAATCCGAAATTCCGGATTCGGATACCGGATAATCCGAAAATTCCGAAATTCCGAAATATTGGATAAAAATGTCATTTTTAGCTAAAAAAAACCCAAAAAAATACATCTTCTTGTACATAATAATCGTCCACGTGTTTCCAATCATCCACATGCTAATACGATATCAAATACTTAGTTTACGTGTTCTAAATAATAATACGAAAGTTTAAAGTAACATAAGAACATAAAATAATATATAAAATAATATATATCTATTATTAATAAAATGCATATGAGACTTTGAGTAGGGTTTTAATTTTTTAATATATATCTATTATTAATAAAATAATATATTAATATAAAAATCGGATATTTCGGATATCCGAATATCCGAAATTTTCCGAAATCACTATCCGAATCCGAATCCGAAAATCCGGATATCCGATTTTCGGATATCCGAAAATCCGGATATCCGAATTTTCGGATATTTTCGGATCGGAAGTTTTCGGGTATTCGGATGTCGGATCGGATTCGGATTTTTTTGAACACCCCTACCACCAGCCATCAATCACCACCACCATCACCATCATCACCTACCACCACCCATACACACACCCTTCTTCTTCTTCTTCCATCTTCATCATCCACCACTACCCACCACCACCCATACACACCCTTCGTTCACATCGGCAGAAACCATAACCACCACCACCACCACCCACACACACCCTTCCTCTCTGGTATCTACCATCGTAACCGCCGCCATCGCCGGAGCAACAACAACACCATCACTGGGTTCAGATCTGGCCGCCGCCGTCGCTGGAGCAACAATGACACCATTACTGGGTTCAGATCTGGTCGTCGCTGGAGCAACAGCAACACCATCAACAACATCACCGTCGCCGGAGCACAGAGGTGGTTGTCCACGACGGAGGACGACGGAGGTGGCGGTGGGGGTGGGGTTTGATCAAATTTATGGTTGGGGTTTTTGTGTAGCACCATCAAATTTGTGGAGGTAGGGTTCAAATCTGGCCGTCGCCGGAGCAACAGCAACACCATCAACAACAGCACCGTCGCCGGAGCACAAAGGTGGTTGTCCACGGCGGAAGACGACGGAGGTGGCGGTGGGGGTGGGGTTTTATCAAATTTGTGGTTGGGGGTTTTGTGTAGGACATGTCCATGGTAGTTTTCTAGGGTTTTTAGTGTAAGGGTAATGATGGTGGTGGCTGGTGGTGATGGTAGGTAGTTGTGGTCAGATCTGGATGGTGGTGGTGGATGGGTGGGTGGTGATGGTGGAGGTGCGTGGTGAAGAAGATGAATGGGTAGGTGGGTGGATGGTGGTGGTGGTAGTGGGTGGTTTGGTGGTGGATGATGAAGATGTGGGTGAAGAAGAAGGTGGGTGATGGTGGTGGATGATGAAGATGTGGGTGAAGAAGGAGGAGGTGGTGGTGGTGGGTGGTGGTGGTAGGTGGATGTTGGTGGGTAAAGAAGAAAGAGGTGTATATATATATATATATTAAATAGAGTAAATTACAGTATTGATCCTTGTGGTTATTATTAAAGTAAAAACAAGAAAAAATGGAAAAAAAATCAAATTAACCCCAAAATAACGGTTTTATTTAACGGCTGTTAGTCAGAGGGATCAAAATTGGACGAAATCGCATATTGTAGGGGCTAATGTGCATTTTTTAAACTGTAGGGACCAAAAGTGAGACTTTTGTCAAACCACAGGGACCAAAAATGTATTTTACTCAAAAAACTAAAACAAATTTAATATAAGAGAAGATAACATATATAGTCTTTCTTTAATCCTAATATATATCATATTAATTAAGGTGAGGTTTGCACATTAATTACTCAAAACTTGTTTAGTTCATATAGGCTGGATCAAAGTCCACTTTCCCATCTATATGAAAATGAAAATTAATGCTAAAAATTAAGTATATAAATAAATTGCTGACAAGAAACATTATACAACTGTCACATTATTAAATAAATTGGGACCGATATACATATTTAAAGCACGTTTTGGTCGCATGATTTTTGAGATCTAAAATTATATATTATTTTTGATCTTGTTTTTGGTTTAGAGAGAATGATAAATCAAACATTTTATAAATGTTCGGTTTATGTTGTGTTTGGCAAGCTAGCTAGTAACTGATAAACTAGTTTATAAACAAATTGTGTTTAATATAAATTAGTTTATGAGTATGTAAAATGACCAAAAAACTGTATTTTGGGATATAATAGTTAATATTAATAAATGTATAATCGAAAAAAGCTACAAAAAACTTCCAAAACGTTATTCTAAGTAATGTTTCAATAAGCTAAATATCTACTAGCTTATAAGCTAGCGTAAACACAACCTGATGTCTTTTGCCTGCATAAAAAATATTAGTAAAAATCATTTTGACTATTTGTTTGTTGTAACTATAGTCGCTACCTGTTTTGATAAAATCTTATCAACATAAAAAAAACTGACAAGACATATAGAACCTATAAAAAAACCAATGAGCCACTGGAAAATACTACACTATAAAAAATGATAGGTGCATTAAATCTTCATACATTAACTACATAACAAACCTACCCACCTACCTTTATGTATGATATAAATTTTCTACAAAAGAAAACTAGAAATCAAAAGTTCAAACCACTCTTTTTCTATGAATTGAGAAGAGTAAAATTTTCATCCCTAAATTATGGTTTACCAAGTAAGAATATATAAACAATAGTTACCCATTTCTTGAAGAATTTTATTTAAATTAAAATCAACCCGGGTTTAAATTCTGTCATCATAAATGCGCTTGTGATTATTGTGAGATATTCTTCAAGGCCGTAGACGAAGCCTACAGTCACTACTTGCCGTAGGATCGGTCTTTTTCCTAGACTTTAACATCAAAATCTATACTACACAGTTAACATGTGTATTGAGTTTTTTCGATCACTTTTCACACCATTCATATTAATATATGCAATACAACCAATCACCAAAATATATTAGTTTGAACCATTACGTTTTGACTTTCATTCATTTAAATTATTCATCGATTTTATAAAATATAACAAAATGAAGATATAATTTATAAGTGTGAATGTTCTTTCAACAAATTTATGAAACTTTGTGATTAGGTGTCCCATAAAATTTCATAACAATATAATATCAAGATTACAAATCAAACTTACAATTACCTAATCATCTTCAAAAGACTTGAGAAAAAAGGATTGGAAAAACTAATAACTTAATCTACAAATGAAAAGAATTTCTTTATTTAGCATATTTTCAAAATGGTCCTTGCAGTTTCACAACCTTACTCCACTACCCTTGTACTTCTCCCATAAGTGAGGTGTAGTCCTCCAAGTAATCTTTATTTATTTCTACCACAAATTTACTCTGAAGCTAAAGAAAACAACATAAAACCACCTTAGGTTAGATGACAAGATTGTAACAAGCTGTAAAACATATTTTAGTAGTTTTTTCATGCCCAAACTCCCAACCAATGTTCGAAAAAGCTCGTCGTAACGGCTGCCATGGCGCGCCGTGGCTTAAGGCTTATGTCTCACGCCACGTTATGCCTGAGGCACGCCATGGGGTAATGTGCGGTTTTTGTAACACAATATTTTGATGTAACTTATCTTACTAATGTCTTATTTGTTAGTTTATGATATATAACTTGCTTTAAATTGTTTATTATAATTTATTAATTGAATAATAGTAGGAAAACGCATGTTAATATGTATAATATTATATATGATATAGAGATTTGCCGCCATAAGTCACGCCTTGGAAAACGCCGCGACCTCGCCGTGGCTTCCAAGGCTTAAGGCTTGGCTTTGCCGCCACGCCACGCCACGCGCTATTTGGAACCTTTCTCCCTACCCAACCAAAAAAAGAATATTCAAACAGTTTCTTGGAGTTTTTGGTCGATTTTAAATGAAAAACAAAAGTTGCAGATCACAATTTCATATTAATTGTGTAACAAATTTTACTACAAAAAAGTGGTTGATTATCTACACATTTTAAGTATGGAAAACTATAATAAAGCATGAATATATTTAGCGTTACTATTTTTATCAAATCTCTACATTTGAAAGTGTGAAACTTATAGTAAAAATTACATTTATTAGTGTATACAAAGTATCTAAATTTTTACATTTCTAAGCATGAAAATTTTACATTTCTAAGCATGAAAAATTTGAAAAATAGTTGTAAGGTTACAAAAGTTAACGTTTTAAAGTGTGAACTACTCTAATTACAAAAATTACACATTTAAAAGCGTGGACTTTTGAAATCAAAAGTACACATTTACAAACGAGGAGCTTTTTACATAAAAAAATTTTCCATGCTTTTTATAAAGCCTGGATAAATGACATATTTTTTGTAGTGTTTAAAGCGAATGACTCATAGTTCATGGATAAGTAGAACAACATAATAAAAAAGGTCATCAATAGACTCGATTTAATATGCTTGACCACCAAGAGGATATTCTTGAATTATAAGTTTTGGTTGATTATGATGAGTAACAAATAACTCAAGACCGATTCTTATATGGAAAATGTTCATAATGCAAAAAATTAAAATGCATGATATTAAATTGACCATAACTTTTGATCTAAATGGAGTTATATAGACCTAGAATTAGAAACAACCTAAATTGATGGGGTTGGATGATATGAAGCGGTTTGGCCCAACCCATTAACTCGGCCCAGATTCCATCATCTTGAGCTTCGATTATGTATTTATTTCAATTTTGATGAGTTTTTCGTTTTATTTCTTCTTTTCAATTTTAACGTAGATCGTTTGCAATTAGATATTTTCGAGATCCTTTTCTTTTCAACACTATCACCATAGTATGTGCTCCATGATGACAAATAGCCTAAGGTAGACATGGCCAAATAAGCCCAGTCTGACCGGTTACGGACGGTTAATCGAGCTCGAGACCGAAGTCAAGCCTGGTTTTTTAAAGCGACGAAGCCCGGTTAAGGCCCACGAGGTCCAGCCCGGTTACAGATTCGAACAAAAAACAAGGCCCGGTTAAGCTGGGGACCGGTTAAGGCAAGGCTCGCGCCCAGACCCGGTTAAGTTCGATTCGGTTTTAGTATATTTGTTTTATATGTTTTAGTGGTTTAAATATATATGTTTATAAAATAAATGTAGTTTATAAGTTTATATTATAATTTACGTTTATACTTTATATTATAATTTACATTTATAATACAAGTTACATTTACAATATAAAATTAGTTTATAAAATAATTGTAGAGACCGGTTATCGGCCTAGTTAAGGCGTGGTTACCTATAACCGGTTAAATGGTCAAGAGACTAGTTACGGTATTTTCCCCCTAAGCCCGGGCCGGCCCGAGCCCGGTTAAAGAAAGTCTAAGCCCAAAAAACACTGTTAAGGCCTGGCTAAGGCCCGTTCGAGCCCGGTATTTAGGTTAGAGTAAAAAACACTGTTGAGGCTCGGTTAAGGTCCGTCCGAGCCCAGTAATTAGCCAAGATCTTTTGATTTAATTTTTGGCCTAAAATCTTCGTCTAGAGCCGCCAAATCAACTTCAAACATAAATCCTCGCCTTTTGGTTTTTAATTATTTCAAAAATAACAAGTAGATTGGGTGAAATCAATAATGTGATTTTCTGTCTTTATTTAGAAAACATAAATTTTGTTTAGTTTTTGAATTTTATAATTTTTTGGCTACCAACAGAAACTAAAAAGAAATCCTTGATAAAGATTGTAATTTTAGGGTTATTGAATAACAATATATTTTCTCTAATAACCCGTGTAAGCATTATACATGTGCTCTTGCTTCCGTTACACATCATAATTAATGTAACGAAGATTACTCGTAAAAAACATGAAACAACAAAGTCTCTCTGACTGTTGGAGTCCCACATCTGCTAAAGTAACGTCATTGATGTTTGTAATAGGAAAATGACGTTAGGAATTATCTCCATGTTACATGTACCCGATCTCTAAGTCGATCAAAGGGAGCAAGAACAATATATGCCGATCTAGTGAAAGCTTCAAGTAACCCGAAAAGTATCGTCAAGAAAGTAAACCACAACCAAAGATAGCGGATAGAGAAGGAATGCGATGATCAACGTCCAATTTGGAAACTTGGATCTTAAAGTTGCGAGAATCCCCATTATGACGCAAACGACGATCACAACTAGAATCTCGGCCGAGAAACGCCATGTCAAGTTGCGAAAATATATGACCGAGACAAGAACTATAAAGCTCAAGGTGTTGTTCATGAACACTTTGTGGTATATCTGCATATAAGCGAATTCAACTTGTTAATACAAAGACACTATAAAGAAATAATAAAAATTTGTTGAACCTAAATCTCTCGTGTCTACAATAACATTGAGTTTATTGGACGTCAAAAATGCTTAAATGTCCTAATAGTGTTATAAGAGTTAAGTGTATAGGACCAAACAATAAAGTGTCATAAATTTATAGGACATTTTTGGACATTGTAACAAAAATTTTAGGAGATTTTACAAAAATAATGTGATGTTAACCATCTTATAGTATACTATTTGAAGAAGTGTTTAAAATATGTGTTCTTAGTACGGTTCTCAAAAGTGTTCTTCAAATAGCTAATACGGCGTTTTGTATTAAAAATGTCTTAAACAACATGTAAACGTCCAAAACGTGTTGTAAACTTTATTACAACACCTTTAAATACGACTATTTATTGCTTGGTCCTATAAACATAAGTCCCGATCTATCAAGGCACCTATAAATTACTTGAAGACACACTATTATTTTATTTTTTTTCTCCTCAATAAATGGTTGACGTGATTTCACATGATTGGTGGATAGAGAAGGGACAAGGAATTTGGAGACGACAAACTCATATTCATATATTCGTATATGAATGCATAGTCAAGGGAGGTACAAACCTCGGAGAAAGTTAAAGATGTGGTTTGATGTCTCTTTTGACTCGCAGCACGAATGGCTGCTATCGCTGTTCTAGCGTTTGTAGCCAAGGGGACTAAGATGAACGACACATAAAAAGACTTTATCTCTACCGATTCTGAAAACTTCCGAACACTTTCTACTAGAGGCTCAGCCAAGACCGTTAGCATAAAGATTCCAACCATCAACAGTGTTATCGCCTTTAACTTTTCCTCCGCCTTTGCCTTTGCCTCGGCTCGTTGGTACTTATCGGTTTCCTACACAAAATAATAAATCAATTACCCTATATACACACAATTGCTTGTTAAGTCATGTAAAACAACCTATTAGGACGTTTAGACATCTTTGACGTACTACCTGATATACAACTGAATTTTTGTTGCAGTGATAAAAGAAAAACCGAACTAACAAGCTTGATTATGATTTTAATTCCTTACTTGGTTATTTTGAAGCTTCTGTTTTCGCAAAGCTAGATGATCCATCTCCTTAAGCCATCTCATAACCCCGGATTTAAATTCGTTTTTATCGATGTCTCCATTCCCGTCGATGTCCAAATGTCGAATTATGATGTCTGCTATCTCTTCTTCCATTAGTACAATCTCTTCGTAGTTGACTTCCATGATGAAGTTTTTCAGTTCAGATTGTGTAATAAATCCATCATGGTTGCAATCAATGCGTTCGAAGAACTTATCTATGGCAGATTCATCTCGTGCTCCATCTTCTTTAAGCAATTTCTGACCCGAAGCACGTTCCATCATAACAGATATATGTTCGATCAACTTGTTCTTATCTTCGAGCAACAGTTTTGCCACCTGTAAATAGATACACAAACAATCGAAAAAAATACTCATGCATCGCTCAATAGTCAATAGCGCATCACTATAATAAAATCAAGTTTATAGAACGTCAAATATCTCTTAATTAGTAAGTAGATTGATTTTAAGACTTCAGTTTACCGGACCAAACAATTGTGCGTACTCTCTCTCTCTCTAGGTTTTTGCATACAAGATGATTGATAGCACGATTTTGGGCATCCTATAAAATTTCTTCGGACATTTTTTTATAAGAGCCATTTTTATATAATGTCATATAAAATTAATACTAATAGGATACTTTTATTTATAAAATTGTCTTATTAGTTTTATTAATTTGATATGAAAGTTTATATGCAAACTGTCCTAAAATTTTGTTAGGACGTCCATAAACATCCTATTAACTTTTTGTAACACTTTTATATAGGACATACTTATTTGGTTGTATAAAGCTGTAATCTCAATAAAGCGGTCTATTAAGACATTTTTAGACATATTTTGATCCTATAAAGTCGACTTCGTTTCATGTAGAGCATGCACAAGTTCTTGTTAAATTGCATCTAGAAAATTGATACTAGTTTATTGTCTAATCGGTACCAACCTGATTGTATTCCGTCCCTGATTTATCCAATGAATACGGATCATCGATTAATTGTCTCGTGACATCAATCCATTCTTCGAACATGTCGTAGAATTCTTCCTTGGTCATTGTTTTATCATCGTTATTCGCAGGATATTTCAACATTTTCTCCATATCTTTTTGCCTAAGCATTATATGTTTTTCCCTATCTAGCATAAGTGCTTGTACTTCATAAAACGGTACGTGCAATTCAACTTTTCGTTCGACTTCCGCGTACTCCACTCTTCTCTTCTGAATCCGATCATCAAATATCTGCGAAAAAATCAAGAATTAAGTAAGAAATGCTCTGATATCTTCATACGTAACACTTCTTGAAACTTTTCTAGAAAGAAAACACAATGTATACCTGGTAGTAGAAGTACGAAAATATGCAAATAATCGCAGCAGAAAGTGAGACAAGAACGACGGTTTTGTATTCTTGACTAGTATACGATAAACCGAACACACTCGGTAGAAGGATGACTAGAAACGGTATAAGCGAAAAGAACATAACTTTGGCATGATAACTTGTTTCTGAATCAGTAACAACACCAGAACCTGTAAAAAAAATACAAATGAATATTAAATTCATATTATCTGAAGTTGTTAGGATATGTATAACCCCTTTTGAAATCTCCATAACATAGTCATATGATAGAATACGTGGAACCTCATCGGTTTATTCTCGAAAATAGCTCTTGAGGAGAGATCGTAGATTCCAATAAATATGAAGTAGAAAGGTTCAAGTCTAGCCGATACGGGATTCTAACATGCCCCCTCCAACAGAGGCTAAATGTGCACATATATATCAAATGATAGACATTGGCTCTGATACCCTATTAACGAGAACATTTAGAACCTCATCATATTACTTTCCAAAAGAGTCTTTAAGGTGCATAGATGTCCCAGATGGTAGGTGTTGGCTATGATACCGTATTAAAATATGTGGCACATCATCATATTATTCTCCTACATAGGCTAAGCATGCACAAATTTGACTCTTGGCTCTATTACCATTCAGACAAAGAGTGGCAGACTTTAAGGTCAATCAAATTTGTACACCTTTAAGGTCAATCAAAGTCCTTGAGGAAATTCAACACGGTTTGACAAGAGGAAAATTGATGAAAAACATCCCTATATTAGTTTTCTTATGATAATGGTGCCACCATTTGAAACAAACTTATAGGTCCGACTGTGTTTGATACAATACATTTTTACTAAAGAAATCAACCTTGCCTTTTTTTGGCCAAATTCCACCTTTAATTAACCCAATATATTTAAAAGAAGAAAAATCCATGTCTAACTTATTTGGGACTCTAAAAACAAGGGATCAATTTTAGTTACTATCGTACATAGTTATTTAAGCAAATACCAAACAATAACGATCATAATTAATTGATTGCAAATATGAATGCAAACCTGTTAATAGTTGCACCACTTTATTTTTAGGTTTAGAACCAGGTTTTACGTAGAATTCAGTTCTGGCACATATGAAGCATACACCCCATAGAACGGTGAGAAGTAATATTGACGATCCAGCTAGCAACCCAGCACCTGTCACAACGTAATCCTGAGCTTTTTCTGTACTAGACGTTAGACCGGATGCTGCAATCCAAAGATCAAGAATATAAATGTGAATTATTACCTAGAATTTTCGTTTGTATATAATTGAATCTTGGATACATTTAAAACTTAAATATGAACAAAAACCCTTCCAAGTGACACATAAATAAATATGAACAAGAATAAAATAAAGGCTCTTGAGCTTTTAGGGATCCTCATATCACATGTCAAAGGTTGGAGAACTATAATGCAATTGGGTACTTTTCTGACTGTTCTCTTATCACTGATTACTGAGATCAAGTCAAGGTACATCTAAGCTGATTCGAACAACCATAGTTAACAAAAAAATATGAATAAGAAGAAAATAAAATTAAAACAGATCTAGCTATAATTTCAAATTTCTTTTTTTGATTCTAGAATATAATCCAATGTTGCTTGAAGTTCACCATGAATTTCTCTCATGCTTTATGTTACGATATTAATATCTTGCTGGTAAACAACACTACAATAAAACCGACTCTTTAGGACACCCAATTTCCTTTCACTTCCTATTAAAGTATTTAAAGGACTTTTAGACTTTATTCGGTGTCCATTTTATACAATGATGTTAATTATATAACTTGAGCGTAACAAGTGCCAATATTCGTCTTTTTTAATAGGACAAAAAGATATTTGTCATATATTACTTTGTCTTATATAATAATTTTGAAATCATTGCAACAACCTCGAAGTTTATAGTCTTACAAATTCCTATACTTGTAAAATAAATGTTATTTTTCAGTTACTTATTATTATTAAATATTAGTTTTTTAATTTTTAATTTAGCAAAAGTCATGTCTTTCTTTTAAGGAACTCATGAGTACGATGTTGTAGTAGTAGGAGAGTGAGTTAGTTTTTATAGGTTTTAGTTAGTATAAGTACTGTACTTCCATTTGATTAGTTAGTATAAGTTTGTTCTCTTAAGCTTAGACTTTTTCTTAAAGATTGACCATCTCGAATCCACATATAACATAAACTTCCTTATTTTTGTTAAGTATCAAAGGACCAATCAGAAATCCTAAAAAGAACTCATTTTGCTGTGCTAATATTTGAACCCGTTTTCAACCTACTTGTAACAGATACAAAATTACCACTCTATTTTTTACATAGCCGCAAATGTTTACCGATCAAAGCTTAATCTTTGACTAGTCAAATTTAATCTTAGCCGTATGAACAGCTATAATTATTTCTCAACTTTTACCACTTCTTATTTTAACCTATGACTATATATGTATGTATATAATTAAATGATAACCACATCAAAGTTACAAATCCATGAGACCCGGTACAAAAATTACCTTTTTACATGAATTTTGTTTTCCATCAAAGTCTACGAAGAATACAAGTAGAAAAGTTACACATTCTGAAACTATCACACTCGACAAGAAATACATGTGAAACGATACCATAAAAAAACCATAAACAATACCATAAACTCTAGCCTTCGACAAAAAAACCATGTAAAAAGATACTTTACACTTGGGATCATGTGAGACCAAACAGTTTTCGTGAAACTGGTGAGACCAAAATTCTACACTTAAAACTTCACAGCAAAACACCGTGAAGGTTATCTTCACAATGTTTTTACTGTGAAGGTTGAACTTTTTCTTTACCTTCATAGTGTTTTGGTGTGAAATTTCAAAGTGTGAAATCTTGGCCTCACTTCATCAAAACAGCTTGGTCTCACGTGAACTTGACCCTATATATGTGTGTGTGTAGATATATTACCAAGAAGGATTAAAGAATCCGGCAACGAATCAAGAAGCTGGAAAGCACTTGCACCGAAGAAATTATTGCCAAGAACACCGAAAATCCGGCCATCACCACCAGCATACGATTCGCCGTGATATAACAAATACTCATACACCACAATCAGAAACAGATGGCCTGGAAGATTGCTTGAACATGGAAGAAATCCATACATCTGCTCACAATGCTCTTCAGTATCATCACTTTTTGTTTCTTTCAGATTTAGAAGAAAAGTGCTGGATACATCATCACCTTCACTATTATTATCTCTACCATCTGAAACCTGCTGTTCATACTGCAAACAGCGACCACCTGCTACAATATTTAGAAGGAAAAGAAGAAGAGAAGAATAAAATGCAATTCTTGAAACCAGTTTTCTCATGATTTTGGAAAGGGTGGATTGAAATGGTAAAATGGATAATTTTTTTTGTAGTATATATGTGAATGCAGGGGAGGATAAGCAGATTTTGCATTGCCACTTGTTTATGTGTGTGTATATATATACTATATATATATAGATTAAATTATGTGAGGACCATAAATTTTTTACAAACATATATGTGAGAACCGGGTAAAAACTATTTTTTTGTACGATTTTTTTTTCCATCAAAAGTTAGAATTTAATATATTGTTTTACATATATTTGTGTTCATATGGTGATAGTTTCAAATTAAGTGGTTTCATATAGTGATACCTTTTCGTATATTTTTGACTCACCAATGAATCAAAAAAAAAAAAAAAAATTCACATGGATGTTGCTTACCATATGAACACAAATATATGTAAAACAATAGTTAAATTTAGTCTTTGATGAAAAAAATCATGTAAAAAATATATGTAGCTCTCATGGGTTTGTAGGAAATTTGTGGTTTATATCTGATTATCCTCTTAAATATATGTATATATGTGTTTATATATTTATGTATATATGGTTTTCAAAGTTATATGGTTTATTATTTTAAATCAGACACGTTTTTTTGTTTTTTGTTTTTATTTTCGTAAATGCTACAGCGACTGCAATGGGGACATTTTCTTGTACTTTTGTGTTCAAATTATGATATCAAAATGTTTGGGACCTACCCACAATAACTCATCTTTATACAAGTGATGCGGTTTTTGGAAGCCGATGTTCAGGTTGTAAGGGGTGATTGATATCGTGCTTTAACATGCATAGCATTTGGCTAAAGTTATTCGTTTTGATCGAGGCTAAAAACGAGGAGTATGCCTAAAAGGGACAATCCCGTTTTTTCTGGCCAAAAGCATTGATTTGACATGTTTCGAGACAGTTCACATTTGGGCTTGGCCAAATACTATTAGGCCTTTGTTGCTTTTGAAATATTGTGATTCCTTAGTATTCATAGAATCAACAGATTTAATCCTCAGGTCCAATTATCAATTTATCATGTGTTACATCAATGAGGTTGTGTTATTTGAATTGGTGTCAACTTAAATGACTTTTCTACTTTTTGGTTTTCATGCATCTTATTCCTTTTAAACCTTATTTTCTAGTGGAATTTTATTAGTGGTTGGTTTGGTTTATTTATAGAAATTAAAGATTCAAATAGCATGTAATTAAGGATTTATTAAACTAAACTCAAATAATTAGTAATTAATAATATCACATGATACAAAAGAATCCTTTTGTATGGTCCAGGAAATACATTAGAATGTAGAAAAAATGCTCAATAATTTCTTCATAATGTAATTAATTAACTTATTTCCCATTTGGAGAAGCAATGAAGCATGTTTGATGATGTAGTTTGGTATGTTTCTTCTAGAAAAATTATAGTAGCTAGCTATAGGTAGATGTAACCAGATTTATAATAATTAATTACTGTTTAAGATCATTAATTCTGAAAATATAAAATGGTTGGCACATATCAAAGTGTCAAATTTGGCATGTCAAATTCATGTGAGTAGTTTTGTGGTGGGTGGTTCACAGTGAAGGGCCTACATATCCATCATTTGGCACATTCACAATCTCTTTAGAGCCATTCAATCCATTTAAAATCAAAATAAAGTTAATATCACTTAATTTATAACCAAAACTTGTTAAGGAGTTTATTGTAACCAATCTGATTTCCAAATGTAACCACAATAACATTAAACCATGATTCAAAAATATTCGATTAAAATAATTTTATCAGAATCATCTCAAATAGATTGATAACAAGAATATTTTTAACCATAATAATATGTTAAAATTTACTAAACTATGCGTCAAACGAATATCCATTAACATATAAATCCAAAATCACTAATAATCCGGTTGCAACAACGAAAATAAATGGATCTAGTTGGAGATTTAAATTCTTACTGATTTATAATCATTAAAACCTTTAACCGAAAACATAATTACCTGACAATGTTAATGAACCGGTAAATGGAGACAACTTTCAAACCTTTTTCTTAGGCTCACAATCTAATATAAAATTCACTTAAAATGCATATTTTTTAAAACAAAATATAGATTAGACAATAAGGTCTAGTAAGAAAATCCTTGATAATGAGAACAGTCCAATAAAACCAATAAAACCATTTAACATAAAATCTTTAAACCAAATTATCATATACTAGGCTCGTAAGTACTACATCCATCCCAAGGCTCCTAGTCCATAGGCCACATAGAAATCAGGTCTATATAGACCAACTAGAATTCCAGTCATTAGACAAACTAGACTTCTGGTCTAACCAACCAAAATTTTGTCCTTGGTTTTCATAACTTAGTTAGAACACATCCAACATGATGTTAAACTCAATTGATCAGAATGATGAAGATTTCCTTCATTCCAATTATGTTTTTCAACTCCATTCCACATCCAAAGTTTTGTAGACCTTTTGGGGCTCTGCCCCTAGGGACCTGTAAAGCGGTGCTTCCTCATGACTCTTGTCATTTTGTAATGTCCAAGATCAAACTCATCTTATAAAAAGTGTATACTTCACGTTGCCTAACTTGTATTATATTATTATATCAGAGTTTGAAACCCATTAGTACATGTATTAATTTTTAATCACATTTAAATGACCGATGGCATCAAAATCACCAACAAGCAGGGGCGGATACACTTTATAAAGGGAGGGGGATAGGCCCCCACTTAAAAAATAATAAAAGAAATTACTAAGGTAAAAATTTTAAAAAAAAATTAAGTTTTTACATGGAATCCTCTCACTAAAATCTGATGGTGACCCCACTTCGTTTGCTGTTTGCTCCATTTCTTCTTTCTTCTTCTTTGATTTCCCTTTTCTCAAACTTCTTTTATTTTTTTTGTTGTTTGTGTTCATACTTGATGCTCATACCTGATAGTTCGATTTCTTCTTCTATTTCTTTTTCTCGATTTCTTCTTCTTTAGCGATTTTGCTATTTATTCTTTGCTTTCTCGATTTCTTCTATTTTGATTTCTTGTTTCTTTGCTGCTTACACTTATGTACTTTTGTTAAACTCCTCACTAAATTTAAGAAAATTTTTTTTTCTCTAGCTTAAAAATAAGTATTTTTTTAACGTTTATCATACACCTTCGCTTGTTCCCTCACGAACCAAAGAAACACCTTAAAATTAACCAAAAAACCATAAAATCTCTGGAAATCAATCGAAAAACCGAAAAACTCTCTCAAAATCGACAAAGAAAAACTAAAAGTTTCTGAAAATCAACCAAAAAAACCTTAAATTTTCAAAACCGTGGAATTTAGCTAATAATACGTCGGTCGAACGACTTTGCGGACTTTACTCTACATTGAAGGTGACCTCACTAAGAAAAAATCCTGGATCTGCCACTGCCAACAAGCAAAAATAAACCGTTTTAATTGCCTAAGATGATATCGCATCTTCTCCAATCTCCATCGCTTGCAAACCGATGTCCTAAGAGATAGGTGTCATCACCTCTTTAATTTCAAATTTATAGAAATGGTCCCCAAAAATCAATCACTTAGCAAAATCTATCCTTGATGGTCACTATTTACCAAAACTAGAAAGGTTTAACACATTAAAATATTTTGAAAAATATGTTTCACATATTTTATGAAGAAAATATGGTATCAAGGAATTCAATGGCATCGTTCTAGTTTAGTGAAAAATTGAAGAAAATCCTTTTAAATACAACTAAATTAGGTTTATATGATGTTAAAAATGGACAAGTATGATAATAGATTTTTTTTAGGATTTTTGTTTATAGGATCAAACAATTGTGCTTCATATGCAAAAACATTGGAATAAATTTACAGAATGCTCTACTAAGTTTTTTAAGACATTTTTAGAATAGTACAAAAATGGAGCCTAGCAATGACATACAAATTCGCCGCTACTCAGTCAAAATGTTAAATTCCATCACTAATCCGTCAAAAATGCTAAATTTTGTCGATGATCGCCCATTGGCCAAAGAGTGGTGGGTAATGCCAATCTTCGACAAAATTTAGCGACGAACCATATCACGGTTGGATTAGCATGGGACCATATAAGCGACGGATTAACAAGGGACCATATAAGCGATGAATTAGTGAGGGACCTTATAAGCGACGGATTAACGAGGGACCATATAAGCGATGAATTAGTGAGGGACCTTATAAGCGACGGATTAGCGAAGACTAAAGATCCACTCTGTTTGAACACCTTCTGCCCTATCCACCTTATGGGATGCATAAGCAAGATTATATCCAAGGTCCTTGCAGAGAGACTCAAACAAGTGCTTATTAGTCCCGAATCGTGGATGACGCTTTTGTGAAATCCCCGTTTATTTAATATATTGGTCGTTTAAAAAAAGTAATTAACTATTTTTATAATTTTTCATAGTTTTTATACATAATAGAATTTAAATCCATTTCAAATCCTACCTACCAAACACTGAAACACACACAAGAGTTTCAAATCCTCCAAAATGCAAATTCCAACAAGAAATTAATTCAATCCATTCCTATGACCCAAATGAAACCTAAAACGCGGTCATGTTTTTTGGAAAGTTCATGAACATGAATATGATAAACAAACTAATTACCCTTGATACCATACATGGTAAAACGTACATATTTGGCTTAGAATATAAACTTGAAACAATAACACCATGCGATTTTATAGTTCAAGAATCATTAAAGTCATTGGAAGTAAAAGTTGATGTGGCTAAAAAAGATCAAAGATAACGGATATAGAGGGAATGCAATGAGCAATGTCCAGTTCGGAAACTTGGAGTTGAAACCCGTAAGGATCCCTACAACGCCACAAACAATCACCAACGTAAGAACCTCGGCTGAGAAATGCCATGTTAACCCACGCTGAATCATCACAAAAAGAAGCAAAGCAAACCCCATCAGGTTGTTCATCATCACTTTGTGGTATATCTGCATCCATATTCCATTTTCAATCAAAACATAGGTACACACGTCAACAAATTTAGGTTTATAGGACGTCACTAGTTTCCTAAATTTCTTAATAGATTGACTAGTTTATAACTTAAATTTACAGGATTAAAATATAAAAAGTCTTATTTAAAGATGTTGTAATAAGTCTAATGTAGGACGCTTATGTGCCTCTTAACAAGTTTTTGTGACCCTTTTAATACAAATTATAGTGTAGTGTTAACTATTTTATAAGATAATTTTAATTTAGAAAGTCTCATATAAACCCAACTTTTCAAAGAACACTTGTTCTATAAAATAGCTATGACATTTCTTTAGAAAAATGTCCTAAAAGTTAACTTGTTACGATGCTCAAAAACATTGTATAAACTTAATACAACGTCTTTAATTAGATAGAATGCTCAAAAAAAATTGGTGTCCTATACACTCAATTAATTCGGTTGTATTGACAATTTAAGGTTTACGATATTGATAATACTATAAAGGAATGTGTAATGAATAAATGAAAGAACAAACTAACCTCCGAAAAAGTTGAAGATGTTGTATGATGTCTCTTTTGTTTCGCAGCTCCACAGGCTGCGATTGCTGTTCTAGCTTGCGTAGCCACCGGAAGGAAAATGAAGGAAATGTAAAATGGTGGAATGTTGACGGATTCCGAAAGGACTTGAACGCCGTGTGTTAAAGGCTCGGCAAAAAACCCCAACATCAAAATCCCAATTCCCAAAACTCCTAATGCCTTCCATGTTCCTTCTTTTCTCCCCTTTGCCTCCTCATCCCTTCTTTTCTTATCTGCATCCTGCATACATAATGATCTCAACCAGGTTTAATTGCTTGCAAGATTTTGTCAATTTCACAAAATGTATATATACTCTCTTGGTGTTACAATAAAAGTGAGCTTATTAGATGCCTAAAATATTTACATGTTCTGATAGAGTATTAATTTGTATCACTTAAGTTCATAGGAGCAAAGCAAACAATAATGTGTCGTATCTAAATGTGTTACAATAAGTTTAATTATACGATTTTTTGGACGTTGTTACAAGTTTTTTTTGGACATTTTCGAAATAAACTACTGTATAAGGCTGTGTTTGGCAAACTAGCTGATAAGCTAACTGTTGACCAACACGCTAGCTAATAGCTAAAAAGTTAGCTAAAGAATAAATTATGTTTGGCAAAAACTAGCTTATGAGGATGTATACTGATCAAAAGGAGTATCTTAGGATATAATAATTAATACTAATATTAATAAGGGTATAACTAGAAAAGGCTAAAAAAAACTCCTGAAACGCTATAAGCTAGCTTATTTTTGCCAAACACAGCCTTAGCTATTTTGCAAGACACGTATTGTTGACAAGTTTGTATAAACCTATCTTTTTATAAGACATTTTTTCAAACAACGTCAAACTTTTATTTGAAAAATATTCTAATAAACTTGTTGTAATATTTTAAGATATAGTGTTTCTTGTTTGATCCTACAAAAACACTCCATTACGACATTTAGTATTTTAGCAGTCTTATAAACGAAGTTACTTTGTTGTAGCGTAGATGATGAGGTTTCTTACGTGATTATGCAAGTTATGTTGTTCGATCTCCCAAGCCCATTCTACCAATCCAGTTCCGAATTCTTTTCGATCAATCTTTCCATTTCCATCAACGTCTAAATGTGTCATGATCATTTCCACTACTTCTTTATCTATAGGTATGTTGTTGTGTAAGAGTTGCAAAAAGCGTTTCAACTCAGATGAGTCAATAAATGAACTTCCATCGGTATCCATTGCTTCAAAAATTCTGAAAATTTTTACACAAACTAATTAGCAGCATATATCGATCGATCACTGATAAACTTGGTACAACTAATTGCAAATCATCGATCTTTTAATTAAGTACACATGAGCTCACCGATCTATCGCAAGTTTTCTCTGTGTTTCATCTCGGTTGTTTAGAAGATCATGTCGCACCATACCAGATATTAGCTTCATTAAGCTAACTTTCTCTTCGAGCAAAAGTTGAGCAATCTGGAAAAAAGATTATTATAGAGAACCAAAAAGATGTTAATTACTATACCTAAGTCACTACAATAAAAATAAGTTTATGCCTAGCCTAAAATAAATAAGAATCCCAATAGAGTAATTCATAGGACCAAACAAGAAAACGTCATATCTAAAAGTGTTAAAATAAGTTTATAAGACACTTTTGAGCGATGTAACAAGTTTTTAGGACAATTTCAAGATTAAATGTCGTATTAACTGATTTTATAGGACGTTTTTGAAAAGTATCCTATAAACCAATATTTTAAGAGGACGAATGTGTTTATAGGACACTTTTTCAAATAATATTCTATAAAATAGGTAATAGAACACTTTATGTGGGAAAAAATTTAATAAACTTGTTACGATGTCCAAAACCAGTCCTATAAACTTTTTGTAACGCTTTTAGATATAATGTTTTTTGGTTTGGTCATATAAAACATCCTATTTGGACGCTTATTTATTTTAATCTATAAAATCAGTTTTGTTGTAGTGAGTGGAAGTAGTTCGAATAATTAAGAAGAGTAAAAAAGTAAATATCGTGAAAAGGTAACAAGGAAAAGTTAAGTGGAGGTTCATATGTGAATCCATTAATTAAAAAAAACCGAAAATGCATATGTGAATCAACGTTACATATACTGGGTTTGCATATGCATCTTAGACAAAAAATTTCAGTGATTCATATATATGAAGCTTTCCTCTATCACATTCTCATGATATTTAGCCTTCTTATTTATGATCGATAATTATGATGATACCTGATTGAACTTTTTATGTGAACTTGGATCCTCCATCAATTGTACTTTTTGAAAAAACCATTCTTTAAACCTAAGAAGAACTTCATCTCTTCCAATCATTTTTTGCTCTTTAGTAACCATCTTCTTCTCCATTTCTATTTCCATCTTCTTTAATTCCATTTCCAGCTTCTTCTCCATTTCTATTCCCATACGCATAAGATGTTTATTCCTGTTCACCATAAGCACTTGAACTTCATAAAAAGGTACTCGCATTTCGATCTTTCTTTCAATATCCGCATACTCCAGTGTTCTTTTCTGTATGCTGCCATCTGCATTCTGCAAAGTTAATCGATGCCCCGAAAGGGGAATGAATCAAGAACAAGATCAGCAAATCAATGCTTTCAGTATAAATTCAAAATCGGGTTTATACGAGGCAAATATTTCTTAGCGTCCTAATAGACCATTTTATAAGACACAATTTATAGGACCAAAAAATAAAACTTCTTTCTGAAAGGGTGTTGTAACAAAAACAAAATTTCTTACTTAAAGGCGTTGTAATAAGTTTATAAAAGGTTTTTTGGATGTTGTAACAAGTTGTTTAGAACTTTTATGAAGAAAAAAAACGTCGTATTAGTTATTTTATAGGACACTACTTGAAACAAGTGTCCTGTAAAGAGAGACGAGTTTATAGAACATGTCCCAAAAATGTCATATAGAATAGCCTAATGCGACGTTTTGTGGAAGTGTTATGCCCAAAATTAATTTGTAAACTAATTACTACGTCTTTAAATATGACGCTTTAATTTTTGGTCCTACAAATTATGTCTTATAGGAGGAGGCTACTTACACCCCCATAATTGCTAATTGCACCCCTACTCTCCTCACATACATCAACATCATGGTCTGTTTTTACATTCCCGTTGCACGGAATAACATGATTATGATATTCATTAGGATGCAAATAGCAATCCCCATCTTATAAAGTGTTCTATTACGATGCTTAAAAATTGTCGGCATTCAATAAACTCAATTTTGTTGTAGCAGTTCTTTTTTAAACTAGATGTTCTGTAAGTAAAGCCAATAGATGCACACCTGAGCGAAAAAGTAATAGGCTAAGCATAGAAGCGCTGCTAAAAGAGACATACTTAGGACGGAGTTTTGATCATCAAATGAAACACCATATGCCATCGGTATCAAGATGACTATAAATGGAATCAAAGAAACAAGCATGAATCTTGCATGAAGACCGGTTTCTAAATCTGTAACAACACCAAAACCTGTAAAAACACTCGGTCTAATTAGCGAAAATTCTTTAAGGTTATTAATATTGAAGTTACAATGCAATTGTTAATTAATGCCGTTGTAATAAACTTGTAGAATATATTTGAGCATTACAACAAATTTTTTAGAGCATTTCTATAACAAAGAATTTAGAATGTCACATTCGTTATTTTATAGGACATTGTTTGAAAAGGTATTTTATAAAAACAAGTGTACTATAAAAAAAACACATTCTCAAACTTGTTATTTAAGATACGGAAAAGTGTTCTATAAACTTTTAGTGGTGTCTTATAAATCCAACTGTGTTATAATGATAGTTTTTTTTTATTAGATACGAGAGACGAAGATAGAGAACCTGTTAATAGTAGTTGTAACCGTTGAAACCGATGATCGTTTTTGTTTCTTTCGTGATCGAACTTCCGGCGGCCGAAGATCATGCAGAATCCCCATACAATTGTGAGAAGTAATATCGGTGAGCCAACTAACAACCCAACTGCCATTACAAGATGCTCTTCAGCATCTTCATTCTTACTCAAAGCCACACTTGCTGCAATCATCAACACAAAAAACCATTTCTACTCACCATATATATATATATATATAAATATATAGAAGTAGGTTCAAACAAGAACATTAGCTATTTGTAGGAATAAAGGAACTAATACTAACCACATATCTCTATTTAACAAACCAAAAATTAAACCAATATTAATTTATTACTTGAAGGGTATTTTAGGAAAGTATTAATATTGACAAAACACTATTCATTTATTGATTTGATGTCTGATTGTTTTTATTTAAAATAAATATCTAACCAAACTTGATTTTCCCTCTTTTTTTTAGATACAATATTTTAATAAATTTGATTATATATTTGATTTTCCCTCTTTTTTATCAAAACAAAATATCTTATCAATTTTGATTTTTTCTCTTTTTTTAAGATAAAGTATTTTATCATGTACAATTTGATTGTGATACAACGGCCTTGAAATACAATTTGAGAGCCTTAAATCTTGTAAAATTACATGTGATTTGAGTATCATATGTGATTTTGTACAAGGTTATTGTAAAATTATTCTGATTTCAAGATTATATGTGATTTTGTAAAAGCTTCTTGTGAAATCATGTGATTTCACTATTATATATGATTTTGTACAAGGTTATTGTGAAATCATATATGATTTTGTACAAAGTTATTGTGAAATCATGTGATTTTGTACAAGGTTATTGTAAAATCATATGTGATTTCAGTATCCAATGTGATTTTTACAAAATAATTGTAACATCATATGTGATTTCATTATCATATGTGATTTGTACAAGGTCATCGTAAAATCTTATCTGATTTTAGTATCATGTGTGATTTTGTACAACGTTCTTGTGAAACCATATGTGATTTCAGTATCATATTTGATTTTGTACAACGTTCTTGTGAAATCATATGTGATTTCAGTATCATATATTATCATATGTGATCTTATAACCGTATAATGCAAACACACCTAATTTACAACATCACATGTGATTACATATGTGTAAATTCATATGTGATTTTCAAATGCAATCATGCATGATTTTGTATCAATTATTAATGTTAAATCTTATATTACTTGACCCAAACTATTATATATTACTACCCCAAATTACCATACCTATTATACCCCTAAAAGAAATACCCTTGGTTGGAAAGTGTGTATAAAGTAACATTAATTGCCACAATGCCATTCAATATAATAACTATTATTTACTTAAAACATGTGGCTATAAGATGGTTCCTTTGTTCCTACATATTGGGTTGTTCTTGTATGAACCTCCCTCTAAATATATATATATATATATATATATATATGACACTAGTTATATAGGGGTGGGTTCAAACGAGAACGACATCAATTTAAGAGAATACGAGAATGATTTTTAACCACCAATTTTTCTTTTCAAATACATTACCTACACCACCTCTATAGCCACCACCACCATCCATAGCACCTCCACCACCACCCACACCACCTCTGCCGCCACCACCACCGCCACCACCACCGCCACCACCACCGCCACCACCACTGCCACCAACACCTATGCCGCTGCCACCAATGTCGGCACCACCGGCACTGCTGTCGGCACCACCGGCACCGCTGTCGGCACCACCGGCACCGCTGTCGGCACCACCGACACTGCCGCGGGTACCTCCGAAACCACCGCCGGTACCTTCGGCACCATCGGCACCACAACCAGTAACTTAGAAACCACCGTCGGTACCTCCGACACCATCGAAACCACTGCCGGTACCTCCGGCACCACCATCGGTACCTTCGAAACCAGCGGTAGCGGTGGCGGTGGTGGTGGTGGTGGTGGTGGCGGTGGCGGCGGCAGCAGTGGAGGTGGTGGTGGAAGTGGGGGAAGTGGTAACCATAAAGGTGGTGTGCAGTGGGTGATGTATTTGAATTACAAAAATGGGTGGCTAGGAATCATTCTCGTATTCTCTTAAAAAGATGTCATTCTCGCATGAACCTTTCTTTAGTTATATATATATATATATAGGGGTGGGTTCAAATGTGAACCACTTTTTGGTTGTGAACGTGAGGACAACCGAGAGCGCGACACGTGGCGGATGACTAGGCGCCACGTCAACTCCACGGCGGATGACTAGGCGCGATTCATGGGAGGGCATTGAATTAAAGAGGGGGACCACACTCAAAGTCGCCACGTGTCGCGCTCTCGGCTGTCCTCACGTTCACAACTAAAAAGTGGTTCACATTTGAACTTTCCTCTCTCTCTCTCTATATATATATATATATATATAGAATCGGATCGCGTAGGAATTTTTTCGTAGGAACCACTTTTGTCAGCAAAGGTTCATAACTTCGTATATAAGTAATTAACATATATGATATATCAATATGGGTCCCTTTCTTTTGTTAACCCGCTATTTTATGTTAACCCTATTAACTCATCACAACTGTTGATCATTTTAATCAAAAGCCATGGTTAAATGCCTATATTTAAGAAAAATTTGTTTTTTTCAAATTTAAAAAACGAATTAGCACACATGGGTTAATTGGTTATTTCCAACCAAATCTCTGCATTCTGATTGGACGAACATATATGAGTTAATACGGTTAACACAAAATAATGGGATTACAAAAAAAGGTAACTCATATCAATATATAGTTAAGGTTCAAATGGAAACTCAAATTTGATTGCGAACGTGGGACAGCCGAGAGCGTGCCACGTGTCTTATTTGGCTCATATTCAGTCTGAATACTACAGGATTATTATTCAGACTGAATGTGACACATGACGCGCTCTCGATCGGTTGTCCTCACGTTCACAATGAAAGATAAGTTTTCAATCGAACTTTCGTTCACACAAATATATACATAAGTAAGGTGTATATACCAGCAAGCACGAGAGGTTCCGGCAAGGAATCAAGAAGCTGAAATAAAACCGCACCCCAATAGCCTTTCCCAAAGAGAAGATCTCGTGAATCACGACTAACGTACGATTCTCCACAATACAACAAGTATTCATATATCGCGATAACAAATATATGACCTGGTAGATTTGTTGAACACGGCAAAAACCCATACATTTGATGGCATGATGATGAATTCCCTTCAGAAGAATCCATTCCCATTTCCATTCCGATTCCAATTCCGGTTCCGATTTCTTTAAGATGATCAGTAGTACCATCTGAGAGAAGCAACTGATCATAATGCACTCTACCTGCAACTAATTCCCCATATAAAACCAAAACAAGAAAAACAAAACAAGATGCAGTTGATCTTGAAAAAACTAGTTTTCCCATTTGAAAATGGCTCATTGTAGGTTGATTGAAATTGGGTTTGGATCATATAGCATATATATATAGATCCATCATCCATGGGACTATGGAAGTTCATTCTAAGAGAGGGAGGAGATAATGTCAACGTTTCTTCATTGGTGCTTTTGGTCTTTGAAGAAGCTATTAAAAAACAAGGTAGTTAGAGTAAATTAAGGAATCCTATAATATCATATATTAAAGTCATGGATTCACATATTAATTATCAAGATCAACTCATCAAAGTCAATCGTTTTCACCATCTAATTAAAGTGTTATAGAATATTAAAATGGAAATGAAATACAAATCAATGGTTCTAAGGTTGTGTTTTGCATACTAAGTGATAAGCTAGCTTATGATAAAATGACCAAAAAGGGTATTTTGGGGTACAATAATTAATATTAGTATGGGTATAATTAGAAAAGGCTATAAAAAGTTCCTGAAACACTAGTCCAACTAGCATTTCAATAAGCTAGCTTATGGTCCATCCAAACATGTACTAGGTTATCTTTTGCCAAACACGGCCTAAATATCTCGTAATGAAACCAATGTTTGGCTTTGCCACCACGTTAACGGTTAACCCCAATCGCTCCATTCTAATATGGCTTGGCTTGTGTATAACTTGTAACGTACTATGGCGTGTTATGACCTGTTATGATATGATGCGGCATATACGAAGCTTTATCGCACAACACATGGGGTTATAAGACATAAGATAATTATATATGACACCTAAGAGTTACATGTATACAAAAACTAAAATCATAAGTAAGTAAATCCTTACTCTTCCCCTAAGTAGAGAGTCTATTGAAATATGATTTGAATTTATAGCATCCATTTTTGATAAGTTCTAAGCTCCTAAGTTTTTGGATGATCTCTAAACTCCTATAGTATATATGCTTCAATTAAATCAAAGACACCATTGCAAAGTCATCATGTACCCATAGATCCCTACACCCTATATACTTAGCTGCCTGGAAGAATGTATAGAAGTAGAAAAGGTTTCCTTGCCTCTTTGCAACTCTCCTCATAATCTCCATAGTTAAGTCATGGTTGTGCCCATGGTTTTTCCATTAAAAGGTTTTACAGGTAAAGTGCTTGTGTTCCTGGTTATCTTGTTCCACTTATTATTCTTCTTACACTCATGATCATTAACAAGTGGTATCAGAGTTATGTCTATACTCTATACTTTGAAGTATGATTTACCGTTGTTGGATTAATGTACAAGGTTCTCATCATGGCAAGTCAATACGCGAGCAGTATTAGCATACATGGATCTTGATAATGCTTTTGTTGGGCATGATACAATGCCAACAACCTGGATCGTTGAGAAGAAGGAACGGAAGGACCGTAAGGCTTTATCTCACGTTCATCTATCAAATAATATCCTATAAGATATATATTTTGAAATAAAAATTGCATCCTCATTGATTGTGTCTGATCTAGAATCTATGGAGGTAAAATATAAAGGAAGATTTGGGTTTGATTATACTATGTTCTTTGTCGGGTTCTTATTCAAATTTTAGAGACATGATACTCTAACCCTAAATGAGTTATATGGATCGTTGACTGGAATCTGTAAGATAGGTGGAATAAAAATTTATTGTTGGGTCCGACTATGGACCGGACTCAACATCAGTCCGAGGGAAGCAGTGCAGACTGGGTTTAAATGCACTCGGAATAAGCGGGCTAACTCGAGATGATGGGGATCGGGGTTTCAGCTTACAAAACTGGGTCAAAGCAGGCCGAGAACAAGTATAAAGATTAAATGGGGGGACCTTGGACAAAGTCCTAGTGGTTATACCCATCGATCCAACATTTATGCTTAATCGTGGCAGACAAAAAGAGAAAAACACTTAAAGCAATGGCAAGAGTACAAACTAGCTATAACAAAAGGAGATCAAAGTCTAGAGGTTGAAATCATCAAAATACATCTTTCTAAGTATTGCAAAAGAGATGACCATGATACATCTGAATGTTATAATTTAACAAACAAAGATAAGAATACAACCACTTACATTCGAAGATAAAAGTTAAGGTCGACTTAAAAAGTCTAACCAAAAGAACATAAGTAGTAAATGAAGATCTCATATAGCATACATTAGAATTTGGTTAATAGAGGAAGCAAATGTCCAATTTCAATCACCTATGACATACACTTGTATTTAAATTTATTATTATGCAGTTTGGAGATATTTTTATCAAAAACAATGACTAGTGTTTGATAAATTATAATTTAAATTTGTCATAAAATTTACAAATTAACAATAAAAGGTAACAAATGACTATAAGTCGATCGGTAACAGAAAACCCATTAACCAGTTATAAAATGATTATTCATCACATGCATTAACTTGGGAAACCGAATGATTGAACTGAACATGACAATGCTCTTAAGAAGAATCCACTCTTTTAACATGTAGAAATGATTATTCATCACACATGCATCGGCATCAACATCAACATTAATACATTATCACTATTAAGATTATAAAACACCACTAGTGAAAAACTGTTTAAAATGTTCAATGATATTCTTAATGCAAAATAATTAACTTTGTTTTCTAAATCCGACCAATTTTATGATATCAATCTATTTTAACCTCTATTTATATTCATTTTCAATCTTCTTTTCCTCTTGATCATCATCATTGGCTTTATATCATTATAATTAAAATTCAAAAACACACCCTCAATGAAAACCAATTAAATTGAAGCAACACGTCTATACCATAGAATCTATTCCTTATTTTGTAAATATGTGACAAAAATCATAAACTTTTATTATTTATTTTCAATAATTTACTAAATAATAAAATAAATACATGTTCAAACTCATTACATGATGGAAATAAACACCACTACCCAAATTCTACAAGTACTCTTGGGCCCAATTAGGCTACAATTGTAAAACATAATTGAAGAAAAAAGAAATTAAAAATAAATAAAAATAAAAAAGAAAATCAAAACAATGCTCTACACCAAACATCCAATACCCCACAGGCCACAACCCCTTATTCTTTAAGAAAAAGAATCTACATAAAAAAAATATAGAAACCCCATGTGAAAAGGACATAATTACCCTTTCTTCCTTCTCTATCAAAAAAGCATAAAAGAAGCCATGTTATATATTAAAATAGTCACATGCCAATCATGGGACCACCACTCAAAAGCCTTGAAACACATCACGTGCCTGCATGGGCGCACTTTAGCACCACCCAGTCCACCCCTTCCCCACACCCCCACACACTCCCATTTCCTCGTCTAATTGCACCTCCATAATTGCTAACTGTATCCCGATTCTCTCCACACACATCAACATTCGAGTTTGTTTTTTACATTCCCAATGTATAGAATTATCTGATTCTGACATTCATAAAGGTGCAAATAGTAATCTCCTCCTTCTAATTCCTGGATCCGAGATTGATGATCACTCACATTCTTCATCGGTACCATTAACAGTTGTTGGTGGTGGCGGAGACGACATAGATTCTGGTGAATCGGTTGTTGTTGCGGTGGCGGTGTTGTTCTCTGCCTTCTTCATGTTTTGTTCATGATAAACTCTTCTTAATCTCTCAATCTCCTTCTTCAATGCTTCTTGATGAGCTACAATTTGCAATTAATCCATAAAGAACATTAGGAATTCAGATTATCGTTCATCATATTTTTCGTTAATGAAGACATAGCATATTTTCTTACCATCTTTGAAGATCTTGTCCTGTGCCAAAGCCGCGATTCGTTGCTTAAGCGAGCTGTTATCTACGTTTAAAATCAACCTCTGGTGATCCAAAAATGCTACTCGTGGCGATAATGTCGATACTTCCGTCTTCAAATTAACCAAAATTGAATGTTGATTATTGATTTGATCGAAGGACATTATAGGTTGAGTTTGGCAAAAACAAGCTGGCTTATAAGCTACATGATTGGGATGGATCATAAGCTAGCTTATTGAAACGCTAGTTGGAGTAGCGTTTTAGGAGCTTTTGTAGCTTTTTCCAATTACGTTCTTATTAATATCAATTATTATATCCCAAGATACTTTTTTTGGACATTTTACATACTCATAAACTAGTTTTTGTTAAACATAATTTGTTTATAAGTTAGCTTATTAGTCAACAACTAGTTTATCGGCTATCGACTAGCTTATCAGCTAGTTTGCCAAATGAAACCATAATCGAGGATTGTGTATGTATAAAATTCGATCCGTAATCAATCCAATGAACAAAATTACGTACCGGCAATGTGTCAAATCGAGATGATTACCTGAAGATTCGTAACACTTCGTTCGAGTTCGGAAATGTAATGCAATTTCCTAACTCTTGATCTCTGAGCAGATTGACGGTTAGCTAATATCCTGTTGATTAATCACATATGAATAAATGAGTATATATGTTTTAATATTAATATCTGTGAGTTATGATGTTTATTAATGCGATTCGATTAGCTTGTTCTTCAAGCAAGAAGTACTACATTCGAGTAGAATTAAGATACTCATTGTAGCTACAGAAGTTGTACTTTATATGGATTGTTAGAGAATCTCCATATCGACTTCTTTAAAATAGAGAAAATGAGGATTTTTGACAAATTTAAGCTCCAATAGTTTTCTAAAACTTTTTTCAACATGAGAAAGGTTGTAAAAATCCTCAAATTTATTTAAAGAACTATACAAAAATGATTACCATGAGAACGAAATGACTTTTTATTCCAATCCACACAGTACATGTCCACCAATCAGATGAATATACGTTATTAGAGAGAGAATATATACTTAACTAAAATATACTATAAAAATATGAGATGTTATTATTTCATTGGTTGGATAGGGTTAAGATAGAGGAATTTTGTATAGATGATTTCTATTCATTCCACATGTAAGAATTTTTAAAAAGGTATGTTTAAGAGAAAAAAATAATATTTTATGACATACATGTAATATTTTAATGATCGGTTGGAGTTGAATACATTTTTTTATAGAGATTCTAAACTTTAGATCTCTATTTTGAAAAAATTTAGAGAAGCTATTGAAGATGTTCTTAGTGTGGTACCTTTTAACTCGTTTTGGATCAACGACGGTGCCGCCATCGCCAGAAAAAGTACCGTGATCACGCTTGACGAAATCCGTCTCCTGTTCGTAACCACCACCATCGTCTTCCACCACCTCTCTGGGCTCATGTTTCGGCCTTTGCGGCGGTTGTTGTTCCGCCTCTGGCTCAGGCGGCGGCATTGTTTTCCGTTCGTCATTATCGCTGTTTTGATCAGACGGCATGGAAAACGACGACTGGAGACTCGCCGTAAAGTCGTCGGAGAACATAGAACTCAGCTGTTCATCATCCAACCGCTCAAATCCGCTATTACTTTCGCAATTGGCACGAGAATTACGACATTCGTTCATAAACGGAGGAGGAGGTTCGATAAACGCGATCGGATCGCTTGTGGATCTCCGGTGAGAGTTCCTTCTTGCGGAGGAGAAATCCACAAAGTCGTCCATCCAGGTCGGTGGCTGGTAGCCAAACGACGGCCATTTCTGCGCCATTGCTGGTGCTTTTGGCGGCAATTGTGCCATATATATATATATATATTATATACAAAATTAAATTGAAATTGAAACTAACTTTGAAAATTTTGAAATCTAGGACGATTTCTTAGTTTGAAATTAAGAGGAACGAAATTGATTGAGAGATTTGGAGAGAATATATATGTATAGAGATTGTGGCGGTGGTGGTGGTAGTTGATCACATGGAGGATTTGGACAGCTAGCAACAGCTAGCATGGGAACGGTTTCACTGGAAAAAACCCGGGGGGATAAGTAACTAAATACACACAGGAATTGAAGAGAGGGGCGGAATCTGGACACCACGTGCTCATGTGACACACACATCTCTTCCTTCCTTCCTTTATACTCTCTCTGTCTCGTCAAATCATTATTAAAAGCAATTAAATATCATGTCCGGCTCGGTTGGTCTTTCTAAGGATCGCAAAATCCTAGGAGGGGCTATGGATGGTATTCCAGTTCACTTGGGTTCGAATTCGAGGAGAGTCAATTTGAGAACATGAGGAGTACCTCAGCCCAGTCAAAGACTGTAGTTGGACTCTAGGTCCAGCGTAAACTGGGTCGGCATAGCAGCGAATTAGTGGGCTGCCCTTGGATTCTCGATACTGCCAGGGAGGCGGGCGGGAGTGTGTGTGTGTGTGTTCGTGGTAGCCGTTCGATGCCGCTATGCCTTCCAAAAATAATGATTAAAAGCAATTGAGGTCGAAATAAAATGGCAACTCGGTTCTTTTTTCGATAAAAATATATTGTTGGTAAGTATCTTGAATTCGGTAAACACTTATGAGGAGGTAAGAGTTGTTACCATATCTTTTATCAAGTAAGCTTTTAGATTTTTGTCATGTTTAACTAATAAGATAAATGATATCGATAAGGTTTGGGCAGTGATACTTCCACGGTCACAATTTTTATTTCCACAGCAATTTTTAAGAAAATTACTTTTTTACCCTTCTCTTTCCTCAAACACATCAAACCTTTCTCTTTCCTCAAACCCATCAATGGTTAGCCCATCCCCATACCAAAGATCTTATCCTCTTACCGGCGGCGATCAGGCACTCCACGACCTCCGCCATCTCCGACCGCTTCTCCGTCGTCGATCTCACACACCTCGCCGCCAAAACCACCAGCATTCTCACGGCGGAGGAATCCTCCGGCGAGATCTCGATCTCCGGATCGAAAATCTCTACATACTCGCCGGATTTTATCAGCGGCGCCGCCCAATCGACGATCGACGGCGGACTGTAGTTCAAATCGATCGCGTTCCGGCCGGAGAAGATCTCGAGAAGGAGAATTCCGAAGCTGAAAACGTCGCTTTTGGAGCTTAGAACTCCTGGCGCAAGATAGCACAGGTCTAGGTATCCTAGTGTTCCGGCCGGCGGCGTGCGCTGGATCCTGATGTCGTCCTCCACGTGTCCTCTGAGAGCGAAGCCGAAGTCTCCGAGCCGAGCCGTCCATTTTCCGTCGAATAAGACGTTCGACGACTGGATATCACGGTGGATCACCGGAGGGTTCGAAGAGTGCAGGCGGTGGATCACCTGAACCGCCGGTAAAATATAAGGTCTCCGCTATGGGAACGGCGGCACGTAAGGCTAACGCCACGGTGTCGATTAAAGTCTTCCTTTCTTCATGACCTCAGATGACCATTGATGGGTTTGAGGAGGAAAGAGAGGGTTTGAGGAAAGAGAAAGATTTGAAGTGATTGAGGAAAGAGAAGGGTAAAAAAGTAATTTCTGAAAATTTGCTGTGGAAATATAAATTTTGGCCGTGGAAGTATCACTGCCCATAAGGTTTTGGTAAACGACCCTAAGTTGTCGTTTACTAAATATTTATTGAGTAAGTGTTTGCCAATATTGTTTACTTTATTGATTGTGCATGACAAATATCAAGAAACTTACCACGTAAGTAGTGACGGATCCAAGATTTTTTCTGAAAAGGGAACTTTAAGATAGATTAAAGTCCCGCAAAGTCTTCTGATATATTTTCAGCCTAATTACATTGTTTCGAGAGATTTTTAAAATATTTAGTTGATTTTAAGAAATTTCTAAGTTTTTTTTGGCAATTTCGATGTTTGGTTGATTTCAAAAGCTTTTTTAGTTTTTGGATTAATTACGAGATACCTTTTTAATTGATGAGGCTCATACGAAAATTCACTAGGAGCACAAGATGAATATTACAAAACTTTCTTTTTCTTGGAAAGAAACGAGAGGACTTCAATCAGTGACCCCACGATCGCCCTCTGAACGATCAGAATAAGGTAAAGCTTGAAGATAAGTATTTCGACCGGATCCCCTTTGGAGAGTTACGAGTTGCTGTTGAAGGACTTTCTTTTATAAGTGGGGGCCTATCCCCCATGGTTAGTATAGTCCATCCGCCCCTACACGAGACAATTACAAAGGTAAATAGTCTATCCGATAAGTGTAGAAAATAACTTTTATAGTGGGCTTAAGATTCTTTTACCAATACTTTATTTTCATAGCCAAAATGTCACACACTAATGATAAATTAAAGGAAATCTCTTGCCAATAAAAACATACCCGAGAAAATTTTGATAAACAGTCCTTAAATATTGTAGGATGAAAAGCTATATATGTAAATTGTTAAAAAAATTACTTTGAATTTTAAAGCATATATAATTAAATCTTTTTATACGAAGACAAATACATTTTTACGAATTTTCTTTTATATCATCGAAATGTAACTATTGTTTTTACATTTTAAAGTAGTGGTTCGAATTAAAAAAATGTTTATTTAGCAACGTTTTATAAAATAAGGCTATCAAATCATAACATTGAAAATAAAAAATTCTATGATTCATATGTAAAAATGAGAGTGTGAAATTAATAACCAGAGGTTGAATCTACGTAACGAAGGTTCAACCGGAATATTTTCTTATGCTACCCTTGTTTTATTTCCACCATACCCATCCGATATAAGATTTTGGAACGTTAATTTATTTTGTCTTACTGATATTTACTTTATATCATTTTTTATTATAATTGAACTGGAGTCATATATTTATACATGATGAAATTTGATTGAAGAAATATAAAAGAAACAAAAAAGAGATAACTACTATTTTTTTCTTCATTTAACTTTGCCCTATGTTACTTCTCGATGAATTTTTTTATTAAATTACAGAATTAATTAAAAAAAATTACAGTTGTTGAATGTAAAAAAAGTTGTTTTCTTTTTCTTGCTAAAATTTGTTTGAAATAAAATGATTGAATGTATAAGACACATCTATACATGAAGGCTTATATATTGTATCTAACTCATCGTTTGATATCTTCACCTTGTTGATTAAAATTGTATCTATCTAAATGAATCCTTTTCTACAAATTTTTACTAACGTATGCCAAAATCATATCCTTTTTTATATGCTTTTAAAATATTGATTTGACTTGATCAAAAGTTATTTAAATCACTTCTTAGGCTATACGTAGCAGAACCCTTCAAGCCCTTTCAACCCCACTGTCACATCAGCTTGTTTTATAAACCCCTCTGGAACCCTCTATAATTAGTATCTGAACCCTCCCAAACCAAATACCCAATACGATTAAAAAAAAGGTGTGAGAGAAGAGAGAGCGGTTTATCGATGTGGAGACACCACCGCAGCCCGAAGCCCGTCAGCAGGTGTATCGGAGCCCGCCCAACCCCAACAGCCCGCCATGCCAAACTTGCTGCAGCCCAAGTTGCTCTTGCTACTCGATCACAGCCTTAGGGATTTCTAAAAATAGAAAATTTTAAAATTTTATTCTCTTTTTTGACAACTATCTTCTTCACTTCTATGGGATTTCTAAAAACAAAAACATAATACAAAAGTCGAGGTTTAGATAAATTTCTATAACTTAATATAATAAAAATAGTTTTTTTATACATTTTACCAATAACAGTGAGTTATTATTAGTTTATAGAAATTGTAAAATATTTTAATAATGTAACTGGTATTAAAGAAAATCTAAAATAAAAATTCTATAGAATTGAGTATAGCTTTTCCCTTAAAAATTTTAAGTTTCAATTCTGTATGGATGTATTGAAAGAAAAAAAAAAAAAAAAACTGTTAGAAATGATGTTAGCCATACCTTAATATCTTGAAATATACTGGAAATGGAAATTATACCACTTCACATGTGAAATTGGTAGGCATGGCCCCTCCAACAATCAACCCACATGGAGAGGGGGTATAGGTCAAATTGTAGCTTTTTTAATTATTTGTGTCTTTTTCTTGTTTCATTTACTTTCAATTTATTCAATTTGTTGTCTTAAATAAAACTATGAATTACTTTTGCTTTAAAATAAAATTAGTTGTGTTTATCCAGTATTAAAATATGTTTATTAGGCTATGTTTGGAAAAATAGCTGATAAGTTAACGTATGACTGATAAGGTAGCTGGTGACTGAACGATAAGGTAGCTGGTGACCGATAAGGTAGCTGGTGAATAAGTTACGTTTGGCAAAAACTGGCTGATAAGGTAGCTTATGACTATAAAAGGACAAAAAATGACATGTTTGAAAATTAATGGTGTAAAACTTAGCAAGGGTATATTTGGAATAAAAAAATAAAAAGTCTCATAAGTCACCAAAAGGTTAGTGATAGTAGCTTTTCAAAAGCTAACTTATAAAGTTAACTTATGGTCATCCAAACATGTACCTGACTTATAAGGTGACTTATAAGCTAACTTATAAGTCACCTTATTTTTACCAAACAATGCCTTAGTCGATTTTATGAAGCTCAAAAATAAAAGGTTAATTGATGCCTATTGTAACTTATAAAAACTCGTTGTTTCATAGCTTAAATCAACGAAAACTCTTCGTGAGGTTATTTAATATGATGCAAATGTTTCATACAAAATTCATTTTTTAGTGTTCTTTTTTGTAAAAATGACAAAGTTTCATAGAAAAAAAATACGTGAAACAGTTTCATAAGAATGAAAAAAATGTATAAAACATTTTCATTTCTACATAAAAAATACAAAAATATGACAGAATTTCATAAATGTATTATATGAAACATTTTCATCATACTAAACAACTTCACGAAGAGTTCTCATTGATTTAAGCCAAAAAAACCACCGGTTTGTAAGGTTTTTACTCTTATGTTGGTTTCTAAATGAACTTCCTCTCTCTATATATAAATGACTGTGTGAGAAGTGAATCTGGACCGTTGATCACTTATAATCTCATTTCCTCCCATGAATTGCGCTTTAGAAGTGAATTGATTCGGTGAATCCCATCCTAATGTGCACCCACTTCTCATGTTTCTCACTTAACCTCGACTTTTAACCAAAATCCAACTCTCTCTCTCTCTCTCTCTGTGACAGAGAGAGAGAGAGAGAGAGAGAGAGAGAGAGAGAGAGAGAGAGAGAGAGAAGTAGAGAAGATCTTTCATGCAGTCAACATTTACAACTTTGACTGTAAAACATAAATAACTTCTTGCATGGGTATGTAGAAGGTAAAGGGGTAGTTTCTTAACTTTCATAAATAGACAACAAACAAGTTCATATGTAAACTTGTTTGATTCACATATGAATTGTATTTTCACATGTGAATCGGTTAATTAGTTCTTATGTGAATCAAAGGGTTAATACGTGAATCAAAAGAATTCATATGAGAATCTGTTAAAAATAGTTCATATGTGAATTACACCGGTTTACGTACGAACATATACATCGTATGTGAATTAACTAAAAAAAGTTAATATGGGAATTAATTGGATTCACACATGAACCCATTTGCCGCCTATTTGTTATAATTACGAAATCATCCCCCTATTTTAGGCATAGTCGTAAACTTTGACTGATCTTGATTAGTCAAATTAGATATTGACTGTATGAAGGGCTAGGATGACTTTTCTACTTGTCATTTATTTTGCATTATTCATTTGAACATTTGGACATAAAGAGTGAAGTCCAAACGAAAACGATTAAAGAGAATAAGAAAACGGTTGAATCATGTTAGAACTGATTCTGTTGCATTACCATTGCTGAAGTTCTTTTGGTTAACACTGCTGGTTGTGGAGTTCTTACCACTGCTAGTTCATATGTAGGTTACCACTGCCAGTATGTGAGATTTCACTGAAGTTGGAAGTTACCACTGCTCTTGAAGATTACCACTGCCTGTACAAAGTTACCATTGCTAGTTGGAAGTTAACACTGCTTTTGTTATTACCACTACTGTCAAGATAATGATAAGGAAAGGATTGCGATGAATGAAGATATGGACAAGATACGATCTGCTTGGAGATATTTTAGAGATTATCTTGTAAATCTAGTTTCCTTATTGTAATCTTGTAATTCGTATATATAGCTGATAGGTTTATCTTTGTTAGATACGAGTTTTTGATAGCTTTTGTTTTAGAATTAAGAGCCTCAAGATTGTTCTTGTAATCCCTGCAATTGAGAAGAGTTGCACGTCTGTTTGAGCCTGTTCAAACAGATTGGGGCTTGTGTTTGTAATCATTGAGCTATTGAAATCAATACACATACAGTTTGTTTAAATCCGTTGTTTTCTTAATACAATCAAAGTGTTATTCCGCAAACTTCTTTGATTGAGTTTTCTGATCTTGATATATAGATCCTGTCAAGTGGTATCAGAGCTAGATTGAAAACCAGAAAACTTGTTTACAATGGATACTCAGGAAACAGTTTTGGTCTCTAAAGTTCCCATGCTCAAACCCAATGAGTTTGACATGTGGAAATGTTAGAACCTCACTAGTTTGTTTGTAAAGAAGTCAGGGGCGTCTTTTGAAACGTTTGTAATAGTTAGTTTAAAACAATACTTTAGTGCACCTCTTAAAAGAGTCATAGACTCTAGGGGTTGTTTTGTAACTTCGACTCTATAAATAGGGGTCGCTAGTTAACGTTTTATAATAATCTTGCAACTGACAACTTTCTATATATGCTTTGTCTGATTATCGTGTTCTTCATATATATTGCATATTTGCTTGATTATCATTGTTTGAGCATTACTAACACTTGTAATAGCTTGCATTGATCCTTTACATTGCATCCTTGTTGAATATCGGACTCACAATTGGTATCAGAGCCCGTGTTTTGGTAGTTTTGGACAGAAATTTGAAGCAGTTTTTGCTATTTTTGGTATTTCCCGAATCGGATCTTCAATCCCGAATTGGACACTCGTGTCCCGACTCGGAACACTGTACTCCCGCATCGGGACTTCCAACTCCCGTATCGGGACTCCACAATCACCCGAATCGGATCTTTTTGCCTCTCCCGACTTGGAAATTTGATCTCCCGCATCAGGACTCTCATTTCCCGAATCGGGACTTGGCTTAAATTCCCGAATCGGGACTCTCTCACTCCCGAATCGGGACTTGCAATACTCCCGAATCGGGACTTGCTGTTTTTCCCGCCTTGGCCTTTCTTTTTGAAATTCTCGAATTTCTATAAAAGGAACGCTTTAAGCGCGGAAGCTCTGTCCAATCAGAAAACACCAACTACTCAAAACAGATCCTATTTCCGAGAACGCAATGTCAAAAGAAATAATCAGTATCGGTTCTGAAACACGACCTCCAGTATTAGTCGTCGGCGAATACCAGCAATGGAAACGCCGTATGATTAACTTCCTCGACTTACTGGATGACAAACTGATGGTCTCTATCACTGAGGGACCAATCAGACCGACGGTTACTGTAGCTGAAGTAGCCAGAACCAAGGTCACTCCCTATCTACCTGCATATGAGGTTGAAAAACCTTACGACATGTTCTCTCATGAACAACGAGCCAGGGCAGCCATTGATAAACGTGCTCTCACGTTACTCACTATGGCTCTACCGAATGACATGTTCGCGAGGGTTGACAGCTGTAAAGATGCCAGAGCAATGTGGCTGGGCATTGAACAGCAAATGCAGGGTGGTGATAAGGCACTAGAAGGCCAAAAGGAGAACGCTATGAACGCGTACGAAAGCTTCTGTGCTCGCGAGGGAGAGACGCTGACTGAAACCTACAATCGTTTAAATATCTGTGTAAACGATCTGCGAAGACTTGGCTTAGAGAAGAACAAGTACGAGGTGAATGTAAAATTCCTCAAAAGACTGAACAAACTCTGGCAATCTGTCACAATCAGCATCCAAGTGAGCCAGAATCTTGGCCAGCTTGGACTTCATGATCTGTATAGCATGATGCTACCTCATGAAGAAACCTTGTTCGGTAAAACTGAAAAGAAAATCGATCCTCCTACCTTGGCCTTACTGTCAAATAGAGGATCGTCCTCTCATGAAAACTACACCGTTGAAGAACCGGTAGTTCTTGATGATGGACTTACCGAAGAGGAGATGTTTCAGCTGGAGAACTCATTCGCCTTGATGGCTAAATTCCGGGGAAATCCCCAACGCTTCAACAGATTCAGACAAGGACCTCAGTTTGTAGGAGGTCAGTCTAGCCAAGGAGGGTACCAGTCAAGAGAAAGCTTCCAAAGAAACGATCAAGGAAGAACAAACAACTATCAACAGCGTGATAGGTCTGGGTACAACAATCAAGGATCTTATCAAGATCAAAGACAAAGCTACAACAACAACAACCAGCAACAGCAAAGGGATCAGGAGTACAACTCCAACAACTACCACGGTAACAGAGGTTATCAGGGAGGTGGTTATCATCAAAGGTGGAACGACCAATCTGGTTCTAACTACAACAACCAGAACCAGAAAACAAATGATGATGGTCGTCAGCACAACAACACCGGTGGAACTGAACCTCCACAACAAAACAAGCTACCAGCTCTAGAAGCTCCACCCGCAGCCAATCAGAACAAAAACCCCGCTCGGGTTCCCACCTGCTACAACTGTGGTGACCCGGGTCACTATGCATCGGAATGCAAGAAGAAGCTCAAAGATTCTGCTTACTTTGAGAAGAAGGCTGCCGTGATGAAGAAGAAAGAGCAAGGCAAGGTACTGTTAGCTGATGAGGAAGACTGGATCATGGAACCAGAAGACTCGGATGATGAAGGCCCATCAGCCGTACAAGGACACTGCCTCATGGCTGACTTTGAGGAACCATGTATATCTGGTTCCCCAAACGACTCTACTGATGAAGAATCTGAGGTACATTCTTGTTCGCTATTGTCAAGACCTGATGAACTGTCTATGTCTGAAACTCTAAGACTTGAGAGCCAACTCCAAATGGAAAGAGCTCTCGTCGCGAGATTCAGAATAGAGAGTGCTGTGTATAAAAGTAGTTTAGAGGACCTCGCCGAGAACTTTAACAGAATGGAACTTGAGTCTGGGATTAGAGAATCTATCCTCGAAAACAAGCTCCTTGATCTTCAAAGATCTCACGACGAAATTGAAAGTAGTCGTGAAGAACTCAAGCTCAAATTTCACCTTCTTTCCTTGGAAAGAACAAAATTATTTGTAAAAATCGAAGAGCTTGAGGAAAATAATTTAAAGAGAGGACAATCTGAACATACCTTGAGTCTGCTTACCAAGCAAACCACTCAACATCCCTTTTATCAAGCCAAACCTGGGTTGGGACATTCAGAGAAAAGCATTCTTGAGAAAGCACCTGCACATCTATACAACTTTGACAGTATGAGTGCTTCCAAACCTGAACCTAGGTCAGTCAAAGGACAAGACAATGACAACTATGTGATGCAGACTGTGACCTTTACTGAGATAATAGATGGAAAAGCCGTATCTTTTACCACCAGTCCTGCCAATAGTTCAACCATTAGTCCACCTTCCAGTCCTGTTGCTAAGGGTCCCATCTTTACCCCTGCTAGTAACCCAGAGAATACTTTCACTAGCTGGGAAGACATCAAAGCTAGGACACCTAAGGTAGCAATGCCACCCATCAACTATGAGGACTTAAACTTCAGCTATGACACTAGGGAGATAGATATATCGGAGGACGCTGATGTTATCCAACCGTTGGATGTTTCCGCAACTCAGCCTCCTGCCCCAGTGTGTGTAGAAAAGGAATTGTTCCATCTTAGGTCCAAAGCCGTTGAACTTGATGCCTGTCGCCATAAGTTAAAGAACTTTGAGTCAATTCTTTCTGAAAAAGACAGCCATATCAAATCATTGGAACATAGTTATCATGAGGCAAATGCCGAAAGGATTAATATGTCAAACCAATGTGAGATCGCAGAGTTTTCTTGCTCATGTTTTAAAAACAAATTTGCGGATCTCCAAACACAACTAGTCGTCCAATTTATTAATAACACAATGGAAAAGGACTTCTTTTATGAAAAGGAACTGATGTTTGGTCAAACTTTCGCGAATCAATGTTGTCAAATCAATCAATTGAAAAGACGGGTGTCCTTCTTAGAAGAATTGACTCTTGGGATTCTTGTACCTGCGACTCTCCAATCACAACAGACTTTAGGTCAACCAAACCTAAACTAGTATTAGATCCTAATGTTGTGTATGATGTAAAGGTGTTTTTGGACGCTGATGATCCTCCTTCAGGTTACATTCCAAGAAAACCTGTTTTGCCAAAGGCACCTGCTATAAAGCAAATCAGTTCTCCTGAGCCACTTGCATCAGTGTCTGTGATAAACACTGAAGGTGCAAAATGTGTTGGTACTGACAAAGGGAAGTCAGTTAAGCCACACACACCCACAGTAACACAGACACAGAATTCAAAATCTGCCGACACAAGTAGCTCGGTAAAACCCATTAAGGGACTAGACTTTCATTCTAGTTCATTTGATGTGGGTGAGAACTCCAAACCTAAACAACCTTTGAAAATGTTAAAATCAGTTTGTCAAACCACCGCTAATTTCAAAGGTGGTCAATCCATTCTAGTTAAGCCGTCACCCAACTCACAACTTGCTTTTCATGCAGATGCGAGGACAGGTGATGGAACTGCGAATGTGAAGCCACGAAGAAGGAGATATCGGAAGAAGAAGAACTCTTTTAATGCTTTCCCTAAATGGGGTGGTCATGATCATACTGGTCTTGGCTACAACCCACCTAGTTGTAATTCAAACATGAAATCAAAGTCTGTACACTTTAATCACTCAGCGAATTCTGATAATCTTACAGCTTTCAAACATCATATATGTTCTTTGTTTGATAATTACATGCGTGTTGATATGCCTGGTTATGCAAATGCTTATAGTAAGTCAGGTAGTCCTCACCGGGAAAGAAAAGAGAAAACGACAAAGCAAAGTGCTTTGCCTCCAGTGAAGTCTCCTAAGCCTAAGGAGAAATCTGAAAAGGATACTTCACCGGTTGCTTTATCTGTTTCTAACGGTAGGACACCCATGTGGCAATGGGTTCCTAAACAACTTTGATCTTGCGTTTTGCAGGGAAGTCACATGTGGTACTTTGATTCTGGAGCCTTCAGGCATGTGACTGGGCAGCGCAACATCCTCTTCGACTACGTCGTTAGAGCTGAAGGCTTTGTTAAGCTTGTAGACAAGAGACGTCTACCGATCATAGGATATGAAAGCATGACGAATGGAGAACACGTCATCAAGAATGTGCGCTATGTTGAAGGACTGCCTTTTAACCTACTCAGTTCAAGCCAATTCTGTGATGGAGGATATCTTGTGAAGACATTCATTCTCGGGAGCAACATTGAAGACGATGATGGGAACGTGATTCTACGCGCTCGAAGGAACGGTCACCTATATACCACAATGTTTTATGCTGTTCCTCAACAACTGGAAACAGTGGTACTTCTCGCAAAAGCAACGAAGGAAGAAAGTTGGCTGTGGCATCAGCGTCTGTCTCATCAGAACTTCAGGGATATGAACAAGCTCGTATCTAAACACCTCGTCAACGGTCTACCGGAGACGCGACTATCTAAAGACACCCTATGCTCAGCATGTGAGAAAGGGAAAATGAAGAAGAGTTCGCATCCTCCAAGAATGGAGACAAACTGTCACCATCCCCTTGACATGCTGCATATGGATCTCTGTGGACCAATGAGAGTCGAAAGTCTTGCACGCAAGAAATATATGCTTGTACTTGTCGATGAATACTCTCGGTACACATGGCTCGAATTCCTTAGAGCCAAATCTGACGCTGCAGATCTAATCATCGCCTTCATCAAACGAATCCAAGTCCTCTTGGGTCGTCAGGTGAAGAAACTGAGGAGCGACAACGGTACAGAGTTTCGGAATGCGAAACTCCAGTCTTTCCTTGAAGAAGTGGGCATCTCTCACAACTTCTCTGCTGTACGTACTCCCCAGCAAAACGGAGTCGTAGAAAGGAAGAATCGTACGTTGGTCGAAGCTGCAAGATCCATGATAGCACATTCTGGTGTACCTCTATCCCTGTGGGCTGAAGCTGTATCAACTGCCTGTTACACTCAGAACAGGACTCTAATCGTTAAGCGGACTGGTAAAACCGTGTACGAAATGGTCAACAAGCGTAAGCCGAATATCAGATTCTTTACAGTTTTCGGTTGTGTATGCTATCTTCTGAACAACAGAGATGATCTGGGAAAGTTTGACGCTAAGTCGGATGAGTCTATCTTTATTGGATACTCACATAACTCAGCGACTTACCGTGTATACAACAAACGGACCCGATCCATCTTTGAGAGTCGGTACGTTGACTTCTCTGAGACTGAGATGTATTCTAGTGCCAGCCCTAGTTCAGATAGTTCTGTCTTCCCTGAATTGCACACTGTTTCACCACCGAGCACAACTGTTCCTACTGACTCGTTTGGATTTGATTTTGTTGACTTAGCAGAATTTGATCTAACGACCCTCGTTGGTCCAATCATTATTCCTGCTCCTGCTGATCATTCCATTCCTTCATCAACAACCATATCCGCAGATGCATTCGTGAATGAGAGCACATCCTGTTCTACCGCTGTAGGAGAAACCTCCTCTAACTCTGCAGAACCGATGTCTGTACTTAACCCGATCACAGAAACAGAATCCTCTACTAACACTTTGATTGAGGAAACTGTTCTCTCCCCCTCTCAGCTCTCTTCAACACAACCCTCTCCTGAAATTGCAGTCGAAGCGGTCCGAGAACAGACAGTGTCCACTGTTCTTGCACCAATTCCTGAAGTTGTTCCGCCACCTTCTCCATCCAGAACTTATGCTGAAGTGGTTCGTGAACCCCGTCCGGAGACTGTGTTGAATACTGATCCGGATGCTAGTCTTCTCTCCTCCGCCATTCGGGATGAGAATGACTCAAGAAACAACATGGAATACGATCCTATTCCCCATTCCAGAAAATGGACCAGAAGCCATTCCACTACCAACATCATCGGTAGTCCATCTGCTCCAGTAACAACTCGCTCTTCAAAGAATGATGAAAACCTGATCCTCTTCGGCGGCTTCCTGAGTAAATTTGAACCAACCAATACCCAGGACGCTCTTTCTGATCCTGACTGGGTAAGGGCCATGCAGGATGAGCTTGCCGAATTCGAGAGAAACAGAGTCTGGCGCCTTGTAGAAAGACCAAGAAAAATCAGAATCATTGACTTGCGATGGATCTTCCGCAACAAGAAAGATGAAAACGATCTTATTATCCGTAATAAGGCTCGTCTGGTCGCCAAGGGATACCGTCAACAGGAAGGCATCGACTACGACGAGACATTCGCTCCGGTGGCTAGAATCGAGGCCATCAGGATTTTTCTCGCGTATGCAGCTCACAAGAACATGAAGGTCTTCCAGATGGACGTAAAGTGCGCGTTCCTGAATGGAGAACTTCAAGAAGTAGTATATGTTGAGCAACCTGAGGGATTTGTTGATCCCAAGTACCCGGAACACGTTTACGTGCTCGACAAAGAACTTTACGGATTGAAGCAAGCACCTCGTGCCTGGTATGAAACTCTTACCATTTACTTGCTTGAGTCCGGATACAAAAAGGGTACTGTCGATCCTACCCTGTTTCTTCGAAGGTCAGGTAATCATTTGACTGTAGTACAGATATACGTGGATGATATCATCTTTGCATCTACAAACCCTGAGTCTTGCACCGAGTTTGAGCAGATAATGAAGTCCAGATTTCAAATGAGTATGATGGGCGAACTTACGTTCTTCTTGGGACTACAAGTCCGTCAAACCCCGCAAGGGATTTTTATAAACCAGTCCAAATATACTCTTGACATTTTAAAACGCTTTGACTTTACTGGACCTAAGTCTGCTTCAACTCCAATGTCCACGTCATTCCAACTGGATGCAGATACGTCTGGTAATCCGGTTGACCAAAAGGTGTATCGTGCGATCATTGGTTCTTTGCTTTATCTCACGGCAAGTAGACCCGACATTATGTTTGCCACGTGTGTATCAGGGCCGGTCCTGAGATTTCGGATGCCCATGGCGAAATCTCAAAAGAATGCCCCTTTAGTATGCAAACGAAAAACCAAACAACAGTTTAAATGGGTTTGGAGCCAACTCAAGCTAGCCCGAGATTGATTTGATATTCATATATGAAGCGATCATAACTCAACACTGTAGTAAAATTAGGTCCAAAAACATTGAACCTACTAATGAATACTTGTGCTTGTAAAAGTGATGCCCTTAGGCTAGATGATGCCCTGGGCCACCGCCCCTTTGGCCTATGCCCAGGGCCACCCCTGGTGTGTATGTGCTCGTTTTCAGTGCGACCCTCGAGAATCTCATCTCGGGGCTGTCAAGAGAATCCTTAAGTACCTGAAGGGCACACCTAATTTTGGCCTTTGGTACCCTAAGGATTCTGGTTTTGAACTAACAGCTTGCACAGATTCAGATCATGCAGGCTGTAAGTTAAACAGGAAGAGCACGTCAGGAGCCTGCCAGTTTCTCGGGGACAAGTTAGTGAGTTGGTCCTCGAGAAAACAGAACTGTGTATCCCTTTCAACAGCTGAGGCAGAATATGTCGCTGCAGCGTGTTGCTGTTCACAGGTTCTTTGGATGAAAATTCAACTGGCGGACTATGGCTACACCATGCATCGAATTCCAATCTACTGTGATTCTAGCAGTGCCATACAGATTGCGGCAAATCCAGTTCAACACTCTCGGACGAAACATATCGATATCCGATATCACTTCATCAAAGATCACGTCGAGAAAGGTAACGTTGAACTGTTTTTCGTTGAAAGTGAACGTCAGATAGCTGACCTGTTCACTAAAGCTTTTGACGAGAAGCGCCATTACTATTTACTTAGTAAACTGGGCATGCTAGATCCCCCGACAGATTTCTAGGGGGAGCCAGTCACTTAAACTTATGCATGAGTGTAGGGGGGCTCCTGTATTGCATATATCTAGGGGGAGCTTTTTATATTAATGTTGTTTAAATCTAACTCTGTCGGATCCAATCTGCACTGGATACCATTCCTAAACTTCTTGCAGGTTGAAGAACCGACGTACGGTTTCTGAATACTTCAGTTCAGAACCCGGTATTCAAAATAAGACTTCTGACCAGTCGTGTCAGAACCAGTGATAAATCCGATCTCAGAACTTTCCAGGTTAGTCGTTTCAATAAACGTCAAGGGGCTGAACTTGTAAATTCTATGAACTTGTTAAGTTAAGGGACTGGAAGTGACAGGTTCCAATTCTGACTAGTTCAGGGACCTGTTCTGCCAGTCTCCAAAACTTCAATGTTCAGGGACCGTTTTTGCAAACTTTTGAAAACCATAAGTTCAGGGGAAGTTTTGAAATTCTTTCAAAACTTAAGTTCGGGGTTCATTCGGTCATTTCGTGATAGTCGTGATCTGTGAGAGCAGTTATCAGATAAAATTTTCAAAAAACCTGATAAGTTATCAAAATTATAAAAGCGGGAATTGATAACTGAATTCAGTTATCACTTTCAAATTTCAAAACCACTTATCAGTTTTCTCTGACGATCAAGAACACGAAGAACACCCCGATCGACCCATCGACTTCCCGGCTTCCCCGAGCGTTCGTTATCGATCCGTTCGACGATCCGACTACATCTTTACGATCCTGGTAAGATTTCTAACGACTTAATGTATTCAGATTCATCTAAACTACGTCGTTCATTGTTCGGATTGAAGCCTAAAGTTTTCGGGTAAACCCGAAACTCCAAGATCCTTGGATTCGAGTTTCGGGACGTTAGATCGATCCATTCTTCTTCCTAAACTAGTTTAAATCACTAATGTATCAATCTAGACTAGTTTTAGGATTGATTAGACTTGTTTTTGGGTCGTTTTGATGATCTGAATACCAACAGTCGCGGAGTCCCGATACGGGACTCTTCGAGGACTCATAATCCGGGATTTCCAGATTCTTGAATCGGGACTTTCCCGTTCTTGAATCGGGGATTTTGATCTCCCGATACGGGTGTTTAGAAAATATCCCGATTCGGGACTTAGGTTTGTTGACACCACCCCCGATTCGGTACTTGGAATAATATATAAATAATCTCCCGATTCGGGAGTTTTAGATGTGTAGTATAAGTCCCGATTCGGGACTTCTAAATTACATATATATATGTTGTTGACAACCCCCGATTCGGGACTTGTACCCCCGATTCGGGACTCGACTTTCACGCGAATTATTCTTAACAAATCACCTTACGGGATTTGTCCATAGACCGATTCGCGTTTTAAGTCAGTCCTGGATCTGTGGTTTCAAATCCAGTTTCGGGTCGTTTTAAAATATCTCGACATGAGTTTCGCGGGAATCCGTTTTACAAGTTCGACTCAGTTTTAAAAGATTCCCTCGGGAATCTTCGATAAACTGACTCGCGACTAGTCGAAACTCTGCCGAATTTTCGTCAACACACATATGAAAGTTAAGAGGGGTCTAACTGTTTAAATCTTACCTTTTCTGTCAGAAATGGCAAACCAGAGAGAACGACCTGACAGGATCTGAATCTCAATATCAAGAACAAAATACTTAATCAAAGAAGTTTGCGGAATAACACTTTGATTAAAACAGAACAATGAATTCAAACAAACTGTGTATATTGATCTTAATAGCTTAATGATTACAACTACAAGCCTCAATCTGTTTGAACAGGCTCAAAACAGACGTGCAATACTTCTCTATTGCAGGGATTTCAAGAACAATCTTGAGGCTCTTAATTCTAACACGAAAGCTATCAAAAACTCGTATCAAACAATAACCAACCTATCAGCTATTTATACGACATAACAGATTACAATAAGGAAACTAGATTTACAAGATAATCTCTAAAATATCTCCAAGCATATCGTATCTTGTCTATATCTTCAAGTCATCACAATCCTTTCCTTATCCTCTTCTGATAGCAGTAGTAAAAACATAAGCAGGGTTAACTTTGCACCAGCAGTGTTAACTCCAAAATCAGCAATGGTAATCTTCAAGAGCAGTAGTAATCTGATACAGCAGTGGTAACCTTGATCTTCACTTCTTCATCACATACCAGCAGTGGTAGACTTCAATCTTAATTAGCAGTAGTATCCTTCCCTTTCCAGCAGTGGTAATCAGCAGTATTAACTTTTCATAAGAGCAGTGGTATTAGACTCAACAATCTCCCCCTAAACTTAACTTCTCAGCATGAGGAGCTAAGTTTTTGAGTCTTCTCTTCAAATAGGTTTCAATCTTCTTCACCAACAACCTTGCAGCTCTTGTAGGTTCACCTTTTGTACTCAGACTTACCTTCATCATACACTGCAGCCTTTGAATATCAAGTGCATCAGTTTCACACTCTTCAAAATAATATTCCATTTCTTGACCATTGACATTCAAGCTGTATACCCTACATTTTTCAAACCATCTCCATTCCTTTATCTCCTCACAGTTCGAATTCTTTACACCTAGAAGTCTGAAAGGTTCAAATAACCAAAACAAGCATTCTAGTGCAAATTTCCTCTTCTTGGCTTGATCAGGATTGTCTCTGTCATTCACAGCCACTTTGATCACAGTGCATCTTTGTTCATACATCTCCTTTAAATTCTCCCTTGTGCACTCATCCAAGATACTTCCCCATTCAGCATCATACAAATCTGATCCATCATCAAACTGGACAACATATCTCAGATCTTGATCAACTCCCCAACCAACAACTTTCTTCTGCTTTAACTCAATTACTTCTTCATCAAAATAATGAGTATTCAACTCTAGCAGCTGTTCTCTTAATCTTCCAATCAACTCCTTATCAAGTTCAGACAAATTCTCTGATTTCTTCTTTACTTCCAGCATGCTTCCCATCATGATTGGCTCAAAGTCATATCTTTTATCCATTAGGAAGAAGCTCATTCTTCCTTTCTCAAAAGTCACTGAAAACACCCTATTTTCATAGGTGTTCCAGGTAATAGCCTTTCCTTCACCAATGCTATCATCTTGATCTCTTTTTCTGTTCTTCTTGAGTTCTGCTTTTGTCTGTGAGAAAGCAAACATAATCTTCAAGTCTTCTACCAGCATCCTTGCTTCCTCAAAATCTTCAATTTCTTTGGTGCAAGCTATCTCATACATTTTCTTCAAATCACCTTTGGACAGCTTTCTGAAGATCCCAATCTCACTGGCAAATACTTCATTTGTTCCATCACTTCTGAATATTTTGAAATAATCTATCTGATTATTATCAAAATATATCCACATAGAGATGTTTGAAGGTTCCTCCACTTCCTTACTCATCTTAGGCTTTTTAGCAACAGATTTCTTCCTTATTGCTTTTGATGACTGTGCCTATTTCTGATTAGGCACTTCAACCTCCTTCACAACAGCTTTCTTAGCTACCTCATCCTTCTTTACTGGTGCCTCCTTCTTCTCAATCTCTTGAACACTTTGTTGCTCAGGAATCACCACAAGTTCCTTATCCTGTTCAGGCTTACCTTCAGTGGTAACCTGTTCTTTGATCTGATCTCTCTTCCTCTTTCTTTGAACCAATGCCACCTCTTCAGTTTCAACCTGTTGATCCTCCATTGCTTCCAAATGCATGGCTTCTCTGGTGACATTGTACTTTTTCTCAATCTCATTCAGAGTCCATCTGGAAAAGAATTGAAATGGCTTTCCAAGAGCAGTAGACAAAAATCTCACCATAGTTCTCCTCTTTTCAGTTTCCTGCTTTGAAATTGACTTCTTCTGAGTCTTTTTCACAGGCTTTTTCTTATCCGCTTTCTGTTTTCTTTCTTCTATCTCCTTGTTCACTCTTTCTTGTTCTTCCAAACCTAACTGTCTGGCAAGAGCCTCTGAAGCTTCATACTCCATAATCTTCCTTTTTGCCTCATCAATTTCAGAGTCAAAATCAGACTTTGCTTCTTCAATCATCTTCTCTTTTCCTTTATCTTTAGGATCAACAACAGGAAGATCCTTCTTTTTTCACAATCTCTGATTCTTTGATAACTATACACTTAGTCGGTTTGACTACTTCAGGCAGCTTTACTAGCAACTCAGCAATAGTTAGATCATCCTCATTGATCTCAGGTTCAGTACTAACAACTGCAGGTTCATTTGCAACCTGAGTGTCTTCATTCACAACATCTTCTTCCAAACCAGTCTCAGCCACTGTTCCAGTCTCTTTCTGTTCCTCCCCCTTGGCAATGGTACGAAAATTTTCCATCAATTCCTCATGTGTAAATCTGCTCTCACCAGGTTTAGAAGTGTTAACCTCCATTACTGGATCTTTGAGCTTTTTGACTTTAGTCTTCAGCCTTGCTGAAGCACTAGAAGCCCCCTTGGTTTCTTGGCACCTGGGTCCTCCATGTGATTTCTCACTAGGAGTTGCCGTGGTGGGGGTCTTACTTATGTTCAAACTGGCCTGATGCACACCTTGTGCAACATCAGTAGTTTGAGCCTCACCAACCACATGCCCATCCTTCTCCTTAGAGGGCACCTTCTTTATACTTGAGTGGGGCTGCACTCCAGGGGTATCCCTTTGGGTAGAATCAGAAGGAGAGTGCTCCAACTGTTGGCTTATAGGCTTTTGGGGTTTAGAACCAGAGGAGGAAGGAGCTCCTCTGTTCTTTCTCTGATATTTTTGAAGTGTGGGGGTGGGGGTTTTGTCAAAGGACTGAGGGATTGTATCTGTGATAGGTGTGGGTAGGTCATCAGAGGGAATGCTTGGTTGTGTAGGATACAAGCCTGATGCCTCACCTTGTGGGTGGTTCACTCTCATCATTGTAGAGAACAATGGAGTGAATTGGTCATTGGAGCCTTCTGCAGGTCTCTTCATATTGGAGAACAACTTATGACCAAGAGCAGAGCTCTTATAGATGTTTCCATGTTTAGGTACAGCCGTCAATTCGTTTGTAATCACTTCTTGGACAAATCTTGGGAACATGAAAAATGTTTTGACTTTAGAGTTTGGAATGTTCTCAAGATTGTACACAAGACTATCAAAAATCATTTGTGAAAAATTAAACACCTATTTTGTGGCTAGACAGACCAAAGCAGAAGCAATAGTGCTGCTAAACTCACCAAAACTAGTGGATTTCTTTGAAAAACAGTGCAACAGAGTATGCACAAGAAATCTCCATTGAGGGCAAAACTGACTCTTAAGATATTTCAAAGACGTTTGAGAGCCTGTATATCCCATTTTTAAAAGGTTTTCCATGATGGTTCGAGTAGAGAGCATAGATATACCTCCTTCATCATTTAGTTGCAGATGATGTCTGATCTTGGCAGGGGTAAGGGTGAGAGACAGACCACAGATAGTGGTTTGAATACGTTTGACTCCATCTTCTTCCTGAACAACTCCATTCATCCAGAAGTCTTGCATATGTTGAATGTAGATGGAAGAAGTGATTGTCGCGGCATGCGCATTGTGAGATGATGCCAAGAAGTCAACTATATCTTCGAAACCTTCAGAATCTCCACCCTTGGAAATATATCCAACCTTGTTATGATCCTTGACAAAAGTCAATGAAGCCATTAGCAATCGAATAAGAAAACCTAAACAGATGATGAAATCGAATCGTAATCTCGAATGCACGAATACTGAGAGAGAATCAATCGAAGAATTGCAAACGTTTCTGAGAACAAAAGTGTAGAATAGCCGTTAATGAAAAAGGCGGTCAAGTTAGGGCTTATATACTACACTTTAGAGCAGGGGTGACTACCATTAGCAGTGTTAACAAACACAAGGTGGGCTAGGTCAAATAAGCAGTGGTAATTAACGCTAGCAGTGGTATTTGTCAAACTATTTTAAAAGCAGTGGTAAAAGATACCCTCAGTGGTAATGACACGCATTAGGTTAAAAGCAGTGGTAAACACATCAGCTTAATTAAAAGCAGTGGTAATACCTCAGAATAACTAGCAGTGTTAACAAGCGTGTGTGTGAGCAGGGGTAAAACACAAATGCATAAACAGTGGTAACTGGCGATTGTGCTAGCAGTGTTAATGGGCGAATGTCTAGCAGTGTTAATGGACGAATGCGCTGGCAGTATTAATGGGCGAATGTGAAAGCAGTGTTAATGGACGAATGTCTAGCAGTGTTAAAAACTTTGTAAGAACAAGTATTTCACTCCATGAACTAAATCTCCATGAACTGCTGCACTGATATTAGTAATAAAAACTCCATCTTACTGCTTGTGAGCTTTCTGAAACTCCTTCTGCCACATCAAAGAACTTATCAACATTTACAAAAGATAAAAAGAAAGGAAAGATATACAGAGATAATACAAGAATAATTGTAACAAGAAGAAGGATTATTCAGAGTTCATCATTCCAACACTTGTGACCAAGAATATGAACCTGCCTACATCAAAGGCTTTTGTGAAAAGATCTGCATATTGATCATCAGTGTGGACTTTTTGAACTTGAATTAGCTTCTTTTCATTACAATCTCTGATAAGATGGTACTTAATCTCTATATGCTTGGTCTTGGAATGCTTGACAGGGTTATTCACAATGCTAATAGCACTGTTGTTGTCAATGTATATAGGTGTCTGTAAGAAAGAAAGACCATAGTCCTGCATCTGATTCTGAATCCATAGAACTTGTGAGCAGCATTGAGAAGCAGCTATGTATTCAGCCTTAGTTGTTGATTGTGAAACAGTGGTCTGTTTCTTGCATTGCCAAGAGACCAATCTTCCTCCTAAGAACTGACATCCTCCTGATGTTGACTTCCTATCCAGGTTTGCTCCTCCATAATCACTATCTGTGTAGGCCACCAAGTCAAAAGAATTGTCATAAGGATACCAAAGTCCCAATTTAGGTTGACCCTTGAGATATTTGAATATCCTCTTGACTGCATGTAAATGTGACTCCTTTGGCCTAACTTGAAACCTAGCACACACACAAACAGCAAACATAATATCAGGTCTAGAAGCTGTAAGATACATTAATGATCCAATCATGGATCTGTATTGATGAACATCAACTTCCTCCCCCTCAACATCAGCAGTGAGGTGTTTGTGAGTTTCCATTGGTGTGCTTGCTGGTTTTGCATCATTCATTCCAAACTTTTGAAGCATTGTGGCAACATATTTGGATTGATTGATGAAGATACCATCTCTTTTCTGCTTGACCTGCAAACCAAGAAAGAAAGTTAGTTCTCCCATAGAACTCATTTTAAACTTCTTGTGCATTAGTTCTTCAAACTCCTTGCACATGTCTTCCTTTGTTGAACCAAAGATGATATCATCTACATAGATCTGCACCAACAGCATATCAGTCTTTGTTCTCTTGATGAATAAAGTCTTATCAATGACACCCCTCTCAAATTTGTTTTCCAACAAATATGAGGACAAGGTATCATACCAAGCCCTAGGTGCTTGATGAAGACCATACAGTGCCTTCCTCAACTTGCAAACTCTGTCAGGATATTTAGGGTCTTCAAACCCTGGTGGTTGATAGACATAGACTTCCTCATCAATAGTGCCATACAAGAATGCACTTTTCACATCCATCTGATAGACTTTGAATCCTTTGTAAGATGCAAAAGCCAAGAATAGCCGGATGGCTTCAATTCTAGCTACAGGTGCAAATACATCATCATAGTCTATTCCTTCTTCCTGAGTGTACCCCTGTGCCACTAGTCTGGCCTTATTCTTGATCACAATTCCTCTCTCATCTGTCTTGTTTCTGAATATCCATTTAGTGCCAATTACTCTGTGTCCTTTTGGGAGATCCACCAAATCCCAAACATGTTGTAGGACAAATTGCAGTAACTCCTCTTGCATAGCTTCTATCCAGCTTGGATCCTTCATGGCATCTAACACTTTCTTTGGTTCATTCTGGGAAAGAAAGCATGACAACATCCCAGAATGAGTATTCACATATCCAGCTTCTCTGCTTTGCTTCCTTGTAATCATAGGAGATGCCACATCTCCAATCACTTGAGAAGCAGGGTGATTCTTTTGAGTTCTTGTCAGGTGTAGGGGTTCTTCAGATAGGAATTCCCCTAGATTTGAATCATCAGGACCAGATTCTGAGGGATCTGGTTGAGTGATTTCACTTGTATCCCCAGTCTCATTTTCCACATTGCTTTCAAGCTGTGGAGTCTCTTCAGTCTCCTTGTCTCCTTCTTGATTCTCTGAAGCATCCTCTTGTACTTCAGTCTCTGATTCTTTCTCTTCTGAACTGATGGTGGATTGAGGAAACAGAACAAAAGGTGTGTCTGTCTCCTTTTCCTTGATGATAGGACCTGTATCAACTGCATTGCTCATGTTCAAAGAGTTAGTGAGTGAATCAATGTCAAACCAGTCTAGACCAGTCCCATGCACATTGGGAGTGTGTTCATTGAATTTGACATTGTCACTTTCCTCAATTGTTCTAGAAACAGTATTGAAAACCCTAACTGCTTTGCTCTATATTGAGTATCCCACAAAGAAACCATCATCAGATTTACTGTCAAATTTCCCTAGGTGAGTTTTGGTATTTAAGATAGAACAAGGACACCCAAAAGGTACAAAGAATCCTATAAAAGGCTTTTTGTTTTTGAATAGTTCATAAGGTGTTTTTCCCTTGGACTTGACCACATGAACCCTGTTTTGCACATAGCAGGCAGTGTTAACTGCTTCTGCCCAAAAAGTGATTGGTAGTTTAGAATCTGCTAACATGGTTCTTGCAGCCTCAATCAGTGTCCTATTTCTCCTCTCAGCAACTCCATTCTGTTGAGGAGTTCTAGGAGCACTGAATTGTCTTTCAATACCTTTTTCCTCACAAAAGGAATTCAAATCAGTATTTTTGAACTCAGTTCCATTGTCTGATCTAATGACTTTCACTCTAAGGTTCACCTGATTCTCAACTCTCTTTACAAAGGGTTTGATCAGTCCACTTGTCTCATCCTTTGTTCTTAGAAAGAAAACCCAAGTAAACCTAGAATAATCATCTATTATCACAAGACAGTATGATTTCTTGCCTATACTCATTACATTGGTGGGTCCAAATAAATCCATGTGCAATAATTGAAGAGGAGCAGAGATAGTGTTTATTGTCTTTGATTTGTGAGAAGCCTTGTGTTGCTTGCCTTTGAGGCAGGGTACACAATGATCATCAAGTGTGAACTCTTTTGGGGGAAGACCTCTGACCAATTGATTTTTGACAAGTAAGTTCATGGTCTTAATGTTCATATGACCCATCCTTCTATGCCAAAGAGAGGATTCAGTCATTGAAGCTTTTGAAAACAGACAGTTCACAACTTCTGATGGCATACCATTTAAGTCTAGACAATAAACATTATCTTTTCTAGGTGTTCTCAATAAAACAAAGCTCTCATCAACTACAAACTTAGGAGAAAGAATTAAACACTCTGTGTCACTGAACAGAGTGAAAAGTTTCTTATCACACACCTGAGACACACTCATCAGGTTGTATCTGAGTTGATCCACATAGTATACGTCTTCTAAGGTTAACTTACCTCCTGTAACCTTACCTTTCCCTGAAACCTTACCTCCTTTTGGATTATCTCCAAAGGCAACATATCCTCCATTGAATGTAGTGAAATCTTCAAGAAAGGATCTATTGCCTGTCATGTGCCTAGAGCAACCACTGTCCACATGCCATAAGTTCTCATTCCTGTCTGGGTTGCCCTGCACATAAGGGAAATAGGTTAGTGTCTTGAGGGAACCCAAGCCAATATGGTCTTGGGTTCTCCCTTTTCATTAACATAATTGACCTCTGTCAATCTGTTAAGCTTTAAAAGATAATCCTTGTTAGGAATCTCATGACTTGAGTACTTAGTTACAATGGGTTGTCTCAGTGAAGAATTTGTAGTGGCAACATTGTTTGAGATACCACTGCTGCTATTGCTAGCAGCAGTGTTAACCTCTAAATCTTTTTGGTTGTTACCACTGCTTTCAGAAGCAACACTTTCATTACCACTGCTTGTGGAAGCAGTAGTATTGCTTAACGAGGCTTTTGGTACCCATTTTGTAACTATCTTCACAGTCTTCTTTTCAACCTTTTTCTTTTGGACACTGACTTTCTTTTTAGGTTGATTTTTTCTTTTCTGAACCAATTGTCTTTTAACATCAGGTTTTGGAACGAACCCTCTGCTATTATACTCTGTCCTTCTAGTTTGGAACTGCTTTTGATTCTGAAAATTAACCCTTTGATTTTGAAAAGTCATTCTTTGATTAAAAGGGTTATAGTAGCAGTCCTTAGCCAGATGGTTGAGATTACAGCATATAAAGCAGGGTTTTGGTTTGTTAATCTTATTCAGATCAACACCATGAGTTTGAGCCCATTGGTTGTTCCAATTCCTTTTGTTTCCTCTTGGTTTGGCACTTGTTTGAGGCTGTTTAGAAGTACCAGGATCACTGTCATTCTTATGAGTGGATTTACCACCTTTGAAACTAGGTTGTGAAGTTGCAGGTTCCTGGTCAACTATTTTCTCCTTCCCTTTCCTAGAGACTGTAGCAATCTTACTGGGTACAAAGGGCATACCACCCTTTTCATTGGTGAGGATTTGATTTTCCTCAGGGACAGTCTCTTGGGATTTGTTTTTAGTCTTTTCCTTTTGTTCTTCCTCATTATCACTGCTTAAGGGATCTACATCACACACTCCTTCTCTCAGTTCCTCTCTGTTTAGTCTATCTAGGATATCTGTGGTAGGAGGAATATAGGTGTGATTGCGGGGTGGAGGAGTATTGTGATATCCTATCCCTCTTTTGAGTTCATCATGAACTTGAGCCTTTAGAATTTCCTCCAAGGCTTTAGAGGACTTAGAAAATTTATCAAGATCTTCCTTGGCTTTTTCTAATTCTTTCTTGACAGATTCTAATTCCTCACCAGACTTTACTAGTTTCTTCTCAAACTCCTTTTTCTCCCACTTCCAGTAATTGTAGTCATACTCAAACTGGAGTTCATTCTCTTTATAGGACTTGATTTGGTCCTCCAGAATCTCAATGACTATCCTATACTCTCTTCTATCAATTTCCATTGTCTTGATGGTATCACTCATAGTCTGATTGTGATCCCTATACTTCTTAACAGTTTCAATACAAGAATCAGAACATAATTTAGAGGATACCTCTGTTGGAAGTTCAGGTTCAGTAATTTTGGCCATCAAAGCATGATTCTGGATGGCTTCTTCAGCTTGATCACTCCAGTCAAATCCCATGCCTTCTTGTGATACCAAGGCTTGAGAAGAGTTGGAATTTGTGCCTCTGTTGGGTCTTGGAGCATGTGCTTGTCCTCCATTGTTGGCTTGTTGATGAGTACCACTCCCTTTGCACTCTCTGGCAAAGTGTCCAGGCTCATTGCACTTGTAGCATCTCACCTTTGATTTGTCAAACCCAGCAAGGTCTCCTCTTTTGGCATCAAAGTTGTTCCTGCCAGTCCTCCTTATAAATCTTTTCATTCTCATAGTTAACATGGCCATCTGCCACTTGATGTCCATCTCCTCCAAATCATCAGCATTGATTTGTTCAAGATCATCATTGATCAGAGGAGATCTTACATGATTGGCAAGGAATGCTTCCAAGACTGCATCCCCATTAGTATCCTGTGACACAGATGATTTATCATTAGTACTGTCATGGTTATTATTAGCAGGATTAATATTAGCAGTACTAGCAGTATTAAAATTAGAAGAAGGATTTTCAGAGGAATAGAGAGCAATAGTATGTGAGTATCCAGTTGGTCTTCTTTTGGCCTCTACTTCAGCTTCAAAGATCCTGAGATCATTGTATAGATCTTCAAGCTCCTTATCCTCCAAGTCATCTCCTTGTCTGAATGACACAGTGTACATAGTCCATTCCTCACTCAGAGATCTGAGGAATTTTCTATTGACTTCATCCTTCTCCATCTTCACATCTACATTAGCAAGTTCTCCAATCAGTTTGTTGAACCTGTCAAAAGTTTGAGTCATGGACTCATTCTTTGTAGAAGTGAAGTTTTCATATTGTTGCTTCAATAGGGCTTTCTGATTTCTCTTAGAACTTTTAGTTCCAGAGAATCTCTTCTCCAGTGCAATCCACAGTGATCTTGCATCAGGGCAGGTACAAAACTGGTGTTGGTATTCATTGGGAATGGCCAACAGCAGAGTGCTTAAGGCTTTCATCTCAGTCTGCTTCCTCTTTTTGTCTGCATCAGATTTTGGGGGTGCTCCAGCAACAGCAGGTTCAGGGACACTGGGTCCATGTTCAACAACTTCCCATAAGGCATAATCAGTAAGAAGCATGTATTGCTTAATTCTGATTTTCCACATCTCAAACTCATTGGGTTTGAGCATGGGGACTTTGGACACAAGAACAGAATCCTGGGAATCCATTGATTAATAAGTATTCTGAACACAAGCTCTGATACCACTTGACAGGATCTGAATCTCAATATCAAGAACAGAATACTTAATCAAAGAAGTTTGCGGAATAACACTTTGATTAAAACAGAACAATGAATTCAAACAAACTGTGTATATTGATCTTAATAGCTTAATGATTACAACTACAAGCCTCAATCTGTTTGAACAGGCTCAAAACAGACGTGCAATACTTCTCTATTGCAGGGATTTCAAGAACAATCTTGAGGCTCTTAATTCTAACACGAAAGCTATCAAAAACTCGTATCAAACAATAACCAACCTATCAGCTATTTATACGACATAACAGATTACAATAAGGAAACTAGATTTACAAGATAATCTCTAAAATATCTCCAAGCATATCGTATCTTGTCTATATCTTCAAGTCATCACAATCCTTTCCTTATCCTCTTCTGATAGCAGTAGTAAAAACATAAGCAGTGTTAACTCCAAAATCAGCAATGGTAATCTTCAAGAGCAGTAGTAATCTGATACAGCAGTGGTAACCTTGATCTTCACTTCTTCATCACATACCAGCAGTGGTAGACTTCAATCTTCATTAGCAGTAGTATCCTTCCCTTTCCAGCAGTGGTAATCAGCAGTATTAACTTTTCATAAGAGCAGTGGTATTAGACTCAACACGACCCTCTTCTCCGATCGATCCAGAAGCTGACCGAGCTCTGATCGCTCCCGAGGACATCGTTCGCATACTTCAGAACAACGAGTATGTGAACCTATCCTCAGTCCGGGTGCAGCATACCATTGTAAGGGAGATCCTTCGAGCTCATCCACTGTCATACGCAGTGACTGCCACTGCTGAGGTACCGGCTATATACCTGCAGCAGTTCTGGAAGACAGCTGTACTAGACACCCGGTTCGGTGTCTTCTCGATCATTGGTCGAGTGGATCACACCGAACTGGTCATTACTATGGAGGACGTCCGCCGGATCCTTCGCCTCCCTGCCGCTACTGATGGCGGCCACCAGGAGTTCGACGAACTCGTCTCGGGCCCCATTCTGTTGAGCGAAATACTAGCTCTTGGGGTCACCGAAGACGTAAACGGCGTGTCTCAGATCACCACGAGCCACTTACCACCGATCTGGGCACAACTGTTCAACATCATGAACAGGTGTCTCTCCTCCAAGACGAAAGGAGTAGACAGGGCGACGACCTCATTCTGGCATATCTATCACTCTGTCGCCTACGGACGCCACATCGACATCGCGTCCCAGCTGTGGCTTGACATCACCAAGGACTTGACGACTCGGGAACGCACCCGACACAACTCAATCCCTTGGTTGCGATTCTATGGTCTCATCGTCCGAGACCATATGAACCGTAATCCAGAGATCCCTCGCCGTTCCGGCCATATGAACGCATCGTCCGAGACCATATGAACCGTAATCAAGAGAGACTACACTGACGGCCAGTACGAGATGCCGATACCGACGCACGTCCTGGACGCACTAAACCAGCGGGCTCCCAGTGTGGTAAGGTATAGGATACGCCTAGGTCTAGGAGACGCACCTATGGACCCTCCAGAACCGGAAGGTCCTGCCCAGGGTGCGCAACCCGTCCCTTCTAGTCCTCGGGCCCTACGTCCGAGGCGCCGGGGTCCCACTGGGGGGGCCTCTGGCTCGGGAAATGTGATGAGCGTAGACGTAAGGGAAAACGTGGGTAGCATAGTCCGAAGATCCGCCACCGCTCACGATGCTTCAGCTTCTACATCTTCCGACCTACCGCAGACTCGAGAAGAAAGGTTGAGACGTCTTCGCCAAAGAATGTACGAAGATCCTCTGTTGCCAACTCCGCGGGTGAAGGAGTACGTTCCACAACGTAGGTCCACGACTCGGCTTCCGGGACTCCCTACTGTCCCCGAGTCCCCGGAGATTCAGGAACCATCTACTCCGAAGGACGCCTCAGGATCCACTCCATCTGGCTCAGCAAAAGATGTCACTGCTGCATCGCCAGAAGAAGAACCTGCCCATACTTCACCGCCTCCTCAGGCCGCCACTTCTAGAGTCCCGACGGATCCATCTGGTGATCCAGATAGTAGCTCGTCAGACACGACGCCACCAGATTCCGATCCAGAGGAAGGCCCGGGAGATGGCAAGGGTAAGGGCAAGGGTAAAGGAAAGGGGAAAGGGAAAGGAAAAGGCAAGGCCTTTGATGATGATGTCTCCACTTCCTCTTTCAACGAGAGCGACTCCGTCCAACTGCTTGACTACTCAGGGACGGAAGACCGAACATTGAACGCGGAGGTCGCTGAACAGGCTCAGAGCGAGTCATGGATGCAGATAGGGGCGGGCAGTGAAGGCTTCGAGGGTGAAAGCCAGGGTCCGGTCATTCAAGAGGCCGAAGGAGAAGAGGCCCAACAGGTTGAAGAGTTGTTAGAAACCCGACAAGAGGCCGAAGTAGAAGTGGCCCACCCTAGGCAGCCAGAAACGGGAACCAAACCAGCCAACAGTCTATCCTCCACAGAGGCATCCCATACTGATGCTACTCGGCCAATGCCGAGTAGTCAAGTCGTTGGCAGCCAACCAACGCAACTGCACACCCAAGCCATCCACTCGACCACCTCCCAACAGGTGGTCGTTTCATCAGAACACGGGGCTTTACCACCTATTCCATCGTTCACTCGCTTGGAGTTGATCGGTGTTGAAACGAGAGTTGCTCATCCCCAGCACTCGCCGTCTTTCATGTCACATCGAGTCCTAGAGCCCCTAGGTACACATCTGGAGACTTCCACCCGAGGCCCCGCTGCACTTGATGCCACACCAGTCGTCAGCGCGGGCCAGGGGAGCACCTTTGCGGGGCTTTCCCTGTCCACCGGTTTCGCAAATGAACCGGTGTTGACCCTTTCGGGATTGGAACCCAGGGATTCGGACGGCATCCTTAAAGCTGTCCAAAGCAGGTTGGAGGCCATCGAGAAGGCTGACGCGGCGAAAGATAGACGGCTAGAGGCAATTGAAAAGGCCTTAGCTGAAAAGGAACAGGAAGACCAAGCCCGTCGAGCCGAGATCGAAGCACTGAGAAAGGCGGACGAGGACCGTCAGAGGGAGCTGGATGAAGCCAAACGCTTCATCAAGGGCAAATTCCAGGAAGGGGCGCGCCCGTCTTTCGGCGATTCGAGCCGCTCTCCTACTCCCGTCCTCCGTCTCCAACCACCACCACTAGCTGAGGAGATTCCCGGCTTTGTCTATGAAGCCGAGCACCAGATCGTCATCGCTCAGCTCACCACTCAGAACGATGCCCTTCAGAGACAGGTGGATCAGTACAAGCAGCTGGTCGCCACCAGGGATATGCAGCTGGAGATTGCATTGCGGAGGATCCGCGAGCTTGAGGCAACTTGCAGGTCTCAGGCTCAACCCTCCAAACGCGGACATGATGATCCGGACGACGCCGCCAATCCTCATGAGGGGGAGGGACCGTCTAAGAGGGCTCGCCTAGACCTCCCCTCCGGCTCCGGAACCGCAGCCGATGATATACCGGCCGACACCGCTCCACCAGCAGATCAGCCTGCCGATCTTACAGACATACCGGATCCTGTGAACGATGATTCCGACGAAGACATACCGGAAGAAGCCGCAAACTGGAGGTACGAGGCTATACCCGTGGGTACGACCGTCCAGTTTCCTCACGAGAAGGTAACTCCTGCCATAGACCTGATCGATCCAGACACCGCGCCGTTGGATCCTTCCGACCTTCGTATCTCTGACGAGGGAAGGAAGATCCTGAACCAGCATGCCCAGAGCCTTCGGTTTTGGAAGAGATCAGATGACATTGTCTCTGGTGCGGAGTACGACGCCTTTCTCCCCACGGTACAGACGCCAGAAGCTTTCACAGCTCAGCAGCCGATTAGACTGGGTTGGAACCACACGGTTATATTCAGGCCCTTCCTGGAAGAATCCTTCACACGGATCTTCCAACAGGAACGCCTCTTCTCGTGGTCCAAGAAGGTCTTCTTCGGCCTGTCTCATGTCAAGAAGCGTCGCCGCCGTACAGCGTACATCTACCAGAGGAAGCTCAGCTGGAACGAGCATGGGCAGATTAGAAGGAAGCTCCGGTTCACCAAGGTCACTGACGTCCGACCTTACAAATTCGGACACCAGCTATTCCTGGAGTTTCACGTGCGTATGTACAACCAAGGCAAGCCCGATGGAAACCTCCGAGACTTCATGTTCACAGAAGCCGATCTGGACAGCATTGATCTCGATGATCTCCTTACACTCATCAGACACCTTGAGGGCCCGATTCTGAAACCAGGCTACTTCAGAGACGGTCTGGAAGTCCTCAAGAGATATGTACGCCACACGATCAACCTCGCGCATCTCACTGACTATCAGATGGCGATTGAGAGCAAACAGCAGAAGGTGAATCTGCTGCGTCCTAACCTGGAGGCAAATCTTCTTGACCAATACATGCCCTACTTCCCAACGGAACTCCCAGAGCATGGTGTTGTGTATATCACCTTCAGGAAGAACCAGCGGAGGTTTATGCGCTTCAGTGAGCTGTCCAGCTTCTGTGACGGCACTCTGCTGTATGTCTACAACGGAATGAAGCGTCGTCTGATGGAGGAGAATATGCCAATGTACAAGGGGACTCAGTGGAAGAGAAAGCTGAAAGAGGCCCTAAATCTGATCGAGGTCAAGCTGAAGGAAAGACTGATGCTGAGAAGAGTTGAGACTGCGATGGAGCTCCGTACGAGATCGATCCGCGAATGGGACGAGTACCTGCAGCTCTCGCAGTGGGAACCAGCCTTGAAGTATCCGCCGCCTTTCTGACTTCTTCCCAAAGGGGGAGATTGTTAGAACCTGACTAGTTTGTTTGTAAAGAAGTCAGGGGCGTCTTTTGAAACGTTTGTAATAGTTAGTTTAAAACAATACTTTAGTGCACCTCTTAAAAGAGTCATAGACTCTAGGGTTGTTTTGTAACTTCGACTCTATAAATAGGGGTCGCTAGTTAACGTTTTATAATAATCTTGCAACTGACAACTTTCTATATATGCTTTGTCTGATTATCGTGTTCTTCATATATATTGCATATTTGCTTGATTATCATTGTTTGAGCATTACTAACACTTGTAATAGCTTGCATTGATCCTTTACATTGCATCCTTGTTGAATATCGGACTCACAGGAAAATCCGAATCCGTCAATACATGCTTCTCACAGACTATGGGATGTGGGAAGTTGTTGAAAACGGACCTGGTGTTGATGAAGCTGTGGCTGAAGGAGGTGCAAGACCCCCACCCAGATCTGATGCTGACAGAAAGAGAAGGCAAACTGAGATGAAGGCATTGAGTACCTTGCTGTTGGCTATTCCTAATGAATACCAACATCAATTCAATACTTATACTGATGCCAAATCTCTCTGGACTGCACTTGAAAAGAGGTTCTCTGGAACCAAAAGCACAAAGAGGAACCAGAAGGCCATTCTGAAGCAGCAATATGAAAACTTCACATCCTTGAAGAATGAATCTATGACTCAGACTTTTGATAGATTCAACAAGCTGATTAGAGAGCTAGCAACTGTGGATGTGAAGATGGACAAGGATGATGTGAATAGAAAGTTCCTCAGATCTCTTGGAGAGGAATGGACTATTTACACTGTCTCATTCAGACAAGGAGATGACTTGGAGGACAAGGAACTTGAAGATCTATACAACGATCTAAGGATCTTTGAAGCAGAAGTAGAAAAGAAGAAAAGGCCCATTGGATACACTCATAATACTGCTCTTCTTTCTGAAAACCCTAGTTCTTTCAATACAACTGCTTTTAATAATACCACTGCTGCTTTTAATACTACTGCTAGTGAAACTGTATCTAATGCAAATTCTTGTTCATCTCAGGAAATCAATGAGGATACAGTTCTGGAAGCTTTCTTAGCAAGTCATGTCAAGTCATCATTGATCAATGATGATTTGGATCAGATCAATGCAGATGACCTTGAAGAGATGGATATCAAGTGGTAGATGGCCATGCTTACCCTGAGGATGAAAAGGTTTATCAGAAGAACTGGAAGGAACAACTTTGATCTCAAAAGAGGAGATAAAGCTGGTTTTGATAAATCAAAGGTGAGATGCTACAAGTGCAATGAACCAGGGCACTTTGCCAGAGAATGCAAAGGTGTAGCCACCAACAATCAGAATAATGGAGGTGGATCTGCACAAGCACCTAGATTCAACAACAGGGGAAGCAACTCAACTCCTAATTCTTCTTAAGCATTGGTGTCTCAAGAGGGACAAGGATTTGATTGGAGTGATCATGCTGAAGAAGCAGTTCAAAATCAAGCCCTCATGGCTGAAATAAAGGAGACTGAAGTCCCCACTGAGGTATCCTCTAAACTCTGTTCTGATTCTTGTTTAGAAACTGTGAAAAAGTATAGGGATCACAATCAGACCATGAGTGATAGTATCAAGAAGATGGAAAGAGAGAGGAGAGAGTATGTTAAGATCATAGACAACCTGGAGGATCAAATAAAGGCCTACAAAGCCAATGAACTTCAGTTTGAGTATGATCATAAATACTGGAAGTGGGAAAAGAAAGAACTTGAGAGAAAACTGTCTAAAGAAAAGGAGGAAGTAGAGAGTGCTAGGAAGGAATTATCCAAAGCCAAAGAAGACCTAGATAAATTTTCAAAGTCCTCTAAAGCTTTAGAATCAATCATAAGAGCACAAGTGACTGATGACCTGAAAAGGGGTATAGGATACAATAGTACCCCTCCTCCTTATAATCAGAATTACATTCCTCCAACAACTGATCTTCTTGAGAGTATAGACAGAAGTGAGATGAAAGAAGGATTAGATAGTGTAGATCCAGTTGACTCAGAGGAGGAACCTGATAGGAAAAGCACTGCTGAGACCATTCCTGATGAAAACCACCTTCTCACCAATGAGAAAGGTGGTATGCCATTTGTTCCTAGCAAAAAGGTAGAGACCACTAAGAAAGATAAAGGGAAGTCTGTCATGACATCAGAAAATAACAGGAAACAGACTGAGACAACTAGGAAAGAGAGTAGGAAGGACCACTACACTTAGAGGACTGTAGTTGAACCTGGTACTTCCTCACAGTCTCAAAACAAAAATCATCCTAGAGGGAACAAAAGGAACTGGAACAACCAATGGGCTCAATGTCATGGTGTTGATCTGAACAAAATGAACAGACCAAAACCATGCTTTATTTGTTGTAAGACAAATCATCTAGCAAGAGACTGTTATTTCAATCCATTTAATCAAAGAAACAGATATCAAGCTAGAAGATTTGTTCATACACACAAAAAGGTTGTTCCTAAACAAAACAGATCTAGTCAACCTAAAAGAAAAGTTCAAAAGAAAAAGGTTGAAAAGAAGTCTGTTAAACTGGTTACTAAATGGGTACCTAAAGCTTCACTTAGCAATACTACTGCTTCAACAAGCAGTGGTAACAACAGTGTTGCTTCTGAAAGTAGTGGTAACAGCATCAACAGCAATATCAGCAGTGATAACTCAAACACTACTTCATCTCAAGTTAACACTGCTGTGAGCAAGAACAACAGTGGAAACTCAAACAATGTTACCACTGCCAAGTCTTCATTGCGAAAACCCATTGTAACCAAATATTCCAGTCATGAGATCCTTAACAAAGATTATCTTTTAAAGCTTAACAGATTGACAGAGGTCAATTATGTTAATGAAAAAGGAGAACCCAAGACCATATTGGCTTGGGTTCCCTCAAGACACTAACTGTTTCATTCTATGTGCAGAGCAACCAAGGAAGAAGGAGCAGTCTTTGGCATGTGGATAGTGGTTGCTCTAGGCACATGACAGGTATCATGTCATTACTTGAAGACTTTAAAAGGTTTGAAGGTGGACATGTTGCCTTTGGGGATAATCCAAATGGAGGTAAGATTAGTGGCAAAGGTAAGGTATCAAAAGGTAAGATGACTTTTGATGATGTCTATTTTGTAGAGCAATTAAAGTATAATTTACTTAGTGTTTCTCAAGTTTGTGACAAGAAGTTTGGTGTATTTTTCACTGATACTGAATGTCTCATTCTTGCTCCTGGCTACAAGATAGATGAGAGTAAAGTGATGTTAAGAACACCTAGGAAGGATAATGTATACTGTTTGGACATTGAAGATGCTTCTTCTTTATCATCCTTAAACTGTTTATTTTCAAAAGCATCTGTGAGTGAATCATCACTGTGGCATAGGAGGATGTGCCACATGAATTTCAAAAACATGAACTTACTTGTCAAAAATAACCTTGTAAGAGGTTTGCCTGCCAAGGAATTTTCAAGTGATGATCACTGTGTAGCATGTTTCAAAGGCAAGCAACACAAAAACTCACACAAGTCCAAAGAAGTAAACACTATCTCATCACCTTTACAGTTATTGCATATGGATCTTTTTGGTCCTACCAATGTGATGAGTATAGGCAAGAAATCCTATTGTCTGGTGATAGTTGATGATTACTCTAGGTTTACTTGGGTTTACTTTCTGAGAACAAAGGATGAGACAAGTGGACTGATCAAACCCTTTGTGACCAGAGTGGAAAACAAGACAAACCTTAGGGTAAAAGTCATTAGATCAGACAATGGCACTGAGTTTAAGAATGCTGATTTAAATAGCTTTTGTGAGGAAAAAGGTATTGAGAGACAATACAGTGCTCCTAGAACTCCTCAACAGAATGGTGTTGCTGAGAGGAGAAATAGGACACTAATTGAGGCTGCAAGAACTATGTTGGCTGACTCTAAACTTCCAATCACTTTCTGGGCAGAAGCAGTTAACACTGCTTGTTATGTCCAAAACAGAGTTCTTATAGTCAAATCAAAAGGCAAGACACCCTATGAACTTTTTGAGAAAAAGAAACCCTATATAGGATTTTTACAACCATTTGGGTGTCCTTGCACAATCCTTGATACCAAAACTCACTTAGGCAAGTTTGAAAGCAAATCTGATGATGGATTTTTTGTTGGATATTCTTCTCAGAGCAAAGCACTTAGAGTTTTTAATAGTTCCACTTGGAAGTCAAATGCAATGTGAACACTCCTAACATACCTGGAAGTGGTCCCAATTGGCTATTTGATATTGATTCACTAACTAACTCTTTGAATATGAGATATACAATGAATACAGGTTCAGGTACAGAGCAAGCACAAGAAACAAGTCCAACATTTGTCATGTTTCCCATGCCTCTTGTTGATTCAAATGATGCCAGTACCACTGATGAGTCATATGTTGTTGATCAAACAGACACTGGGTCTGCTGAGAAGAGTGATGATCAACCAGTTGAGGAATCCTCACCCTCTCAGAATCTAGAAGGCATACCTGTTTTAGAAGAGGGACCTCAATGGGATCAAGAACCAGAAGTGAATGATTCGAATCTAGGGGTGGATCTGACTGAAGAACCCCTGCATCTTACTAGAACACAAAAGAATCATCCACCTACACTGGTAATAGGGGACATTCAGTCTCCTATGATTACAAGGAAGCAGAGTAAATCCCTTCTCAATCCACACTTGAGCATGATTTCTGTTTTCCTCTCACAAACAGAACCCAAGAAGGCTCATGATGCAATGAAGGACCCAAGTTGGATAGAGGCCATGCAAGAGGAATTGCTGCAGTTTGTCCTACAACATGTTTGGGATTTGGTAGACTTACCAAAAGGACACAGAGTCATTGGCACTAAATGGATTTTCAGAAATAAGACTGATGAGAGAGGCATTGTCATCAAGAATAAGGCCAGATTGGTAGCACAGGGGTACACTCAAGAAGAAGGGATAGACTATGATGATGTATTTGCACATGTTGCCAGAATTGAAGCCATCAGGCTATTCTTGGCATTTGCATCTTACAAAGGATTCAAAGTCTATCAGATGGATGTCAAGAGTGCCTTTCTTTATGGCACTATAGATGAAGAAGTGTATGTCAGTCAACCACCAGGGTTTGAAGATCCCAAATACCCTGATAAAGTTTACAAGTTGAGGAAAGCTTTGTATGGTCTTCATCAAGCACCTAGGGCTTGGTATGATACCCTGTCCTTATATTTGTTGGAAAACAAATTTGAGAGAGGTGTCATTGATAAGACCTTGTTCATCAAGAGAACAAAGACTGATATGCTTCTAGTGTAGATTTATGTAGATGATATCATCTTTGGATCTACAAAGGATGATATGTGCAAGGAGTTTGAGGAGCTGATGCACAAGAAATTTAAAATGAGTTCTATGGGAGAACTAACTTTCTTTCTTGGTTTGCAGGTCAAGCAGAAGCCTGAAGGGATATTCATCAATCAGTCCAAATATGTTGCATCCATGCTTCAAAAGTTTGGAATGAATGATGCAAAGCCTGCAAGCACCCCAATGGAAACACATAAACATCTTACTGCTGATGTTGAGGGGGAGGAAGTTGATGTACACCATTATAGATCCATGATTGGATCATTAATGTATCTTACAGCATCTAGACCTGATATTATGTTTGCTGTTTGTGTGTGTGCCAGGTTTCAGGTTAGGCCCAAGGAGTCTCATTTACATGCAGTCAAAAGGATATTCAAATACCTGAAGGCACAACCAAGATTGGGACTGTGGTATCCCAATGATTCATCTTTTGACTTAGTGGCATATACGGATAGTGATTATGGAGGAGCAAACTTGGATAGAAAGTCAACATCCGGAGGATGTCAATTCTTGGGAGGAAGATTGGTTTCATGGCAATGCAAGAAACAGACCACTGTTTCACAATCCACAACAGAGGCTGAATATATAGCTGCATCACAATGCTGCTCACAAGTTCTATGGATTCAGAATCAGATGCAAGACTATGGTCTTTCATTCTTGCAGACACCAATCTACATAGACAATAACAGTGCCATTAGCATTGTTAATAATCTAGTCAAGCATTCCAAGACCAAGCATATAGAGATCAAGTACCACTTTATTAGAGACTGTAATGAAAAGAAGCTAGTTCAAGTTCTGAAAGTCCACACTGATGATCAATATGCAGACCTGTTCACAAAAGCCTTTGATGTAGGCAGGTTTACATTTTTGGTTACAAGTGTTGGAATGATGAACTCTGAATAACACTTCTCTTTATTATACTTTTATTTGTACTTTCTCTGTATACTTTCTTCCTTTTTGTTTTTATTCTTATTACTCTTTAATGAGCTTGTGAATGGTGCAGGTACATGGTAAAGTTCTTGGTTTGATCGCACAAAGCATGAGGATGTTACCACTGCTTAGTTTGAATTACTTCTACTAGCAGTGTCAATATAAAGATATATGATTTTTATGTCTAAGTCTTTACCACTGCTCGTGTTGCACATTACCCCTGCCCGCACACTCGCACATTACCCCTGCTCTCACACTCGCACATTACCCCTGCTCGCACACTCGCACATTACCACTGCTTGTGCATTCGATGTTTACCACTGCTCTTACAATCGCATGTTACCACTGTGCTTGATTTTTACCACCGCTGGTGTTATGTGTGTCTTTTTACCACTGAGCGTGTAATTACCACTGCATTCAAACTCACACGGGTTTTTACCACTGCTTTTAAGTTGGATCATGTTATTACCTCTGCTTCAGTGAGTTACCACTGCTTTTGAATAGACACACTTAATTACCACTGCACATGTATTTTACCACTGCTTTTGTTTTTACTTAACGAATACCACTGCTAGTGTTGCTTATCCACGATTGAGATTTTTACCACTGCTTGTGTTCGTTACCATTGTTGGTGGTAGTTACTCCTGCTCATCAGTTCACTATAAAAGCCCTAATTTGACCTCCTTTTTCATTAACTGCTATTCTGAACTTTTTCTCCAAAAACGTTTGCGATTCTGATTCAATTCTCTCTTTGAGTTCTTGAAATTTCGATTCAATACTGATTCTACTTCTGATTCTAGGGTTTTATTTGCGAAATCGATCATGGATTCTCTGTGTTTCATCAAGGATCACAATAAGGTGGGTTATTTCAAGAAGGATGCCAATTCCGAAGAGTTTGATGACATTCTTGACTTCTTGGCATCATCACACATTGCCTATGCTGCGACCATTAACCCAATCATCTACATTCAACACATGAATGATTTCTGGTCGAATGCTGTTATTCAAGAAGAAGATGGAGTCAAAATCATTCAGACCACAATCTGTGGTCACTCACTAACCCTAACCCCTGCGAAGGTCAGATTTCATCTTCAACTACATGACGAAGGAGGTATTTCTATGCTTACACCCTCTGTTATCATGGAAGCTTTTGAAAGAATGGGGTATACAGGATCTCGTACTTCTTTGAAATATCTTAAGGGTAAATTTTGCCCTCAGTGGAGGTTTTTTGTGCATACCCTGTTACATTGTTTTTCTAAGAAAACCACCAGTTTTGGTGAGTTTAGCAGCACTATTGCCTCTGCAATGGTCTGCTTGGCCACTAATCAGGTGTTCAATTTTTCCCAAATGATTTTTGATGATCTTGTGTACAATCTTGAGAACATTAACAATTCTAAAGTCAAGACGTTTTATATGTTCCCAAGATTTGTCCAAGAAGTTATTACCAAGGAATTGATGGATGTACCAATGCATGGTGACACCTATAAGAGCTCTGCTCTTGGTCATAAGGTGTTTGCCAATATGCAGAGACCTGCAGAGGGCTCTAATGACCAATTCACTCCATTGTTCTCTACAATGATGAGAGTGAACCACCCACAAGGTGAGGCATCAGGCTTGCAGCCTACACAACCAAGCATTCCCTCTGATGACCTACCCACACCTATCACAGAAACAAACCCTCAGTCCCTTGATACAACCCCCACCCCTACACTCAAAAAGTATCAGAGAAAGAACAGGGGAGCTCCTTCCTCCTCTGGTTCTAAACCCAATGAGCCTTTAAGCCATCAGTTGGAGCACTCTCCTTCTGAAAATATCCAAAGGGAAACCCCTGGAGTGATGCCCCACTCAAGTATAAAGAAGGTGCCCTCTAAGGAGAAGGATGGGCATGTGGTTGGTGAGGCTCAGACTACTGGTGTTGCATAAGGTGTGCATCAGGACAGTTTGAACATAGCTAAGACCCCCACCACGGCAACTCCTATTGAGAAATCAAAAGGAGGTCCCAGGTGCCAAGAAACCAAGGGGGCATCTAGTGCTTAAGCAAGGCTGAAGACTAATGTCAAAAAGCTCAAAGATCCAGTAATGGAGGTGAACACTCCTAAACCTGGTGAGGGCAGTTTTTCACAACAGGAATTGATGGCCAACTTCACTGCTATTGCCAAGGATCTAAAAGCATTTGAGAAGAATTTTCATGTGCATGATGAGAAGCATGGTTCTCATGAGGCAAGGCTGGATACTCTGGAGGAGCTGGTAACTGCACAACATGATTTAATCAAGGTGCATGATGCAAAAATTGTGAAGCAAGCCAAGATTATTCAAGCTCAAGGTGCTGATATGGCTTCAATGAAAGGCATTATTCGAGCTCTGAGGAAGAGGTACTTAACTCTGGTTGCATTCACAAAGGGGGAGAGGAGATCTGAGGTGAAGGGGGAGCCAGAAAAAGAAAAAGAAAAGGATGTTGTGAATGAACCAGCTGATGTTGCTAGTTCTGAATTACCTGATGAGGTGCCTGAAATTGTGATGGAAACAGGTGATAAGGGGGAGACTGAAGAAGGAGTTAATCAAGAAACTAAGGTTGCAAGTGAACCTTTAGTTGATGCTGGTGATACAAGGGCTGAATCAAAGGTGGAAGTTAATGAGGATGAGATGACAATTGCTGAGCTACTTGTAAAAATGCCTGAGGTGATTCCACCAACCAAGGGTGTAGTGATTAAAGAGCCTGAAATAGCAAAGAAGAAAAGTGAAGTTCCTCTTGATCCAAAAGACAAGGGAAAAGAGAAAGTGGTAGAAGAGGCTGATGAAGAAATTGATGATGAAGCTGTTGAGGCTCAAAGGAAAGTGCAAGAATATGAAGCTTCAGAGGCTTTGGCTAAGAAGCTGAGTTTGGAGGATCAAGAGAGATTGAACAAAGAAGAAAAAGAAAGAAAGAAGAAACAAGCACAGCAAGATAAGGCTGGAAAGGCTTCTGCTAAGAAGTTACAACACAGATTCAACAAGGAAGTGGAAAAAGAAAAGATAAAGAAAAAGATCATCAAGCCATTAACCAGAACTGAAGAAAGAAGAAGAATGGTAAGAAGTCTGGCTGGAATTCTTGGAAGACCTGTCCAATACTTTTCCAGATGGTCTTTTGAAAAAGTTAAACAGAAATATGAAGAGGTCAGAAAAGAGACTGATGTTGTAAAGCCTGATGAGGAAAAAGAAGTGAATATACAGAGGAGGAGCAAAAGAAAGCATGATGTAGTTACCAATGATGAAGGTACTACCACTGCTGAAGAGAAGGTTTTCATTGCTAGTGGAACAGAGGAGAAGAAGGTTGATAAAGAACCAACTCTGATAGAGAAAGAAACTGCTAAATTGGCCAAGCAAATCAGTCAAGAAAAGAAGAAGAGGAAGAAGTCCATTGCTCACAAAAAGCCAACCAAGAAGAGGAAGATTTTCACTGAAGCTTCTAAAGTGATAGATTGGTATTGCTTTGAAGACAATAAAGTTGTGTTCTTCAGGGTTGTAAGAGAGGACCAGACAAGTGAGGTGTTCTCAAGTGCCAACAGAATGTTTACAAAGCTGTCAGCTTCAGATCTGAAGAAGATATATGAGGTTGGGTGTACTAAAGGAATGACTGAATTTGTAGAAGCCATTGTCTTTCAAGAAAATCTTCAAATCATGTTTGCTTATGAGAAAGCAAAGGAGGAGAAGCTGAAGAAGAACATAAGACTGGAAAAAGGTGAAGTGAAAGAAGGAGAGGTAGTTGCCTGGAACTGCTACAAGGCAAATAGAGTTTTCGCTGTCACTTATGATGGTGGTGTCAAAAGCTACTTCTTGGTAGATAAGAGGTATGATTTTGAAAGAAAGATGATAGAAGGAGTTCTGAAGAGAAAGAAGTCTGTTATGTCTGAACTGGAAAAAGAAGTTATTGAGAATCTGACAAACCAGTTGGCAGACTTGCAAGAAGAAGAAACAGCAGAAGAAGAAAAAGTAGTGATTTGGGGAGTAAGAGGAATCTTCAAGAAGTTTTATTTTGTACAGTGGAACAATGGAAAACAAAGAAGCAATGCAGAATTTGGTGAGATTCTGAACTTGGTTACTGCTGAAGATAGAGTAACTATGCATGAGTATGGGTTGGAAAAGTTCCAAGAATTTTTGAAGGACTCAAATAGTTCAGATCATGCTCAGATGATTAAGAAGGCCATGCAACAGTTGAAGAACTTAATTTCTGATTAAAATCAGAAGTTAAGTTAAGGGGAGATTGTTAGAACTGATTCTGTTGCATTACCACTGCTGAAGTTCTTTTGGTTAACACTGCTGGTTGTGGAGTTCTTACCACTGCTAGTTCATATGTAGGTTACCACTGCCAGTATGTGAGATTTCACTGAAGTTGGAAGTTACCACTGCTCTTGAAGATTACCACTGCCTGTACAAAGTTACCACTGCTAGTTGGAAGTTAACACTGCCTTTGTTATTACCACTGCTGTCAAGATAATGATAAGGAAAGTGTAACACCACAACCTCGACGACAAAGATTATACAATAATCAACATTCTAAACCTTTATAAAGATAAACGGGATACAAAAGTTACAAGATTTATGTTCGAAAAGTCCCAAACCGAACAATCCAACACTATAACATCACGGAAGCATAACACCATTACAAAACGGGACTTAACTACCCCTTTATCTACCTGCTTACCCTTACAATACAAAAGATATAAACTACTTAGATACAATCCCAATATATATATATATATATATATAATCTAAACGGTTGGCTACTATATACCCAAAATGAGCTTTCTATCCGATCAACGCCAACTACACGAGCTTGTCCTTAACTTTTACACCTTGGCCTGAAAATGTGAACAACTAAACGGTAAGCACAAAATGCTTAGTGAGAATATGGGAAACAACCAACAACTATGGATAAACATATGTAATCATGTGTAGTGTTCCAGTTAAGTTCAAGAAGACAAATAAACCAATCAAGCATATTTTTAAGCACAAACGATAAAAGAAAGAATATATCAGCAAGTAATAAACATATGGATATGATAAAAAAATCATAACGAGGTCAATAAGGGAACCGTATCGCCACCGAGCTATCCCGGACGTGGCAAATACACAATATGAATAATGTCCTTCACCCGAACCATCCTGGATGATGTAAGGACCTCTCACCCGAGCTATCCCGGACGGTGAGCTAAAATGACCGGCACCATGTCCACGGCCAAACAATGCGCTCCATGCCCGAGCTATCCCGGACGGCATGGGCCTACGCGTATCTCCCCGCGTGAACCAAATGGTAACACCGGGTAACACGTATGGAAGGGAGTACAATTATCGATGTATATGTCAAAGTAAGGAAGCTAACAAGCATGTTAAGAATGAGCAAAAGAAAGAACTTGAATAGATTAAGCACATGTAAAACACATAGTAGTTAAAGTTGTCCCATAAACTCACAGTGGTAGCAATAATACAAACAAAACCAATATAGGCTCCAAACCGAACAAGGGTATAGGTCCTCCAACCGACCCCACCGGAAGGTTCAAACACGCTTAAGTAACCCCTGTAATGACCATAAAAATCTCGTAAGAAACCGATATCGATAGCTTAACCGAAGTACACTAGAAAGTAGATCTAATCTTATATATTTGACAGCTCATTCCCTTGTTTTTGAGCAGCTTTGTGAGACTGTTTTGACCCATCTATAGGCTTAATTTCAATTCGACTTCCAAATGAAAGTTGTAGCTCAAAGTCTTAGCTTTCCAGAACATCTAACCACGTAGCAATCCGAGCTACGGTTGATTTTATATGAATTTTACAAAACAGCAGCTATTTAAGATCTTTTGCTGTCAAACCTTTGCATTTCTCCTTTTAAATTCCATGAAATGAGCATAATCACCAATCCAACCCCAAAACTAATACATTAACATGATTAAAAGACATAAACTTAGTTCACTTTCCACATGCATGGTCAAGAACATCAATAAAACCCTTAAAACATACCTTGTGAAAAAGATTATTTCAAAACCTTAACAATTTCTTGACTTAAATCATCATCCAACCTTTGCATGGGTTAGATTATAAGATAATCTAGCTAATCAAGCCATAATCTTACAAAACCCTAACCCTAGATGTTTGATCCCTTACCAAATTGACCCAAAACAAAAATAATAACTAGGATAGAGTAGTTACCTTAGATGAAGAAGTGATTTGATGAACAAATCTTGTAAAAACCCCTTTGATTTGGCTCTAATTCACCACCAAAGAAGATATCTCCTACCTTAGAACACAAGGCTGAGTTTTGGTGAAATAAGGAGTAAAAAATGGGGCTGAAATGAGCTTAATCACGTCTTATAACTGTGAGGAAATTGACAGTAACGAAATAGGAATGATTGGATATCTCTGAAAGGCGTGAAACACTTTCAGATCGAATCAATTCGGTGGTTCTCCCGAATTATTCAATCGGATACAATTCAGAGAATTTACGAATTCTATGTGTGTTTGTTTTCGATTTCGTGAACCAGAGAGACGAAATTGATGACCAAATGAAACTATATCCAAAAACAGATAACTGCCGAAAAGCAGTTTTTTCTGTTATTCAAACCGGGTCAAAACCGGGTCAATTCGGGTCGGGTCTAAATTTCGGAAAATTAAATTTCTAAGTATTTTTCAATATAGCAACTTGGACCCCGCCAGGGGCTCTGCCCCTTGGCTCTGCCCCTTGGACCCCAGCCAGGGGCTCTGCCCCTTGGACCCCGCCAGGGGCTGCCGCCCCTTGGACCCCGCTCCCGGGGCGCGCTGCCCCCGGACCCCCGTTCATTAGGGGCTTCGCCCCTAATATCATAATAAATTCAAGTAGATGTGCACTCCGCACCACCGAGTCTAAATGAAGTTTATTATGATGAAATTTGGTCAAACTAGTTAATCCAATTACACTAAAATATCCAACATTCCTCCCCTATTTTAGTGCAATCCTTGATTAACTAAAACAAGTAATCTCAAACAATCAAACTATTGCATAAGTGAAATGTCGTGCCGATTGAATTTCACATTAGTACATTACACATTCCAAATATTCGAATACCAAGGTGTCACTTAGGATTGAACCTTGGGAATTCAATATGAATACACGAAGATAATGTACACAAAAGTTTACATACATAGAAGTTCTATCTTGACATATGTTTTACTAGCCTATGTCCTTATCCTTCATAAGCATATCAAAGCCAAGTCCCAGCTTCTTGAAGCGGCTAAACTTCATGCTCATATAGGTAGCTCCCTTTTGTCTTGCACCTACAACGCAATTTGTCAAAAGAGCCATTAAGAATTTATACATTCAACCTCCCTAACTTGTAGGTCTGAACACATACCTTCGGGTGATTCTTCCAATGTGTTCCAATCTCTAAATATCAAGCCTTCCACATTGAATTCAGCACCTAGCGTCATACTAAGTGGGAATTGGGTATCTTGATATCAGAGATTTCTAGTGGACTTTAATCCCACCCCTATTGCCGAACTTTTCACGAGATCTCTATTCAACCCTTTGGTTAAATGATCGGCTAAATGTGTTGTGTTTTCACAAACACTACAGATATCACACCATTCGTGATATAATCACGTATCATGCTATGTCTAACACCTAAGTGTCTAGACTTCCCATTATATACTTCACTGTAAGCCCTAGCCAAAGTAGCTTGACTATCACATCTGATAGAAATGGATGATATCTGTCTATTCCACAATGGAATTTCATAAATCAAGTTCCTTAGCCATTCAGCTTCTTTACCAGCTGCTGCTAATGCCACAAACTCAGATTCCATTGTTGAAGCAGTGATGCAAGTTTGTTTCTTAGATGCCCAACAAATGGCACCACCTCCAAGTAGGAATATCCACCCACTTGTGGAAGAATGATCTTCCGTATTGGTTATCCAACTTGCATCAGAATAACCTTCAAGAACAGAAGGAAATCCACTATAAGTCAAACCATAATCCATTGTTCCCTTCAAGTACTTAAATACTCGATTAATTGCTTGCCAATGGATTAAACCTGGATTATGAGTGTATCTACTCAATTTTCCAACTGCAAAGGCTATATCCGGTCTAGTACTAAGCATCGCATACATGAGAGATCCAATAGCCCTTGAATATTCAAGTTGATTCACAGTAACACCTTTGTTAGGCATAAGTTTTACTGTAGGATCCATAGGAGTACCTATTGGAGAACAATCTTTCATATTAAATTTATTCAACATCCTCTCAATATAATGTGATTGAGAGATAGTAATGCCATGTTCTCCACGTATGATCTTAATGCCTAGAATCACATCAGCCTCCCCCATGTCTTTCATATCAAACTTAGATGACAAGAATTCCTTAGTTTTATCAACTTGATCCTGGTCAGTACCAAAGATCAACATGTCATCAACATACAAGCAAATAATCACTCCTTTACCAGAAGCATCAAACTTGCTATATACACATTTGTCCGCTTGGTTTAATGCAAAACCATTAGACAAGACAACATCATCAAATTTTTGATGCCATTGCTTGGGAGCTTGCTTCAAGCCATAAAGTGACTTAACCAATTTACAAACCTTGTTTTCGTTACCAGAGATGACAAAACCTTCTGGTTGTCTCATGTAAATCTCTTCATTCAATTCACCATTCAAAAAGGCTGTTTTAACATCCATTTGGTGAATTACAAGATTATGTATAGCCGCGAGTGCTAACAATAATCTAATGGTGGTAATCCTTGCAACAGGAGCATAAGTATCAAAGAAATCAATACCTTCCTTTTGTCTAAAGCCTTGGATTACCAATCTGGCTTTATACTTGTCTATGCTTCCATCCACCTTCATTTTCCTTTTGAAGATCCATTTACTATTCAATGGTTTACAACCAGGTGGTAAATCAGACAAATCCCAAGTATGATTTTGCATAATAGAGTCAATCTCATCTTGGATTGCCTCTTTCCAAAATGCAGCATCCCTTGAAGCCATAGCTTCACTGTATGTCTTAGGATCTTCATCAACATTGAAACAATATTGATATTGATAATCAACTTTATTCCTTGATCCTTCGACCAAATAAAGTTGGAAATCATCACCAAAAGATTTGGCCTTCCTTGCTCTCACACTCCGCCTAGGCGCAACAGGCTCAGGAGGAGAAACAGTCACTTGGTCAGATGCACCAAAGTTACTAGAACTTGCAATCGTGTCCATAGGTTTAGGTACAGATGTAAATCTATCCTCATTGCCAAAATCAGCATCTCGTGACTCAATCACAGAGTGCACGGATACATATGCATTAGATTCTATGACATAGAACCTATAGCACTTAGAATTCTCAGGATAGCCAATGAATACACAATCTATACCTCTTTGACCAATATTATTTATTTTAGGATCAGTCAATCTTACCACAGCTCTACAACCCCAAACTCGGAGATAACTCAGTTTAGGTACCTTTTTATGCCAAAGTTCATAAGGGGTTATCTTGTTCCTTTTATTAGGAACTCTATTTAATAAATAACAGGCTGTCAACATAGCCTCACCCCAAAATCCATCACTTAGGCCAGAATAGGTTAACATGGAATTAACCATTTCTTTTAATGTCCTATTCTTTCTTTCAGATATACCATTTTGTTGTGGTGTATACGGAGCAGTGGTCTGATGTATTATACCAGTAGATTGAAAATATACTGGATCATAATACTCACCTCCCCTATCAGTGCGAAGGGTTTTAATCTTCACACCATGATAAAGCTCTACTTCCTCTTTATAAATTTTAAACTTTTCAAGAGCTTCATCTTTAGTATGACACAAGTAAACATAGCAATATCTAGTAGCATCATCAATAAAAGTAACTACATACTTTTTATTACCAAGTGATGGTGTTGAGTGAAAATCACACAAGTCACTGTGTATGAGTTCTAAAACCTTTGTATCTCTATCAATATTTTTGGCGAAAGGTTGTCTAGTGATCTTAGTCAACATACAAGTTTTACACTTTTCACCATTCAACTCAAAAGCAGGTATTAGACTCATTTTTGACATGTCTTTCATTCTCTTGTAATGTACGTGTCCTAGTCTAGCATGCCATAATTCAGTTTTACTACAATTATTGCTAGAACTCGTAGAAGCCATGCAAACAGAATTATTAACAAATGAAACATCTAAATTTAACTTAAACATTCCATTTAAATATCCAAAGCCAACAAAAGTTCCATGTTTGGACAAGATATACTTGTCACTTTCCATGACTTGCTTATAGCCACAATTATTCAATACAATACCAGATAATAAGTTCTTACGAAGACCAGGTACATACAATACATTACATAATAGTAAACTGTTTCCAGAAGTAAAGACTAGATTAACAGATCCTAGTCCTTTAATCGGTTCAGTTGCAACATTGCCCATCTTCAACAATGATCCATCTTCAATTGGCTTGAAATCCTTGAACCATTGAAGATTTTTGCACACGTGACATGTTGCTCCTGAATCCACCCACCATGAAATATCATCATCCTGCACATAAAATGATTCAGAAATCATTGATACATAATAGTTCTCAACAGAATGATCAGCAGGTACCACAAACATACCTGATTGCTTTCCGGGATCCTTAGATCCACTTGGACCAGCCTCGTTTTTCACTTTACCTCCCCCTTTTCCAGACCTGCAATCCCTCTTGAAGTGTCCAGGTTTCCCACACTTCCAACAGGTTACTTTTGGTTTCTTATTTGGACCTTTGAAGTTACTGCCATGGAACTTTCGTTTCCCTTTTCCAGCCTTAGAGGATTCACCCTCCTCCACCATATTCACAGCAGAACCGGTCACAGCTTTTGGACCACCAACAGAAACCTTTTCCATATCACGTATGGACTGTTCAATTTGGAAATGACTTCCAAGTTCAACCAGAGTCAATTCCTCCTTCTTATGTTTCAGATTATTCTTGAAATCTTTCCAAGAAGGGGGCAACTTATCTATGATACTAGAAACAGAAATTGACTCATCCATCTTCATATCATATTGTGCAAACTGTCCTAACATTCTTTGCAGTTCATGATACTGTTCCATAACAGGCCTAGTGTCTACCATCTTATAATTCAGAAAATTACCAACAAGAAATTTCTTACTAGACACATCTTCTGCCATGTATTTGGCTTCTAAACTATCCCATAACTCTTTTGCAGACTCTACGTTTTGATAAACATCAAACAAGGAATCAGACATACCGTTTAGTATATGGCCACGACATATGTAGTCTGCGTTTTCCCACTTTGAGCGATTTCGAGTCTGTTCCAGGGTTTCATTCTCAACAAACGCAGGGCATGGAGTACTCAGAACATACACCACTTTCAACTCCGTGAGATAGAAGTGCATCTTCTTCTGCCATCTTCGGAAATCCTGTCCAGAAAATTTATCCAACTTTGCAAACGTCTTGTGCATATCCTTCATCGAAACAGGGTTCGTCATCTTCAAAATTGATTCGATCTTTGTGAGGAAATTGACAGTAACGAAATAGGAATGATTGGATATCTCTGAAAGGCGTGAAACACTTTCAGATCGAATCAATTCGGTGGTTCTCCCGAATTATTCAATCGGATACAATTCAGAGAATTTACGAATTCTATGTGTTTGTTTTCGATTTCGTGAACCAGAGAGACGAAATTGATGACCAAATGAAACTATATCCAAAAACAGATAACTGCCGAAAAGCAGTTTTTTCTGTTATTCAAACCGGGTCAAAACCGGGTCAATTCGGGTCGGGTCTAAATTTCGGAAAATTAAATTTCTAAGTATTTTTCGGAAAATTTCTAAGTACTTTCGGAAAATTAAATTCGGGTCGGGTCAATTCAGCTCGACCCCAGCCAGGGGCTCTGCCCCTTGGACCCCGCCAGGGGCTGCCGCCCCTTGGACCCCGCTCCCGGGGCGCTGCCCCCGGACCCCCGTTCATTAGGGGCTTCGCCCCTAATATCATAATAAATTCAAGTAGATGTGCACTCCGCACCACCGAGTCTAAATGAAGTTTATTATGATGAAATTTGGTCAAACTAGTTAATCCAATTACACTAAAATATCCAACAATAACAAGTTGGGTCGGGTTTGACCCGGTTTGGAACCCAATTTGACCACTAAACACTAAAACTAGCATAACTTTTCGCTCGGACCTCCGTTTTTGACGCGGTTTTCACTCACGCGCTCGTAGCGAGATAATATACAACCTAATATAGAAATATTCCAGAAAAAGTCTCCCAAAAAAAATCGATATTACACCTCGAACTTTTTTTTATAACGATTTAGGCGTTGACTAACACTTAAATTCAACTTTAACCTATCAAACATATACTCCATCATGTTTTGATCCCATAAACATGCGTAACGAAGACAATTAGGATGTATTTTCGAATGTGGATGTTACAGAAAGGATTGCGATGAATGAAGATATGGACAAGATACGATCTGCTTGGAGATATTTTAGAGATTATCTTGTAAATCTAGTTTCCTTATTGTAATCTTGTAATTCGTATATATAGCTGATAGGTTTATCTTTGTTAGATACGAGTTTTTGATAGCTTTTGTTTTAGAATTAAGAGCCTCAAGATTGTTCTTGTAATCCCTGCAATTGAGAAGAGTTGCACGTCTGTTTGAGCCTGTTCAAACAGATTGGGGCTTGTGTTTGTAATCATTGAGCTATTGAAATCAATACACATACAGTTTGTTTAAATCCATTGTTTTCTTAATACAATCAAAGTGTTATTCCGCAAACTTCTTTGATTGAGTTTTCTGATCTTGATATATAGATCCTGTCAAATCACATGTTTTTACAATATAATTTCACATCCAAAGTCACATGTGCGTCACACGACTTTATCTCGTGGACAGAATACATGGTCAAAGTGATTATGCACATGATTAGACCACTTTTTGTATTCAACAAAATAGTTAGCATTCTTTTTCAGGGTTGGGTCCTAGTGAGATATTGAGGTTAAAGTGAGAAACATAAAAAAACCATTATAATCTGTTTGATGAGAAGTGAATTGACATTGGGATAACATGTATTGAGATGCACCAGATCAATTATTCTAAAACGGAATTCATGGAAGGACATGAGATAAAAAAATGATTAATGGTTTAGATCCACTTTGCATGCTTTATATGTTAACCTTAGCTTCTAACATGATCCTTCGCCTCATTTTGATTCTCCATATATATATATATATATATATATATATATATATATATATAGAGAGAGAGAGAGAGAGAGAGAGAGAGAGAAAGAGAGGCAAGTTCATACAAGAACCAACCTCATTTGCAAAAACAAAGGAACTAACCATAGCCATACATTGATGTGGACTCATATGGGTCCCACATATTAAAAAATCATATATGATTCTGGTGGGTCCTACAACTAAATCCTATATGATTTTTTAATATGTGGGACCCACATTAGCCAACATCATATGTTATTGTGCTTAGTTCATTTGTTCTTGCAAAATTGATTAGGTTCTTATTTGAATCAATTTATATGTATATATATATATATATAAAGAGAGAGAGAGAGAGAGAAGAAGAAGAAGATGAGAAGATGCAAAATCTCATATTCAAAATCTCGATCGGTATAGGTTCGTTGTCGGAGTTGGCTGTGGGAATGGCATGGTCACCGTTCATCTTCTCCGATAGGGGGCGGCTAGGGTGAGGGATGTGGTGGCTATGGTTTAGCGTTGAGAAGGGAAAGGGTATAAGTCAGATCTGATTTTACAAGCTTAGTCCATGTGGTTTGGTTTTAGTTTAAATTTTATAAGAATATAATAGAAAATTATAAGTTGACCAAAATACCCCTGCCTTAACAGAGCTATTTAACGGCACGGCAGTTAAATTGAATTTAGGGTGAGGGACCAAATTTGTAATTTACTCTAAATTAATATACATTTCATACTTATATTGTTACTTTTGGTTTTGTAATAAAACTATTGATAAGCAAATTTATAAGAAATAAACAAAGATTTTGGGACATAGTAAATAATCTATTTGGCCTTTTCAACAACCTGAAAGCATCTTTTACGGTTGTACGGGCGCCAATTTCTGTTTGCATGTGCATTCTCCATCTCCAAACCCTAATAATAATAAGAAGAAGAAGAAGAAGAACACTCTCTTCAATCTTCTTGTTCTTGAAATAGTACGTACAATTTGATCTTGATTTTGGTGGAAAAAGAAAAGAAAAAGAAAAAGAATGGCGATCGATGAAGAGCAGTCAAAATCTTGTGTGGTCTTGGGAGGTAGAAGCTTCATTGGAAGATGTCTTGTTGTTAGGTTATTGAAATTAGGTAATTGGATCGTTCGAGTTGCCGATTCAACTCACTCCCTTCAACTCGATCCCTCCGAGTCCAACTACGACTCGCCTATCAACCGTGCTTTCGCTACTGGCCGTGCTTCCTATTCCCACATCGATCTCCGCCATAAAACTACAATCATCAATGGTACTTTTTTGCTACTCTTGAATGATTCTTTTCAGGAAGAAAATGTATCCAACTATCCCTAATATATAGTATGTATACACATAATAGACTCAAAAATACACATAATAGACTCCAAAATAAAGTTTGATATATACAAAAGGAATTTTTTTAGGTTGATACACACAATACATATTTTGAAGAAGTAATCCCTTTAGTTATTTAATCAATCAATCACTTTTTCTCTTTGCAGCTATTGAAGGTTCCGAAGTCGTATTTTACGTAGACGATATTGATTCTTACAATCATGATTTCTATTTTGGTTACTCGATAATTGTTCAAGGTTAATCATCTCTTCACCTTTAACTATACCCCTTTGTTCTAATTGCAAACTCTTTATTATCATTTTTATCTTGTGTATTATTTTATGTTCTTTAGGTGCGAAAAATGTCGTCAATGCTTGTCGGCGATGCAAAGTTAAGAGGCTAATATACAACAGTACCGCGGATGTTGTGTTTGATAATTCACATGATATAATCAACGGAAACGAGACACTATTATACTCTTCAAAAGTAGGTGATATATATCTATCGTTTGTATAAATAAGTATACCCCGCCATCCACATTGAGCGTTGTGCTTAGTTCTCTTAGGGTGCGTTTGGTACGCAGACATGACAGGACAGGACAGAACAGCACAGGACAGGTGTCCAGCGTTTGGTAAGATAGAATAGCATAGGACAGGACAAGCCAGAACATGTTAAAATGACCAGTTTACCCCTAATTAGCATATAAAAAGTATGAGCACAATGCCACAGTAAGTGGCCATTTCATGACTTTAAAAGCCTTAAGTTGAATCTTCTATCAATGATATATCTACTAGGTATCATAAATATAATGCAACATGACATTTATGAATTTCTTAATTTTTATTCAGAAAAAGTTTCTAGACTTCTCTTCACACCTTTAATGAACTTCATTTTAGTGTCTCTTAATCTTGGATATCATATATTCAAATCATATGTTTGGGTGGATGAACTGGATTGAAAAATTTACCAACATTATACTAGTAAAAGTCAGAGTTAAACTACATTATGGTTGATTAATTTTCTTTGCTTACTTAGTTAAAGGCAATGCTCAATGAGGAAAGGTGGGATGAATTTACTCTTTCCAAGCCTTTCAGTGATGTAATTCTTTGTTGTTTCACAGTTTAAGAATTTGTATTGTGAACTCAAGTCTCAAGCAGAGGCACACATTTTGCTTGCTAATGACATTGATGGGCTCCTTACATGTGCTCTTCGCCCTAGCAATGTTTTCGGACCTGGAGACAACTATCTATTGCCATCACTTATCGAAGTTGCTAAATCTGGTTGGGCCAAGGTTTGGAAACTGCATTCCTATTAATGAAAGCTTTGTCTACTAGCATTGGTTAATGCTAAGTATTATTGCCACTCAATTGTCTATATATGTTTTAGTTCTAATGGAAGTGCCTTTCTTGATTATTCTTTTATATAAGTAATAGAGTCTCTCATTCCAGTTCATTATAGGAAGTGATCAGACCATTTCCGACTTCACATACGTGGAAAATGTCGCTCATGCCCTAGTCTGCGCCGAAGTTGCTTTAGCTTCTCATATGTTCATCGTGTCCGGAAAGGTATAGTAGCATCAAATTTCTTGCATTCTTTCTTCTTTCTGCTGCTTTGGTAAGATCAATGCCTAAATGGTAAGGTTCAATATTTTGTAGGTATTCTTGATCACTAATTTTGAGCCAGCAAGATCTTGGCAATTTGCCTTGTGTATGCTGGAAGGGTTAGGTTATTACAGGTAATCAATGCATCTTGGTTTCCCCCTTTTCCCATTCCCTTTATAGATAAAATATTTGAAGCTTGTATACCACATGTAGTGTAAAAGAGTAGTTTCATTTATTGATAAAGTGCATATTGTTAGTTATGATGTATGTGTTCACATTTCACAGATGCACAAATAGCCCAAACCCGGAAGCCCCTTTCAAATAAGCTCTGGCCTAGGAATCCCGACCGGACCAAGTTACTTTTTCAACAGCCCCAAAAACTCGCCTTGAAAAATTTTGATCGGGCTCATTTTCACACAATAATCCTCAGTTTGTTTTTTTTTTCTTATGGAAAATGGGCTTGGGAACCCGGGCCTCATTTAGGGTCCAATTACCCGACTCTTACCCCATAAGGCGTAAGTACTTACCGGTGATGCTCAACACTCATACTTCCATTTACCAAGTAAGATTTCAGTCCACTAAAACGACATTGTGAAACATTTTTATCCAGTAAACACTTATCAGGTAAGAGTTATCACTCTCACTTACCGGGCAAGACTCTCGGTCCTTGTCATTGCTCTTATCGCGTAAGATTTCCTTAGGTCGGGTATAGTTTTCCAAGTTTCTACTACAATCTGAAACATAAGAATCTTTTTGCTGCTTGCTTGTCATGGATTTTGAATTTTGATCCTTGCATATAACTGCAGGCCGATCATCAAGCTTCCTGCTGTGGTTGTACGCTCGATCGTTTTTCTCATAAAATGGATGCATTCAAATATAAACTCCAGAGACCTTAAGCATGTTTCAGTTCACAATGTTATCCAATTAATGTCACATACTAGAACTTATAACTGCTCTGCAGCTGAACGACATATTGAATACTCGCCAATCGTTTCACTAGATGTAAGTCTTATAATTTAAATGTGTGTAAATATATGTTATGTTTCTTAAAAGTCCATGTTGTGTTTTTCTTACATTTTTGTCTCCTAAAATATATACTATACTTATGTAGCATTTCCATAACATACACACATACAGACTTCTCCTTAAGTTAGATCTACTATGATTTTTATTTGCTTTTTGTGTTTATTTGTATTGTCATTGATTGCTGACAGGATGGTATCACATTGACTGTCAAATCATTCACTCATTTAGCTAAGGATTTGCCTTCTACAAGACTTGGTGACTTAATTGAACAATCAAAAATGGAGGAGCTGCTAGGGAGTGGGGAAGGTAAGACTTACATGTTTTTCTTATCAAATTTGCATTTTATCTCATGTTTTGTATCTTTTTTTCTCAAACTAGGTCATCAATGTTTAAGTGGATGATATATAATTTGGCATTGTGCCACTGATTGACCTACTGGGTGGTGATGGGTGGGAGGTAGGAGCAAGATATTAAAATTGGCAAGTTTAAGTTGTAATCTAAGCAAAGTTATTTTTAAAAAATATGTTATTATGCATCTTTATTAGGTAATTTATTAGAGAGAGCGTGATTTATTATGCATCTTTGTGGTTTTAACATGGTTGAGTATCTTTATTCTTTTGCTTGGTGAATCCATCCTTCAAGCCTATGTGTCAGTTGTTTTTTTCATCCTCAGTAGAAAAGATTATTTAATAAAATCTTGTAACAGATTACCACAAAGAGAAAGGCAGTGAGCAAGCTGAATTTCCAACAGCAGAAAAGCTAGCTAAGGGGGAGTTTACCAAATTCTTACCTTATTGTGCAACACTCGTTTCCTACACTTACCGGCTAAGACTCTCGGTTCTTACCTTATCTCTTACCTAATAAGCTTAAGGTCCTTCTCATGCTCAATCAGTAAGGTAAATGACGCCGGTAAGCACTTATTGGGTAAGCGTTTAGTAAACCGCCCCTAAGTTTCCAACAGCAAACCACTGATAACTATCGCTAAATTGTAGACGCAAAGAGAAGGTTCTTAAGCGGTATTGCAAGGAGTGGCAGTATATGGTTTTAGAGAGAGATAGATAGATGAGTGCTTAAGTCACGCCTATGTGTATAGTATTATATAGGATATAGAGATTTGACTTATGGCAGTCTATGGTTTTAGAGACAGAGAGATAGATGAGCGGCAGTCTATAGTTCGTATACCATATGTGTATAATATTATATAGGATATAGAGATTTGCCGCCATAAGTCACGCCTTGGAGTTGCCACTTGTAATTATTATTATTATCTTTTTCTTATAATGAAGCCAATAATTTCATTTGTCTTATCATCTTGAGGATGCAGTTGCAGATATCTTATTGTGGAGAGATGAGAGGAGATCATTCTTATGCTTTGTTGGAGTCGGTTTTCTATACTACTGGTTTTGTGTTTGTGAAAGACGGATTATCTCCTCTACCGCTTACCTTCTGCTACTCTTGATGGTTGTGCTTTCTGGATATGCTAGACTTTCACCTAGAGTCTATGGATGTTCTAGAATGTCACCTAGAGTGTAAGCATAGCTCCTAAAGCCTTTTAACAACTTAAATATGATTTTATTATGTGCTTGCTCTGATTGTGATCACGTTGCCATAGGTCGGTCTGTTCAATCTCAAGGACAATACCATGTTTTGAGGTCTCAGAAATGTGTATGAGGAGTTCTGTTAGAACCCTAGCAAACATATGGAATGCAACAGGTCATGTAGCTAGATTACTGGCTGAAGGAAGCGACTGGAGTTTGTTTTTTAAGGTATTCAAGTTTATGTCCTAGTTCCGATTTTTGTTGCTTTTAAGTTTTGGTATCACTTTACTTGTGTCATGCTCCACTTGTTTATTAGATAGTATAAAGTGGGTTAGGATTCATATATTTCTAGAACTTGGTTCCACAACACATAATTGAAAAACCAAATTGATTAAAAATGGAAAGATCCCAAAATAAGTGTCAGTTTTAAAAGTAAGGACGTACTTTCCAATCCTACCCTTAATTTACCACTCCCTCTATTAGCAAGGGTAAGATTGCCATTTAGTTAATTAAAAAAATGTAACAACTACACATTTTAATAGTTGTGTGCCTTTGTCTGAGGTTTAAGCCTTCTTCGACTTTCTACTTTTCCTCCAATTTTGAACCTGGGCTCGAAACAACCAAGGAATGGAATATTTATGAATGATGTATTCAATAAGGGAAAGTCCTCTGTAACAAAGTACATTATGGTGATAAGCACTTATGATGCAAAAACAAACCAAACTTGTTTGACATTTGTAACCAGCTACTTAAGGCTTCAATATTGATCTGCATGATTTTCTTTATTTTGTTATTCTTTGATGGATGAAAAATGTATCAAGTTTTGCAGACTTTTCATACATTTTACATAATCCAGTACTCTTGTCTGAACACTCTTCTCACCTTTTTATTTTTGTGATAATTAATGCATCTGTTTCTTTGTTATCATACGTTGCCTTTGTTCACAAAATCATTTGTTTCTTTGCATCGTTAACAAGTCCCTTACCCGTGCAGGTAGTAGCCTCGATCTATCTTTTCAAGTTGCTTGTAGTCAACTTCTTCCCCACATCACTCGGATTAGGTATGATTTTTTTTCTTCATTTTTTGCTTTTGCACTGCTGTTTCATATCATACAAGGGGTTAATCTTTAAGCAACTCATAAAATAATTCCTTCCTGCCAGAAGGTCATGGATTTTTGAATCATTTACCTCTTACAGGCTAAGATTTTAGGTCTTTACTATGCTCATTCAGAAGGTAAGCCACACCCGGAAAGTGTTTAGTAAACGCCTAAACGGCCCTTTTAGAGAAATGCAACATAGGAATCGGAAATCGTAATGGGGTTCGAGTTTGATTTAATAGAATGGCCCATTTTGTGTTCATGTTTATTTCCATTTTATTGTTTCATCTGACTTTGGTATGTCCTCTACATGCATGCAGGGTTGGCATTTTCGTTTATTTTGTTCTCCGTTTATGAGCAATACGATGTGGAAATTGATGGATTAATAGGGATTGTATATGAAATCATAAGGCAATCCGTGGTATGTGTGACAAGTTGTATACCGGTACCAACGCCATCTCCTCTATCTATCAACACCAATAAGCCTGCAAAACCTAAGGATCAAAGATAAGCGTAGTGGTATCTGATTGCAGACAAAACCGTGTAGGTAGTTAGAGGGTCTATCTAGCATGTTTGTATATGAGAATTTGTTTCAACATATAGTGTGTAGCTCCATTTCAGCAAAGAGAAAATAGCTCAAATTCCCAAATCAAGTTGCATCATATGCATGAAAATGAACTCATATGCCTAGGATGAAGTTAAAGGTGGTTGAGAATTTGGTATTTTTACTTTTTCTGAAAACCCCAATTATGAGATCTTTTCTCTCTCACTTCACCCCTTCAAACGCCTTGTTTTCGTAAAAAAAAAAAGCCACTTTAGCATCTTATTAACCCAAACTTACCGGGTAGAGTGTTAGGATCAAAGGGTTCAACCACTAGGACAAAAGGAATTCCCTTGTCCAAGGTCCCCCTATTTAATCTTTATACTTGTTCTCGGCCTGCTTTGACCCAGTTTTGTAAGCATGAAACCCCGAGCCCATCATCCCGAGTTAGCCCGCTTATTCTGAGTGCATTTAAACCCAGTTTGCGCTGCTTCCCTTGGACTGATGTTGAGTCCGGTCCATAGTCGGACCCAACATAGAGCGAGGGTTCCTTCTTTTAAGGTACTCCAGGGAACAGATTTAGAGGAAATTGTGCTATAGCTCAAAGGACAAAAGTTTTATAGGTTCAATCCATTTAGATTATCAATCATTATTTACATTGAAATATGGTTCGGTTGGTTCAAATTATGTAGATAAGAAGTGGAGCGTTAACCAAACAAAAAAAAATGACTTTGACCGAATGATGATCATGCTCTAACCGTCCTATGACTAGAATCAGTAAAGAAATTATACTTGATTGCCTTGATATTGAATCATTCCTTCTTGACCCCTCCCTTGTTCATGTACCGAGTTTAGTTCTTTGTAAAAAGTAAACCCATGACTAGAATCAGGAAAATTCTTTAATTGTTGAATGCATATATTGATTTCATAATAGAACTGTGGCATGTATATCTTGAATTTTGTTGGTTTTTCTCCTAATGATTTGTATATAAAGAAGTGTTATGCAAAGGTATTTGATGATTTTGGTTACTTTAATTGCCATCTTTTCTGTTAAAAGTTCAAATTTTGAATGATTTCTTTTGTGGGTTCTCTTTGATTATAGGAAATTTGTTAAAACTTTCAATCTTTTCTGTTAAAAGTCAATGATATAGAAGATTTTTTTATTTTTTTGGTCATTTTACATAAATAAGCAAAATTTTGCCAAACACTAAAAAACAACTTATCTACTTATCACGTTTTGCTTCAGCAATGGAACTCTTTTCCCATTTCACGTAATTTGATAAGCACTTTTTAAAATAAGCATAATTTGTTTTATCCCAAACACCCCCTAAGTTAAAAGTAAACACCCCCCCCCCCCCCCCCCCCCCCCCCCCCATTTGCTAAGCTTTAAAGAGTACCCCTTTTCACCCACCTCATCTAAATTCGTCACTCAGATCTATCATCCAAAGAAATTCACTCAAACCCTGAAACCTCACCATCGTCTCTCTAGTGGAGCTAATGCATTACTGCGTTATCATCTAATCTGCTCCTCTCATCTCTGTCGATTTTTGGTATTTTAGCAACTATTAGATAACTAAAATATTTAATAATAAAGCAAGAGTAATTTTTTTCCATTTAAATTGTTGCTCAATAAGTATAATTTTACTAAATAACTATTTTCTACTTACTTAATTTCAAAGAAAGCTTTTAATAAACGATTAGAACAAAATTAATTTAAATGTTATATATATAATGTTCTAAATGGCTATGATTAAACTAAATCAATAATATTTCTTTTATTAACTAAGTCATATTTATATTGTTAATTGAAAATTACGATTGATTTGTGATGAAATACTTGTGAACTTTATAATACAAATATATAAATTAGAAATTAAAACAATATGTTTAAATCGTCCGTGTATTACACGGGTCATTAACTAGTTAACTAGTTGTAACTTATAAATATGATTTTTAAGTAATGCATAATAAGTCGTTTTTATCAATCAAGATACCTACTTAAGAGAATAAAGGGACTAAGGGAAAATTATATTTATAACAAAGGTACAATATATTATTTATAACTAATAATTCATAGTTTGTTTGCAACAAAACCCATGTGAGAAATGAAATGAATCACTCAATGGCATTGGTAAACAAGAGAAGCATTATAGATTTTTATAGCATGTGAATAGAGACAAACAAAATCCCCACTTGTTTTTGATCAATAAAAGGCCATTTAGGAAACACTTTCATTTAGCTTACCAATAAGATTTTAGTCCATTAGAATAAGGTAGTGTATCCAATGATAAATCTGATAAACTCTTACCAACTAAAAGTCATTCCTCTCATTTACAGTGTAAGATTCTCAATACTCATCATATTCATCCCATAAGTTAAAGTAACCCAATAGGCACTTACTAGATAAATATTTAGTAAACGACCCCTATAATTCAAAACCAAGACATATAAAGACCTAATCCTAATGAGATCTAAACCATTCCCTATTATAATAGGGAATCGCAATAAGACTAATACATTCACACTTCTTGTCACCCGAATCATCAACAAGAAACAAGCTTTTATTAATATTCATCTTATCGTTATTTATCTACTAGGGGAAGGTTCTTTAGGAACTGCAAACATTATGAGAACCAAATATTCATAATGAATATTCATGTACATTCATTATGAAGATATGGTTTCATGGTTCTCAAAATATTTACAATTCTTAAATGAGCTTCCCCTTATCTACTTATATGACTATCCCATGATGACTATGTACACAAGATATTTACCGGTAAATATACTTCATTTGGGGAAGACAATATTCCCGATTTATATCATCCTGTAAACTTGGGGGATGAACAACTCTATGGTTTGGTTACGGAATTCCCATTCGTGTCGTTGAAATGCGATTTTAATCCAATCCAGCACTGGTAATAGTCATGATCCACAGATGGCGACTCGAGAGCCCATGGGCAGATCCGTGGCATTAGGCATGACTCGAACATGAACGCCATGGTGTCTTTTATTTTGTGCGGTCCAACATCATTGCCACGCGCGATTGTCGCCTGTAGCCATGGGAGGTAGGTCAATAAGCAATTTTTTCTTTTATGTTATTTTATTTTGGGTGGGGGGATACAAAAGAAAATTGATACGATTGTAGGGGCATGTTCAAAATGGGAACCGTGAATATTTGAAAACCCAGCAACCAACTATTCCTGTTTTTTATTCATGATACGATATCTATTCACCATGAAATGGGAAACTGGAAATTGGCTCAAATAACCGAGGTAGACATTTAAATTGATCTCCAAGCTATTTCTCTCTCACTTTTACCTAAATATCACTACGTCCGCAGTTTTTAGGTCAATAATTTGCAGACCTAGCTAAAAGACAAAAAAACGAATTTGATCAATTGTCATTATTAAAAAAAATGCGGATCCAGTAAACAATAAAAAAAAATTATTGAAAATCGAGCTGATGTATTTTTTGTCTTTTAGCTAGGTCCACAATTATGGACCTAGAAATAGCGGATGTAGTGACATTTTAGTAAAAATGGAAGAGAAATTGTTAGGAGACCAATTTGAATGTGTGGAATGGCTATTTGACCCAAACTTCACCCATGAAACTTATTGATAATAAAAATTTATGATATAAGAAATAATATTCATGATTATTCACGGCTATTCATCATGAATACTAAATGAAAAAGTTGGTTCCCAAATTCTCAAAAATATTTATGGTTCTAGCTTGAACTTTCCGCTAGTGGAATGTCATACTCTGAAGACACTTTAGGAAAGCACAGAGAGATTAGGCAAAATAGATACAAATGACTCCTATACTTCTTTTATATATAAAGAAAAGATTTCTCAATCACATACTTATACTCCTGCAATCATGTCAATTACACCATTTTGTTTGATCACAATTAAAATACTCTTAACATAAAAAATCATTATAAATGGTTGATCATATTAAATTTGACTAAAAGACATGATTATAAGAGTATGAGTATGTAATCAACCACTTCATGCAACGAAGCAATATTCACATAACTTGAGAATCAAGGAGGTTTACCTCGTATGTTTTCGTGTCAGGACCATGAGGAGTCATACAACTGTGAAGGCTTGCACCACCAGGTAGAAATCCATCGGCTTTTGCCTGAAAACGCCATTTCTTTAGTTACTATCGTGTTCTATGAACAGCTGAAAAGACAACAAAAGCCTCCGCTTTTCTTCCAAATTTTTGTTATGTTCATTCCATGGGAAACCGAGAAGACATAATGAAATTAACATCGTAGTAAATTTATGAAAGAATTTTCTTGGCACTATATAAAGCATGAAACAAAAATAACGTTTAGTAATGAGTTTATGGGACACGCTACCTCGTATCCTCCATGAATAAGACCCATAAATTCACTCATGCAGTTGCGGTGGTAGTAAGGGGGTCTAAAAGTATGTTCTGCGACCAACCACCGTGGTGGGAATATGACGAAATCAAGCAATGCAACGCCAGGTTTATCAGTGGGTGCGGTCAGAACTGCATTAGGATTGCAAAAGGACTAAAGCTGAGACGGTTCAAAACTTTATATAAACAGAAATTATCACTATTTTTGTTAAGTTTTGTAAAAAGAAAATAACTGCATACTATACTCACCAGTGTTTATTGATGGATCACCGTGGTCAACCAAAACTGTATTGTAAGGGCAGAACTTGCTTAGATCATACTGCAAGCAATGAATATGTCAACATCTTGGTGGAGTAAATATTTATAGAGTTACGGGAAGATGGTAGTCTATTAATCATACAGGATGCTATTTATGTATTTTATATCTTTGATGTGTAAGTTAATAAGTTAGGATTATCTGATTTCAGGGACCTGTGATGGGTTTTGTTACATGAGGTTTTCAAAGTAATAATATATGTATATCTGTCCAATGAACTTGCCATAAATCAGATAAGACTACTTAGATGAAGAAACTCTAGGGAGCTTTATGTGTTCGGTCTATGATTAAGCAGTGAGGACTTTAATGTGTTCCATAAATCAGATAAGACTACTTAGATGAAGAAACTCTAGGGAGCTTTATGTGTTCGGTCTATGATTAAGCAGTGAGGACTTTAACGTGTTCCATTAAGCTTAGAAACATCTTATATCAAATAATGTTAACAGGTTATCTAGGTTTAAGGATACATGAGGCCTAAGGAGCTTTAACATAGCCAATTATACCTAAATAGTAGAAAAGTTGAAACAGAAGGGAACTTTACAAACAAGTAATTAGTATTGTTTATTACTCATCAGTTCTCATAAAATTAAGCTATAGTTTAATCCATTATCCGTTAATTTGTTTGTTTACACTTAAACTTAGTAGTTTCACTTTAGTCTCTCTTTTTTTTGGATAAGGTTCACCTGGGTTTGCCCAGACTACATCCTTGGTAATTTTTACCGAGAGCTAAAGCATGCTCCCCTGGGATTAATGCTCAGTGGCCTCTGGTTGCTCACCCCCGGATTCGAACTTGGGTGGGTTTTTCCCCAACACCAAGCCTTAACCGGTAGGCTGCCCCATTGGGGTTTTCACTTTAGTCTATTGGATCCTTGGTCTGAAAAACTATTTCTCAAATAACATTGAGCCTGATTAAATTACTTGAATGGCATTATACTATGGTCCTAGAGATTACACTGCAATGCTCATGAGATGTTAATCGGCCTATTCACTTTGGCTGTGTTTGGCACAAATAAGCTAGCTTATAAGCTAGTCCATCCAAACATGTACGATAAGCTAGCTTATTAAAACGCTACTTGGGGTAGCGTTTTGGGAGCTTTTTGTAGCTTTTTCCAATTATACCCTTATAAATATTAATTATTAAACTCAAATATACCTTTTTTGGTCATTTTACATACTCATAAGCTAGTTTTTGCCAAACATAATTTGTTCATAAGCTAGCTTATCAGCTACTAACTAGCTTATCAATCAACAGCTAGCCTATCAGCTACCAGCTAGCTTATCAGCTAGTTTGTCAGACACAGCCTTTATTACTTAAATGGTTGATGTACCTTGCCAAGGGTTTTCTGGAATGCTTCATTTATCTATAAGAAGATCTTAATGAGCATGTGCTTACCTTGTAGGGGACATAGTTGCCATGCCAAGCAACCACATTGAATGGTGAGAAATCTTGTATTGCAGTAAAAAGTTCGCCACCAAACTTCTGTATGATTGTGTAACCGGGACGAGATTCCTGTTCAAATGAAGCTGTGGGAACAAGAAAGTCCCTTGGAGAAGCAAGACCATTGGCACCTGAAAGGAAGACAAATTTAGAAAACCACATGAATGGCTCAGTTAAATACTTACAATGGGCACACAAATATTAGCACTACGCAAATATATATAAATAGAAAGAAACATACGACAAATGGTTAGTAAGGTACCTATTGGCCCAAGATCAGGAAGTTGGAAATGAGTACCAAAAACCTCAGCAACATAACCACGTGAAGGGCCATCAGGTAGGTCTATGGCAAAGCGGAATCCTTGAGGGAGGATGACTACTTCACCAGGAGAGACTTGTAATT